>JBBBVU010000007.1:18301786-18319054 GCA_037177055.1 Atherinosoma microstoma
ATTTTTCAGTTGACAATTGTTTTTAGAGCAGGTTGAAGATGTAAAACACCATCATCATGTTGTTTTCATTTTCACCTCTACTGTAGTGTGCATTGTGTCTCTTCTTCAGTAGATATACTATACCCATGTAAATGTAAGGATTAACTCCTTACATTTCCAAAGCTGAAAAAAAATCACCATCCATTCTGGACAAGTGAGCAGATGTTTCTGCAGACATCTTTTGTTTACTCTTCTCAAAGTAATTAGTGTCTGTTCATTTCCAATAATACATCACCCCCATTGGAAATAAATAATCAGGTCCAGGTTATCTCAAAACTGTAAATCAGCCTGATAAATCAATATGCCACAAATTTTAAAAACATATTTCAGTGTACTGACTGATATGAGACTATTACCTTAATTGTGGCTGGTGTTGTGTACTGCCCTACTGCTGTCATACAGACCTGAATTGAGTCCTTGACAAAATCTCTTCTACAGGTTAACATTTCAGAAAGTAAACAGAGAAAAAGGTTACATGAAAAGCTTTATTAAAGATGCACCTTCTGTGTTGGCTTTCATCGTTTTTGTTCTGGGTTTATTCATAGTTGCTTCAAAATTAATTTTTTCAAAGATGCTGCACTCAAATTTGTTCAGTTATAGTCTAGATATTTTTTCCATTGAGTTATCTTTTAGCCCACTGGTTAAATACAAACGGAACAAAAAAAACCTAGCAATTGTTTTTTGAAGATTAAACTGCTGCATTTCTCAGGGTGATCCATGTTTCATTTGTTTTCGTTTTTTTGTAGGATTGGGAAGTCCGGTACCATCGGGACACTCCACTGACTCCAAGACAGGATGTGAATGCACCTGATCTTTACATACCAAGTAAGTATTCAGTTAAACACAGTCCTGAATTTTTTGGTTTTGCCCCTTTTAATTAATTGAAATGTGTGTAATCTTTCAGCCATGGCTTTTATTACTTACATTCTACTCGCTGGAATAGCCCTTGGCATTCAGAAAAGGTAAATTATTTTTCCTCATCTCATTTATCTCATGAAACACATGGCATGTTTGTGTCAGATCAGCTAAGTAGGGAAGTGCATGTTGATTTTTGTGTGAAGGTTCAGTCCAGAGGTTCTTGGGCTGTGTGCCAGCACTGCCCTTGTGTGGATCATCATCGAGGTCTTGGCCATGTTGTTGAGTTTGTATCTGCTGACAGTACACAGTGACCTTTCAACCTTCGATCTCATCGCCTACAGTGGATACAAATACGTTGGGTAAATAGGCATTCGCTTAGCTCATTATGTGTGTGTAACATGATGTACGGTAGACAATGTTGTTGTTGCCTTTTCAGCTTAGTGGTTAAGAGTTCTTTAACTATTAATGCAATTTGAAAATATAGCTTATTCCATGTTTATTATGTGACCATGTGTGTCTATGTCTTCCTTTAGGATGATCTTCACAGTGTTGTGTGGCTTACTGTTTGGCAGTGATGGTTATTTTGTAGCCCTTGCCTGGTCCTCTTGTGCCCTTATGTTCTTCATTGTAAGTATTTTCCGACTGTGTTGAAACCATGTTTACAAAGAGGAAGTTTATACAAATAAAGATATTTTTGATCTTACCTCTATTTATAATCACACTGCATTAGTAGGCCAGGATGCAGGTTTTTCCCAGATGAGCAATACTTTGTAATTAGATGAACAGTGTTACTCATTTTACAAATAACGTGGGAGCTGATCTGGATGTTTTTACTCCTGCTCGAAATAAATAGCATTGATCTGTAAAGGGGTAGTTTAACATGAACAGTTAAGAGTCTTGCCCATAAGTAGTCTGGAATATAACTCAACACCTCCTTTCAAACCAAAGGATAATCTTTTTTTGAAGGTATTATAGTTAATACAGTGTATGATGTATATAATGCTGAATATTATACCAGGCCTAACATTTTCCCATGCTTTCAGTTTTAATGCTGAAGCTTAATATTTCTCAGTTTTGTTGCTTATTCCTGAATTATGTATGTATATATGCTGATTTTTTATTTATTAATTAATTTTTTTACCCCCCAGGTTCGATCTTTGAAAATGAAGATTCTGCCCTCTCTGTCATCAGACTCAATGGGAATGGGATCAAGTTCCAAACCTCACTTCCGCCTTTATATCACTGTGGCTACCGCAGTGTTTCAGCCAATCATTATATACTGGTTAACCTCTCACTTGATCAGGTGACTGTGAGGTATTTAACCTCCGGTCCAAGTGAACTGGACGCAGAAATTTGTGGTTGTTGAGTGTTGTACACTTGCCCTTATATTCTTTTGTCAGCAAACTTAAAGCATATGTAGACAGTGTTGAACTGCAGTGTATGCTGAGCTTTTCAGTAGAAATGGTTTAATAAGTGTGTGAAAAAGTTTCTCTATCTGCCATGACTGTACAGCCACACTGAGAAATGCTTAATTCTGTCCACATAAATTTGAACCAAAGGGCTTTCACTGACATTTGTTTAATCAGTACTGATTCTGTGCAGGTTTCATTTTATACAATGTTTCTGGATGTGCTATAAAGTAATTATACAACAAAGAATCCAATACATAGACAGAAATTCACATGACACTTGTGATTCAAGTAGTTTTTCTGCTATGGTAATGCTGCCGCATTATCTCCCTTTCTATGTTCAATCCTGAATTTTTTTATTAATCTACATTTTGGAAAGCATGTCAGTGTTTGAATTTTTGTAGAAAAAAAATAAATTTAGCCTTGTGTACTCAATAGGAACTGTTTCAGTATGTTTTTTTTTTTTTTTTTTTATTTATTTATCTTGGTCTAAAATAGATTCATGAATTTATTGCCCCTGAAGTCATTTCTACATATGTAATTTTTAGATATTTAAAGACTTGTCCTTTTTAAATCAATCATATACACAGCAAGTCTCAAGTGTAGCCAAAATGATCATGCAGGACTAAGCAGTTAACTCCAAATACACTGTATTATGAAGTGTAGATGGTGTCTGTTTGACATGTGACACAAAGTTTAAGGTACTATCGCCATCTGCTGAAGTTATAGTTAAATGCAAGCAGTATTTATGCAACAAAAATCAAGCACTGACAGAAAAATAAGGATTACCTCTAATTATTAAGAACATTTTTGCTGATAAACATAACCTTCTACTTAAATGCATCCTAAATGCTGCGCTTTCACACTTAGAATTGATGTTTCTTTATTGCTCTGCTGCTTTTTTCTCCTGTTGGTAGTACCGACCACCGCAGCTTGACTTTTATTTCAGTTTTTATTTAACATTTTTGCACTGCCCTGTTGTATGTGAAAACTCTCTTCTGTCTTTTCTGCTGGCTGGTGTCAGCTTGTGTGATTGGTGCGTGAGAGCGTGCGCGCTCCCTGCAGAGCGTCTTTTTGGTTTCCATAGAAACCACTGCAACACAGTGAGGAGCTAGAGGTGTCCGAGTTCGGTTCTACTTTTGAACGTCAGGATTTCGCCTTTAACTTTTACAACGACGTGTTCCGGACATTTAAAGAGAGTCATTCTCTGTCAGAGTCGTCGTTTTGGGGGTATCTGGTGAGTAAGTTTTTACAACGAAGTATAACTAAGGCCTTCAGTGCCGAGAGGGTTACCTGTGAGGGGGGGAAAGGCGGCTTTTCTGAATAGCTAAATGAAACTTTATATTGTTCCGCCATTTGCCTGCTAGACTGCTTTGTGGAGCCCATGTGGCATCACACACTCACTTTAAAGAATTATTTAAACCTCAAAGTACGTGTGGTAAGTCGGAGGATTATTTGGATGATAGTAAAAAGCGTGTAATCGGTGTGCACGATAAAGGTTATGATCGACATAAGACCTGCACCTGCCCTCTGACCTGGTTTAGCCTTATTTCGAGCGGGACATGGAAACATAATGAGTGGAGTTTGGACATAAACTGGATGCTCATCAGAGGGGAACGACTTTGCTAACGTGACTGAATGTGACTATACCCCCCCTCTTGTTTTTCCATCAGACTTTTTGGGGCTAAGCATTTGAAGTTAACATTTGAACAGTTACCCAACCAATGAGTGTAAAATATATACCCAACACGTTAGACTAAACTGTTTTGCTTTGAAATGCAATTTTGTCTGTTTAATTCATTTAAAAAAGCCCAATAGAAAAAAACAATCCTTGTTTAGGTAATTCAACCATGTGTTACCACATGCCAAAAAAGAAACTAATTGAAAAAGAAACCCCAAAACAAAGCAACCATAGGAAAAAGTATATGTGTGACCCTTTTCACTTCCAAGTATTTACTAACCAGGCCTATACAAGAATTATCTGGTCCTTACCAGGTCTTAAAAGTTCTTTACAACCTCAGATGTACAGTAACAAATGGCATATTACAGTGTGTCACCCATTTAATTGAAACCAGACAAAATGCAGAAGCAGTCAATGAATAAGTAGTCACCCCGTACTGCTTTCCATAGGGATAAAAAGTAGCAACCAGGTACTGCCAATTAGATAATTATCTTAGCCCAACCCAGGAAAAAAATGGGGAGAAAAGTCCTTTTTTTTTTTTTTTATCAAAGTCTTTATTTGGCCCATTAACAAAATGTGGGGGGAAAAAACTATTTCTTTTGTATATTTGCCATTTCATTACCTTTATATGTCAAAATTATTTTAGTGTAGTCTTCTGCTTCCTGGTATCCATTAGGGGGCAGAAGACAAATACCAGATTGTGTACAACAGGGTTTTGAGCAAAGTTTTTAGTCCATAAAGTGATGCAAAATGACTCGGAAACTCTATGTATCAAATATGATACGGTTCAGACGGTGCAATGCTCAGAGAAACTGAGTTTTTAAAAAAACAACAAAAAAAAGAGCTACATTTCAGATTGTTCTGGCTTCAGATAATTTATGACAGAACAATTAGAAAAAGACAACTACTTATTCTTTAGGTTGCCAGAAGAAAGCTTCTTCTCTCCAAAAATAACATGGTGACATCAAAGGTTACCAAAGTTCCATCTGAACAAACCACTAGATTTCTGCCACAGTGTCCTTTGGACAGATAGGACCAAAGGGGAGATGTTTAATTGTTTTGCACAATGCCACATTTTGTGAGAGCCAGCAACATATCAGCAAAAACACCTCAAACTATATGCTAAGCACAGTGGTGGAGGAGTGATTTGGGCTTGTTTTGCAGCCAAAGGATCTAGACACATTGCTGTCATTGAGTCAACTAAAAGCTCCTCTCTATACCAAAGTATTTCTGTGTCAAATGTGAGGCCATATGTCTGACAGCTAAAGCCTGGCCAGAATGAATTCCTGCAGGTTTTATATGTTTCCTGCTTCAACAGACCTGAATAAGATTAATGGGTCATTGCCAGGTTTTGCCAGAACTTGACAAGAAGCTTTTGATGAGATCCATTTAATCTGAATCAGGCCTGTTGGAGCAGGGAATCATGAAACCTGTAGGATGGCAGCCCTTGAGGACTAACACTACACATCCCTGTCTCAAATAGAGTAAATTTCCAACATAAAGACTGAAAAATAAAAGACTAAGTGTTGCAGTGGTCTTGTAAAAGTCCTGATGTCAACCCAATTAGACTGCTGTGGGACCTAAGAGCTGTGCATGGTTGATTGCTTGCAAACCCAAATGAACTGAAGCAATGGTACAAAGAAGATTGGTCCAAAATTCCTCTACAATGATGTGAGAGACTGATAATGTTATACTGAAAACAATTAAAGTTGGTTCTACAAGCTGTGGGATCGTAGGGTTGTTGTTGTTTAATAAGTAATGACGTAATGTAGTATGTAATTTTTTTATTGTTCCCCTGAGACTGTATTCACCTAATTTTAAGATCTATTAAGGACCAGGTTTTTTGTCTTTCAAATAATCTTTTTTTTTTAGCACCATTAAACAAAAGCCATAAGACTGTACTTTCTTTTCCATGTGACTATAAAAAAATAATACTGTGTAACTCCAGTTTTGTCACCTCTACTTTCTCTTTACAAAACACTTATGGATGTCTATCTGAATTTGGGGGAATTTGCCATTTTGGGCTAAGCATCTTTGTTTACACCTGACTTATTTTTGCCATATCTTTCAGCAGTCATACAGCTGAATGACCGTTGGAGATTTCCTCCTGAGTGATGGAGAACAGCCCTCACACACTGCCATCCTCAACCCCATGTCCCGCTACTCTTGGAGGCTCTCTGCCATTCTCCTCCTCACCCCTGCAGTCCTCCTCAAATGGCCATGCTTCACTCCCGCTCTCACCCATCTCATTCCCTACGTCTCCAACTTCGCTTTCTCCAGCAACAGCTGACTCTGCTAACTCGTCCTCCCCTCTTTCACACTGCACTTCATCTCATTGCCTCGAAGAACAAAACACTCAATGCCTCAGACAGGACAGCATATCTGACCAGGATGACCTGACCTGTCTCAGCTGGCTGCATCAGAGAGGCAACTTGCTTCCACTGCAGCCCCTTGCCAAAATGACACCGCTGCCTCAGCAAGAGTCTTGCACACCTGCCCAGCCTCCTCCTCCTCCCATCTCATCCAAGCCTCCATACTCTTTCAGCAGCCTGATTTTCATGGCGATAGAAGATTCTCCACACAAGAGGCTACCAGTGAAGGATATTTATGAATGGATTGTGAACAATTTTCCTTACTACAGGACAGCCACTGGAGGCTGGAGGAACTCTGTTAGACACAATCTCTCCCTGAGCAAAAGTTTTCGTCGCATTCAAAGGGACAAGAGCCAGGTGGGTACACAACTCAGGATTTCCAAGACGATGTCCATAAAAGAATCGAACCAACACAACTGTTTTTTAGCTTCACACTGAATTCAAATATTCTGTAGTAAAAGTTAGCCATCCCTACAGCTATTTTATTGTACTTTTCATACCATCGGATGTATCTGTGTTGTTCAGTGTTAACAAAAGGACTTATGTTTGTTGCAGTCAGTGGGGAAGGGGTCGTTGTGGTGCGTGTGTCCAGAGTATCGAGCAGCACTCCTGGAGATCCTGAGGAAGACCCACAGTTATCACAGCAACAACAGCAATCTGATAGACAAGCCTGAACTGTAAGTACAATCACACACTGAGTGCAGTAAGGCTCCATCCAACAATTACTATAAATTCATGTGTTTTATTCACTTTATTACTCTATTCAGAAGTGTTTATTCATTCATTCATGCAACTTCTCTCTAAACCTATAATAAAAGAAAGAAAGAAGGTCTCATTTACTATATAGCCAAGTAAAAAAAAAAAAAAAAAAAAGAGTATGGAGGCACATAACAATGAAAGCTGGCTAGGGTGTTTTATTTTTATGTTTTTTGGGGTGGTTCTTTTTTTTTTGTTTTAATAAAAATGCAAAGGACAACAAGCTTTGTTCTTTAATTCTTTTTTTTCTCATAAGTTTGAGCCATTGCCAGAAATGTTAGTGAATAAACAGGACTGTATAAATAAAAGGAAGGCTGTATCTTTCATATGCAAAGCTGTTAGGCAAAACAGACACACAATACATTTATACAATGATTAAAACAGTTAATTCCCAGAATTGAAGAACATCAAGTGTTTGTTGACTGACTCTTTAGCCATCACAAAACTATCAATACTATGATAACACTGGTCTATATTCAGTCAAGGAGTCATAGATAAGAACTAAACATTTACTGCCACTTGCTTCTCAAATATAACAATTTGCAACATTTTGGTGTTTTTTAATCAATTTGAATATCTTCATATCATAAGTTGGAAGAGAAAATGGTCAAAGAAAAAAAGATCCCTCCCACCCTTTTTTTAAAATTTATTTTTAATACTTTTTCAAGTTTTGATAGACTGGTTTATTATCTTATTAAAAAAAACAGGCAGACAAATCCTAAATTGTAGTATATTTCCCTATATTACTTTATCCTTGTATCTGTGAAATGTCATTCATATATTGTGTGCAGGTTGGAAGGAGCTGATTACGAGGTGCCCGCAGTTTGTGATACAATGGAAATCTCAGGTTAGTACTCACACTGGACTCATGTCACCTAATTAGAACATGAACCTACATATTTGACCGTGAACATATCTTTTCGTTCATCAGTATGGTAGCAGCTCACTGTGACACTTTTATCACCTGCAGCTTTTCTCCAACTCTGCAGCTTTCTCAGCATGCAACATTGTTCTTGTGTTTGTGTTCTGTTGGCATGGCAACTGACTTCTATTACCTTGGTAACCAAGCAGTAGCCTAGCTTAGTCTGTATCATAAGTCCCCTTGTTTTATATCCAAATCTGAACAGTTAAGGTGCTCACATGTGCTTACTGAAGCATTTGTGTGGTGCTTGTTCAGACACCTCATCTGAAAATGACCTATTAATATGAATGCATTAATTATTCATTCAATAATTTTTATTTTTATGCTTTTTTTAACCCTCATGCAGAACCTCTTTCTCAAACCCTGCTCCTCTCCATGTCCTCACCCCATGTCCTCACCGCCGATAACTCAACTTTCACTGAAAACCCACCGTGCCCTTTGACCCCAGATCATGAGGAGCTTGTCACTATGGAGTCGGTTGAATACCAGCAGGAGGAGGTTAGCGAAGACATGGAAAAGGACCCCCTGTCTGACAGTGGATACATTGAGTTACATTATTACCAGTCCAACCAGTATCAGTACCTGGTGCTGCCTGGCGACACCGAGCTGGACTTGGAGACTGTGGAGATCCTTCAGCTCGATGCTGAGGCCCAAGAAGCTGCTGGGTCACTGCTGGACTTGGCAGGTGGTGGATATTAGTTCACATCTAACTTCTCAGTTTAAGGCGATTGCAGTGCTTCAGTCCATGGTATGCAAATACTCCCATAAATCACAATCTTAGATTTCCATTGGTTCTCCCTAAGATGTTGACACTGCCTTATTAATTGTTTGTTGTTGTAAAGTTACATATAGATAAAGATCTGTAGATGGACTAACTCAAAACGATGGATCACATGACTCCAAATGTATTTAAGCACTTTTCATTACCAAGCTGTACTTAACACGACCACAACAAACAATACCAGCTATGTATGAATAAAATCTTTAAAACTGATGATAAAGTATTAATACAGTTATCTTATATTGTAACAGATTAAACTCATTCTCAGGGGTGGAAGGAGTGCTTCCAACTCAAGTAAAATTAATGTTTTTCAATTAAGTTTCCTCAAGCTATGTGCTGTTGAAACCTGCACGAGAAATGTGCTAAATTACTACATGCACTACTAAAGAAGTATGGGTAAGCACTTTTCTTATTTTTCAAATTAAGTTTTTCTGGGGCTCATTTTTATGTTCATCATGTTACTGTGTGTTCTCAAATCTTTGACTGTCTTTGTTCTGTATAAAGTTGAAACCCTGGGTATGATCTTGTAAGTTAACTTTTTATTTTCAATTAGTAAGAGTTGGACTAACCCACTGCCATTTAAATTAGAGCATACTGAATTTCTTTTGGTAATGTCTATGTATTTTCCAAAGCTTCAGATTTTGTAATCTAACAAATAAAAACTTTGATGCTGTTCATGTGGATTAAAATCTTTGTTTTGTTCTGATTGAATATTCGCTCTTACGTATTTATTTATATGTAATGTTGTATGTTTGTTATTTTCAGAATCAATTTGCTGATATACTGTTGCTATTTTAATAACACCATTAAAGGGCGCTGTACCCACAGCCTACACTGTTTGCCAGATATTTCCACTGTGTACCTTCGGACAAAGTTCTTTTGCTAAGCAACAGTGTTCGTCTCATCTATGAGAATCTTTGGAGTATGATTTGTTTAAACGCAAAACACCTGTTTTACATGATGTGTTTGCTAGTTCCGTATTCGTCGCTTTTTTAAATCAAAACTACATTTCCCATATCGGAGTCGGTACAAAGGGGCATGTAGTCATTTGACGAACCCAAATAAAGGCTGGAAATTACTTCGAAACTTCATTTCCCAAGTGACATTGCGTTGGCTGAACTCGGAAGTATGCGAATGTCGTTGTGGAAAAAAGTTCTCATGGTTGTTTTCGTGCCAGTGTAAAAGTTCGTTTCTCGACTCTCATGAGACTTAGTTGAAGCTGTTTGAAGACACCAAAGGTAACGTCTCTCTATTCAATAACACTGAAAGAAAATAGGTGAGCCATTTAAAGGCTATTTTGAGTTACACGCCATGAAATGCTGCCTCGTGTGTATTATGTCTCGGCAGCTTAACAGCCCGTAACGAACACGATAGCTTTTTGTTTATGTTTGAATCCGTGCAGTCATATAATCGTTAACACGTAATTTAACCAGAGGACATTCATGTCAACTTTAGCGAACTGTTAAGCTCGTCGTTGCCGCTTCAAAACCTCTATCAACAGTTAAGATCGGGTTGATCCGTGTCTAGAAAATATTCTTGGCAGTTTAGGTCGACTCCCGCATGTTTTGCTCATTGCAAAGCAACAGGGAGATTACGGGAAATGTCTCAGCTGAAGATTTCTTGCACTTTCCGTGATGTCTTTTGCAACCCATTCACTGCAAAGAAATGAATGGCATGCTGCTCATCAATGCCACACCTTTTTGAGGTGTTTAGGTTTGATGAAAGCAGGGAGTGAGCTTGAATATGACGCACTGATCGGTTATTGAAGCACCATTGCATCTTACCCAGAAATCGGCCACAAAGACATCCTTTGAAGCAGCCGAACTGAACAGAGTATTGGAGAGCATGCTGAATCCACAAGCTGCAGGCAGAGCAGCATGACACCCATAAGAGCAGCCCACTTCCAGCTCTGCACAGAGCTTAACATTGTTTCTGATAGAAGGATCAGAGCTTGTCCAATTTTTTTCAGCCATCACAGGCAAAACGGCCTTCACTGAGTAAACAGCTTTTTGTATTATTGCCATTCAATTCTCAAATATTTGTCAAGTTAAAGCTCTCACAGCTCAGCTGAGTCAAATTTGAAGAATGTGTCATGCCTACAGCTAATCAATGTTGACATTATTGATTTCTCTTCAAAGTTACTGTCCAATTAGTTTTGTTGGAACCAAATTTTTATTTAATGTTGTGACAGAAAGGCATGGAAAGCTTATTGTTTTTACCTTTAAATCTTCACAGGGACCATTAGTACTGCAGAATGGGGAGTGAACCAGGCCCAGTTCAAATTGTTACAGTTTGTAAGGAGGATCACTCCTTTGCATTGGACACAGAGGCTTTGGCTCGGATTCTGCTGGCTCCTGAAGTCCGAGACAAACATGTGGTGGTGCTCTCGGTGGCTGGAGCTTTCAGGAAGGGAAAAAGCTTCCTGCTGGATTTCATGATCCGTTACATGTACAGAAAGGTAAGTCACACTCTGATATTCTCTTTTGCCATCTCTCTTCTGATCTTACTATCCATATCTGTTTACAACAATTTTTTCTCAAAGGACGGTTACAGTGTTGGATGTTGGAGTTTTGTCACTCTGACTTATGAGGAGCAGCAAGTCTGGACTTCAGTCTTCTCCACTTTCACTGAAGTGCTTAGATTCTGGAAAATTACTAAAAGTTTAGAATAAAAATATGCGGTCACATAAAAACAATGCCCATCCCTGCAGTGATATGTGAACAGACTTGTTTGAGATTTTAGTTGTCTCTCTGAAGGAGAGGACTGTGGTTAAAGACCTTACATTTGTTTGTGTTTGCATATTCTAAACTTGAATCATGCATGTGATTCTATCTGCAGTACTTAATGATATGTCATCAATTTTTCCTTTTTCTTATTTTCCCCTCTTTCCTTTTTTTTTAAAGCTCATTTACCATTAACAGACCTTGAACCATTGGTGGCATTAAAAGTGCCAGTAAATAATTATGGCCTGAAAGCGTTGCACCTTACTTCCTGCTGTTTTAAATGATGCAAAAACCGTGGAAATGCCCATTTAAAATTCTGGGCAAAATGAATGAGCCTTAATTTTTCTTGATTTGATGTTTATGTTGCTATTTGTGTTTCTGCAGGGTGGTGATATGTGGTTGGGTCAGGAAGACGAGCCTCTGACTGGATTTTCTTGGAGAGGTGGTTCAGAGCCAGAAACTACAGGCATCCAGTTGTGGAGCGAAGTTTTTCTTGTCCAAAGGACTGATGGAACGGAGGTACTACTCGCACTTAGCTATTGATTTGAGCAGCTAAACCTTCAGCTTTCTATTGTAGTATTAATATATGTAGTGTAAATATAGCTAATATTTTTCATGCATCTTTTTTTTTCTTTTTAAAAACAAACAAACTCAACAGCACTGAGTAATTGGCCGTTTCTCAATATGCGTTCTTGTGTACTTTTGAAACGTCATCAGTTGAGGTCCAAGTACTGGTCGCATCAAGTCTGGTACACTTCGGATTCCCGGAAATGTACTAGCTACAAAAGTTGACATGTATACCACTTATACTAGTGGTATACATGTCAACTTTTGTATACCACTAGTACTTATACTAGTGGTATACATGTCAACTTTTGCATACCACTAGTACTTATACTAGTGGTATACATGTCAACTTTTGTATACCACTAGTACTTATACTAGTGGTATACAAAAGTTGACATGTATACCACTAGAAAATTGTTGTATGGGAAGTTTCAGTTTCCAGTTTAGTTCCTACATTCCTGTCTGTCAGACTGAAATTTTACCATCTTGCTTCTGTTTTTTGTTTAGACGTTTTTCAGTAGTCTAAATTACATCTGGCTTAATGTTTCTTCAACTGTACAATTCACATTCTAGCATTTCATTCGCTGTTAAATCATCATACAGTACACAAAGTCTTGTGTTGTCATTTCTTCTGCTTCTGCAGGTGGCTGTGGTGTTGATGGACACTCAGGGAGCATTTGATGACCAGTCTACTGTGAAGGATTGTGCCACCATCTTTGCCCTCAGCACCATGACCAGTTCAGTTCAGGTGACTGAACTCTGATTATCACCGACTTAAAGATTCCTCTTTGTTATTGTTATGTGTCCTTACAAAGTTTCTCTTTTTTGTAGATTTACAATCTGTCACAGAACATTCAGGAGGATGATTTGCAGCAGCTGCAGGTCTGTATCCATTAGCATGACCTGAGAGAAGGTTTTTTACTTTTGTATAATGTAGTCTAGATAATTATTATATCTCATACAACACTCAAACTTTAAAATGGACCTGTTATTCTAATTTTCACCTGTATGTTTTAGTTGTGGGACTCCATAAGGCCAGTTTTGCATGATTTGCAGTTCAGGCTGAGTACTTTAAGCAGCCCCTGGGTTAATCTTGTGTGTGAGACAATCTGATTAAAGTCTTTTTAGGCTTGTGGCCCTTATTTTACAGAAGCTAAACAGGAAAAAAGGGGTCAGACAGAGAGGTGATGTGTAACAATGGGCACGAGGCCAGGATTTAAACTGAACCAGCTGCATCAAGGAGCTGTAGCTTCCATACAACACGATCAAGCTATTTTATACCTGCACAGACAGACCTTTTTTTCCCCCCACCCAAACAGACGGAAATGCAGCTCTCCAAAATGGTAAAAATGCATAGGCTCCACAGATGATGCTAAACTCTTATCAAATGCTAAATGGTTGAACGCAAGCTCAACCCAGACAGACAGCAGCCAGTTTTATGGCAAAAATGAAAAAACCCAAGAAACGGCCAAAAAAAAGAACCAAACATGCATGTGAAATGCCTAGATGGTGGCTGCACTGGACAATCTTCATTAATCAATATCTAGTTTCACTGCACCACAACGCAAGTCTTTTTCCATTTTGACTTCTGTCCTTTTCTGAAGCAGAACAGAAAGCTACAAGACCTATCCCAGCAGCTTGTAAGCGAGAGACAGGGTACACCCTGGACAGGTCGCCAGTCCATCGCATTAAAATTTTTAAAACATTTTCTGATCTAACAATCAGCATTTCTGCTACACAGTGTAGCTTTAAGCTCTGGCCCCTTAAGCCTCCCACTAACGGACCACTTCTTTTCTGAATGGCCGACTTCTGAATGTATGAAAAGCAGCACTCAGAGCTTGTGAGCTGCACTGAGGGTGGACTGCGATTTTTGCAAATGACGATAGAGAAATCTATAATTAGCTGTTTTCAGCTTCTTGCAACGGTAAAAACATGTCCAGCACAGTCAGATACCTGAGTTTTTGTTATAGGAATATTTTGGAAAAAATTTTATTTTCATGATTCCAACCATCTTTTAAATGAATATCAAACATTTTAGCATTATTATGATGGATGATGACTAGCTTAGATGTTGCCAATCATGAGCAATACTAGTATTAAGGAAAATATTGACTATTTGTAGAAGTCAGTAGTCGTTCCATATGTAGTATTTTATTGTTCAAATGTCAGCACTGATATTTTGAACTTATTAATTCGTCTGATGTTTGTATGGGTCCCAAATAGGCACATCTGTTAGTAATTTCAGTAACTTGAATTTGTTTTACTCATTGGTTTTACTTCTCAGTATTGTTTTTGTTTGTTTGTTTGTTTTTTTAACCATTGCTGCCTTCTTCCTTACAGCTGTTCACAGAGTATGGTCGTCTGGCCATGGATGAGATCTTTCAGAAGCCCTTTCAGGTACAAGAATTCCCCAGATTTCAGACATTTTTTGCAGATGTTGGGTGCTCATGTTAAGTTTATATTTGTTTTACACACTGTTCTTCCTCTCTTGCAGTCATTGATGTTTGTTGTCAGGGACTGGAGCTTTCCCTACGAATACACCTATGGGTTTAATGGTGGCAATAAGTTCCTAGATAAACGATTACAGGTACTAGGTATTTCTTATTCATTAAGTCCATTATCCTAAATGCATCACAATGGAAAGGTGCATAACGGATTTCAAATGCCAAATTCTGTTTCATTATAGGTTAAAGAGGCCCAACATGAAGAGCTGCAAACAGTGAGGGAGCACATTCATTCATGCTTCACCAACATTTCCTGCTTCCTGTTGCCTCACCCTGGGTTGAAGGTTGCCACTAGCCCTTCCTTTCAGGGACAACTTTGTGGTAAGATCTTCCCATTTTTATCATGTTCCACTTTGCTAAACAGAGTGTCCAACGTACTGAGTGAACCTCTGAGATTTCATGTATTTCTTCGGGCAGATGTGGCTCCAGAGTTTAGAGAGCAGCTGAAGAATCTGATTCCTAAACTGCTGCACCCAGACCGCCTGGCTGAAAAAGAAATAAATGGAAACAAAGTCACTTGTAGAGGCTTGCTTGAGTTCTTTAAGGTAAAGTTGCGTTCATCTGAGCATCTCTGCTGAATCTAAGCCGTTGTCATACCTTCTGTTATAATGTTTCTGTTACCAGGCTTACATCAAAATTTACCAGGGAGAAGACTTGCCACAACCCAAGACTATGCTTATGGTATGTGCAGAATAAACATAACTTGAAGAAGCCATAATGTTTTCTCAAGTATAATGAATGGTAGTTTTGACTGCATTATGAATAACGTGTTCGATTGGCCAGGCTACAGCAGAAGCCAACAACCTGGCGGCTGTGGCAACAGCTAAAGATCAGTATTACAAGAACATGGAGAAGGTGAGTTTGTGAATCAACATTAACCGCATGTTTTTAGTCTGTGTGTTGATCCTTGTTGGCAGTTTGTTAAATGAAAACAATATGAGTATTGATTTATTTCCATTAGTGTAGACAATGTGTTTATTTTTATTGCTTTATTTCATAAATTGATTATTTGGTATAAGTGTTCTTCTGTCCTGTTCTGTTTGTCTCTGTAGATGTGTGGGGGAGATCTGCCCTATGTGGCTCCTGACTCACTGGAGGAGAAACATAGCTTTTTCTTTGGAGAAGCTCTTCACATGTTTTCATCTACCAAGAAGATGGGAGGACCTGAGTTTTGTGACCGTTACAGAGTTCAGCTGGAAAAGGAGCTGGAGGATATGTGGCAGTCTTTAAGCAAACACAATGAGGTAAGGCTTTGTTTTATTCTGTGTATATATTTCAGCTTTGTTTTTTTTTCAAAAAAATTTTAAGGTTTAAGGATCTGAATTATTGTACATTTGATTCTGGCGATGATGTGACTTCAATCACTAATTTTTTCTTTGTTGTGAAAGTCTAAAAACCTCTTCAGCGCCTTCCGGACACCTGCAGTGCTCTTTGTCCTGGTCTGCCTGCTCTATGTGGTGTCAGGCGTGTTGCTCTTTGTTGGCCTGTCCACCTTCGCCTTGGTGTGTGACTGCACTCTGGGCTTGGTCATGATGTCCATGTTGACGTGGGCCTTCATCCGCTACTCTGGTCGGTACCGAAATGTGGGCGGAGCCATCGACCAGGCTGCAGGTGTTGTGCTGGAGCAGGTAAGACCAAATGGGGTGGCTCGCCAGTATCATCTGAGTGTTTGTAAAAACTTTCAATGATGAATATTTCTATTAATATAATGAACATTTTAAAGCCACTAGAGGGAGCAGTTTGTCTTTCAAAACATAAATGTGATTGAAATAAGAAGAGTTCAGTAATGTGAATCACTGATTAAAGCCAACAAACCATCAGCACAACTAAACTTCTTCTGTGTTGGCAGGCACCAAAAAAACGAAAAACTACAGCTGGAGATAACAAGTAACACAACAGTAATTTTTTAGTACCTTTGTGAATCCAGACTGTCGACTTTATATAAAAAAAGTCACTTCATAACATCTGCATCAGGCAAGACAAAGACCCTCTGGAGAGAAAATAAAGAAAACCGGTTGCAAAGAAATGCTCTGTTGCTTTAATCAAGGCAAGACAGACTTATGGCGGAGAATTGTTCATTGATTCAACTCTTAAGCTATCATGGACATTTACTCAATGTGGCATCAGTTAACTTTATAGCAGCAGTACAGTGCCAGTATAAGAAATCAGGAACAGTTGCATGCTAAAGTTATAATAAAAAATATATATTTATGCAAAATAATTGATAATAGGAAGTGGGACAAAGGATGAGACTTATGACACACTACTCCAAAAAGTTAAGGACATTCAACTTTTGAGTGAAATTTACTCTATCGAAAATGTAAAATTGATGCTACGCTGATATGATAAATGTAGGGCATTTAAGTAGAATCATGTTATGGTAATTCCTTCATCTTAAACAATTTTTTGAAACAAATGCTAACAACAGTGCTAACTATGGCAATCACATTGTTGGAGAACATGTTGTGCAATAAATTCAATAGATACTTGAACGTACATGTGCATTCAAAAGTTTTATAAAAGTCCAATTGAGTTCACCTCTAAGGTTATATTGTATTTTAGGTTCATTCTGACATAATCAGGGTTGCCGCGGGGTGGTAAAAGGTAGTAAAAGGTAGTAAATGAAATTAGTTCAAATTAAGGCCCTTGAAAGGTA
>JBBBVU010000007.1:18327375-18341504 GCA_037177055.1 Atherinosoma microstoma
CTACTGCACAGCTACAAAAATGCAGAAACGGAGCACAGCAATTTGAAGTTTACAAAATTTTGAAGTAGCTGTGAGAACAATTTAAAGGAGTTGTCGCCATTTCGTTTATATCTTCCTTTACTGCGCCTACATAAGGCGTTTCTTTATGAGGCCTTGTCTAAGTTAACGTCTGCGCCGTTGCCATGACGCTGCTCCAGTGTTTTCACTGCATCATGTTTCCATTATTTCACCCCTACTCCACAATACCTCTGCTGTATAACGGTGCAGCGCTGGCAGGTGCAGCAGCGCCTTAGGGCTACCTTCCTATCGGTGGTGTTAGCTGAGCTAGCTATGTTAGCGAAAGCAGAAAATGACATCCATTATGGCTCGCGCTAGCCGAGATTTCCTGGTTCTTTGTCTGTTCACCGCTTTCTCGTCAACAGTATCTTAGAAATTGATTGGCCATGATTTGCAGATCAGGCAATTTGTTGCTCCAGTTGATATAAAATGGACAACATGTAGAACTGTAATGAAATAAGGCTTTAGCAATAAACGCGTAAATTGGCAGTATGTTTCAGCAGTTTTGCCTTATATAGGAAGCAAGCGCACACATGTGCCTGTGCTGCATTCATGGCCCCACCCTGAATTTGGTGCAAAGACCATTTTGTCTGATGCCCATTTTATAATATACTGCTGCTTGATATATGCAGTTTTCCCATTTTATCCAGAAGTTCGAATCAAACAACATTTAACTTGATCGTCACGATTATGTAACATTTGTTTGGTGGTTTTGGGTTTACTGGTAAAGGCTATCGTGACTCTTTTCATTTGATTTCATTTAAATGTTAATGCGCATCAGATTTGTGCAGCCATTAACACGCGCTTCTTGCCCGTCACGTTATTAGATTGCCTCATATTACAAAAGGGAAACATTTGCTAAATATCTCCATTCATTCTCACACAGTCATCAAACATTAGACGACATTCATGACAGATAATACGGTTCGTTTGGTTGTTTTTTTGTTGTTGTTTTTTTTAGATTTACTGCATCACAAGTATTTAATTGCGATTTTGTATGATATTGTATCACAGTCTTAAATGTAGAGCAGCTTCGTAGTTTCTTATTGCTGAGTCTGCACAGCTCACAAGCTGACTTCAGTCTCCTTTTAAAATTAAAGTTTGAATCCAAGTCATAGGCTTTCACTTTCTGATGAAACTATCTATATTAATGTGGTGAAGGATGTAATTCACACTATACCTGTCAGTAAAGGAATTACAGGCTTGGACTGAGATTGGTTTTTTTTAAATAAAACCTTGAATGATGTTAAAAGCAATATCGGTCGCTTTAGATTAGATGGGAGAGCAGTGGCGATCACCATGGTGATGGCTTTTACAACAAACATGAGGAATACAAACATTATTGTTGCAAATTAGGCCAAAGGAAAGTGGAGGGGAGAAGGAAATGGAAAACAATAAAAATGTGATAAAAGCATGCAAGTCATTGTGTGCTGGAAAATAACAAAAGGTTAAATGTTTTCTCTAACTCACCATGGAGTAAGAATGCAGTGGGGTAGATATCATATTATACATAGTTTGGAAATTTGTCCACTTAAAGTGTATTGAGGAAAACTGAAAGTAATGGGGGGAGATCAGTTACTAAGCTTTATTGATAAGGCTTTATGGATGTTTGTTGAACAGTTATAAAATTCAGTCATCATACAGATCTGAAACGCTAGCAAACACACTTTGTCCATGCTGCTTTGCAGTTTGGCTCTTTTCTCTCTTTCCTGCCCTATTTCCTTTTTTTGTCTTTTTTTTTCCCCTTCATGGACACATTGCTGGTAGATAGCAGGGTTCTTCTCCTGAGACTGCATAATCTTGTGATGGCATAACTTTAAACAGTCAGAAAACTTGACTCAGTGAGTTTATGAAGCAGCAGTGACTTTTCGACGTGATTAATTCATATTTAAACAGAGGTCCCATTGTTTTTGACCAAGGCCAACCCTTCACTGAAATGCTTAATTCCTGACCACACCCTGACACACGTGGTCATCTTCATGGAAGAGACTGATGACTGTTCCCTCAAAACAATTTGCGTAATGTTTATAACTACTAGACCAGTTATTGTCTTCTAATGGAGACACACCTGTTAAGTAAACCCAGTAGCATTCATATTCCAACTGGACTTTGGACAAGCCATATTTTCTCTTGGAAGTATTTCCTCACCCTGACCTTATACATAATGAATGGCTCTGTGTTCATTTCCTCGCATAAGGAGCATTATTGCTGTGTGTGTGTGTGACAGTCACATGCCATGCTCACAAGCTCTTCTTTGCTCCACAATGTCTGTATTTAGTTTACTTATGTTACTTCTGGCACAAGTGACGACAGCTGCTTTTTGGTATGAATAAAACAAAAATTTTCGTCACAACTTCCCAAAGCCCTTTTTTATATATAGCTATTAGATATTGTATCTTATAGCTTTAAAATCTAAAGATATTTATCAGAAATAAGAAAATATGCATTTTATAAAGCTTCAGGATTAGGATCTTCTAAGATTTGCGGCAAATGTTTATTTGCTCATTTGTGGAATTGCAGCATTATGATTGTGTTAAATCTAGGCTTTAGTTATATGACCATGATACTAATGTATACACATGTAACTGATTACATACATAGGTTGATAACTGGAATTTGTTTGTAACCTGGAAAATGATGATTTTTGTGTGTAAAACAAGTATTCAGGGCCTAGTGTGTTTTTGAATAGTTAATGTGATTAAGCTGCTATGTCTAACTGTAAATGCATTAGACTGTATTAACACATGGTCTTCACAGGCCTCCGGTGTGAAAGTCACAGATGAAGTTATCGCAGTCTTCAATGACATGAAGGTGCGCAAGGCCCAGGCAAATGAGGATGAGAAGAGGAAGAGGAAGAAGGCAATTCTGTTCTGCCTGAGTAAGGACCTCAAGAACATCGTTCTGGATGAAGGCAAAGAGATCCTGCAGGGTGACTTGGGAGTCAGCGTTCAGGACCCATACCAGCACTTTGTCAAAATGCTGCCCCCAGATGACTGCCGCTATGCCCTGTATGACGCTACTTATGAGACCAAAGAAACAAAGAAGGAGGACCTGGTCTTTATCTTCTGGTGAGGATTATTATCACACAAAAAGCTTGATGACATTAAGATTAAGATGGCATTGGTCTGAATTTTTTTTCCCCACTCTTTTTACAGGGCTCCAGATAGTGCTCCTTTGAAGAGCAAGATGATCTATGCCAGCTCAAAAGATGCTATCAAGAGGAAATTTGAAGGTATTTAGTCATGTGTTTGATTAACACGTATTTCTCCTAAATGATAAATAAATACTTTTATTGATCCCAAGGGAAATTGAAACCCACCCACTGCATACCCAAACTTGATATGGTATTGTTAAATGACTGCAAACATTCTTGTACTATATCCAGGGAGACTGATTGCTGTAGTTCCCTTCAGTTTCCTTATTTCAGTGTCTTTGAGCTCATTGTTCTGGCATGCCAGCCAACAATTTCTTTTTTTGGTTCACTGTTTCTACTTTTGTAGCAAAATATAAATATGGACTAGGCAGGTGTTTTAATTTCCATAATGTACAGAACTAGTTCACAAACGTGCTTGAGTATTTGGCACTCATTTACCATTTGGAGTTGTTGAAGACAATAAACTGAGCACGTTTGATGGAAGAAGCGAAACTATGTGACTGACTGTATGAGAATACTACTGGTTTGCTTGATCAATGTGATCTCATCAGTTCTCTGTAGATTTTCTACCTACTTTAGGAACCCATTGAAATAGCCATTTTGACTCTTTAATGTAATAAATCCATACTCAGACTTTAGACTTTTTTTTTTTTTTCTTCTTCCCCCCCTCTCTCTATAGATTAATACTGTATATCAAACCATTATTCACATGCCTTCTTTTGCCAGTTACTGTTTGCTCACTTAGTAAATAAATTCCCAATTTTTGATTTATAAATTAGGCTTGCGTCTTTCATGAAATATGTTTTTCCCCTCCTAACATTCACCAGATAACTTGATCAATGATGGGTTACTGTTTAAATTTGTATCTGAAAACTTGCCGATGCATGATTCTGATTGCGCCGTTTTCTTTCAGGTATTAAACACGAGTGGCAGGTGAACGGTTTGGAAGACCTCAAAGATCGGCACACCTTGGCAGAAAAGCTTGGTGGTTCCTCAGTTATCAGTCTGGAAGGAGCCCCTATATAAATAAAACTCCCCTCTGCTCTCCGGCTTCAGTTGAGGCCATTCAGACACATCTGTTGGGTTTAGCTGTTCATTCCAGTTTGGCATGGAGAAGGGCAGAAGCAGAACAATACCATTTGTGGGACTCTTGGGGAGGGATATCGTGGGTGGGCTTGGGGTCAAATGACAATTTTAAGAAGGAAAACAAAACAAAGGTGAAAATGAAGACTGTCATTCCAGTTCATACAACATAAAGATTATGAATAAACACACACAGAAGAAAAAAAAATAAGATAAAACTGATGAAGGATGATGATAAAATTTTAAATGCACACATTCATTTCTAAGGACAGGGTTTTGTTCTTTCCAGGTTACTCTTGAATGATTGCAGAGAAAGAGACAGGCAACATTTTAGTTTCCCAAACACTGAATCCTGACAAACGTTCCAACTTCTTTTTCTTTTTTTGTTTTGCCAAACTTCTAGTTAAGTTTTTGTAACTGTTTGTAGTTGAGACTAGATGTAGTATGAACTAATTCACACTTGATTACACAAGGTGTATCAAAACCTCTTCTGGGTGGGGACATGGTTAAATGCTTCTTTTTTTGTTATTCCATTGTTTTTTTGTTTTTTGTTTTTTTGACCATGCAATTTCCAAAACTTGAGTGATTCCTTTTCATTTCCATCTCTTGGTCTGATATTCCATGTAGTACACAGAAAACATTCCTTGTATTTGTTGAATCCAGAATTTCCATATTTGATTGAAAAGCCTTGGGGCGTTGCGATGGTCTGGGGATCGGTGTGTATATGAAGGAGCTGTGGTCGGAGTTTACTGTAGATTGAAAACTGAATGGTGGATGTTTTGTATCGTCTCCTAATCTCTAATAAAAAGCACTAAATTACTGATTTGTTATCCCACCCTACTTTTTTTCTCTTTCTTTAAAAAAACAAACTTTCAGGTATTATTTAGTTATATCAAAATGTTTGTGCAGTCCAAAGATTAAATTGTGTAAATGTATCTGTACTGATTTTAGTACATGGCTCCACAAGAACTTGAGTACTTCCTTGTTTAGTAGTAACATGGTATTGTGATCAAAACTCATTGCACACAAGTAGTTGGCATAACAAACTTGTTCAGTGGATACACTTCCAATAAATTAAAGGTATGAAGAAACAAATCAGCTTATAGTTATACTGTAAGCTAATGTGTGTATAATTTTTCTGATCAGCGTGTAACAAAAGAAGTTGCAGTAATTATGACCACAAGAGGGCACCATAACCCTGATAATAAAAAAGACTTCATACACATAAATCTCTTTATTAAAATATGTCAAACATTTCTGCAAAAAATAAATTTAACATTTTGTGTCTAGTCCCCTATGAGATGGGTATGCTGTGCTGACATTTTAAAAAACTTAACAGGTCTCCACTACCTGGTCTCTGTCTCCATGCGGAGGTTAAGTTATAACCATGGAAACTGATGGTTTTATTAATCTGTGTGGGTCAAACATGCCGTGGTGATGATCTCACATGCAGATTTATTTCATAGGCACAGAGGTTACAGACTGCAAATTAAATACAGAGGGGGAAATAAGTCAATGTGGGAAATGGATCCAAAAGTTGATCTGTTTTGCTGGTGTATAGTGAGTCTCCTGCATGGATATAAGCCAGGTCAACACTTCTTTCTTCAGAAGTAATATATTTCACCCTGTAGTTTCTAAAGTTGCTTTGTGCTTTCTTCTATTTTTCAGGCTATACTTTAAAAATCCTCCTCAGTCTTGAACACAGTCTAGTCTGTTTCCATGCACCCAGTAACAGATCTGGGCAAATTTCAGAGGAGTGATGCGCACAGCCACATTGTAGTCCCTGTTCTCTCCATCAATCTCCAGCCACTGGTGTCCAGAGAAAATTCCAATAACCTTCCTTTCCCAGCGCTCCAAACTGTTGTCCCACACCCGTCCATACACTCCAGAGCCGCTGGCCCCAGGGCGGGCATCACAGTGCTGGTATATGAGGTCACTTGACTCTTCTTCCACTGGACAAAATCTGTACACCAGCTCCCCAGGCCTATCGCTATCAAAACCAGAGAAGTGGATTCGGTTCCCTGCCAGATCATCAGAGGAGGGAGCCACTGAGAGGCGCATGAATGGACGGCGGTGAGGCCAACGCAGCTCCAGCAGAGCATAATCAAAGTCCATGCTCACCTCCTGTGGGCCCTGGATCCAGCCCTTCGGCACACGGGTACGTTTCACCCGCACCCACCGGACTAAAGGCTTCTTGGCAGAATTCAAGCTGTTTTTAGTGCTGTTGATGGATGGAAGAATCAGGAAGCCCACCCTGAGCTTTCGTGCCCCATTGACATAATCCTTCCCGTCATGTACACAGTGTGCAGCCGTAAGGACATGTTGCTGAGACACAAGAACACCGGTGCAGCCGGTGGAGATGCGCACCGCTGTGGAGAAAGGGTAATCCAAAAGGAAGTTGTCACCTCTGATATTAAAACGCCCGTCCGCTCCATAGATCTGCCTCCTCACACGTTTGTGCCTTGACTTCACACCTCCATGTTTCCAGGGAGGCAGGTCAGCCAAAAGATGTTTATCTCCTTCAAAATCACCATCACCGTCCACTTCTACCGTGGTGAGAGTGCGGGAGCCATCTGCATACAACGTCTCAAAGGCCAGTTTTTCAGTCAGCTGCTCCCTCGCCTCCTCCTGCTCTGCTCTGTGGAAACAGCTAGAGTTGCAGTGAGTGGTAAGGTCCAGCTGAGCCTGAGCACTGAAGCGGGAACGGGCAAGAGGCGTCGGTGCATGAGGAAGCAGTGAGGGAACGTGGATGGGTGGATGGTGAGGAGGGTGGAGGAGACACAGGGTGAGGGGAAGGAGCTGCTGGAGGAGCAGGAGCAGGTAAATTAGGAGAGAAATCTCACGTGGCATCATCATGGGAAACACTGAAAATACACACAAAAAATAGTTAATGAGAAAAATAGTTTACCAACATTTGCCAAGTAAACCACCAAACAAGTGGCCTCACAAACACATCAGCTGTGATGCTTCATGGACTCTTTCACAGTAGATTGTTGATTGTAAATCACAGTGCCTGTGCAAGTGGGATCAGCTTACGTATTGTAGTGTTGCAATGCAGGCCTGAATTTCATCTGGTGTGGCAAGGCAACAATGTGCCTCTTGTTCCTATGTTATAGATTAACAGGAAAATGGGATTTCAGCCTGATGGAATCAAACAAGCGTTTTAATGTCTGTTGGCACAAAAAAGTCCTGAACAAGTTCCAGTGAAAAGTTTCATTAAAGAGGAAACAAAGTGACACAACAAAGCCGAGTGTGTCATCTGAGGTAGAGAAATGTGAAACATTAACAGCTCTCTAGTTTCTATCAAACATTAACTACATTACAGCATGGATGGGGCTTTCAGGGCAGATTAGCAGGGATGAAGAGATACTTGATCCCCTTTAAAGACTGTGGATCCCCAGGCGCTCATGGCACGACAAGAGCAGGTGTGTAGAAAGTGAAAAGCAACAAGTCGAGGCAGGGCAGCAAAGTATTATTCTTAACAAAAGGCAGGGTGGGGCCTGTTCATATACCTATGAAGTAACACTGCAAAGGAGGCTGTTACAACAAAAAGCACATGTAAGCAAGTAAAAGTACACTTTTCCCTCTATGTTTATATGCTAGACACATGACAGCTGCAGCAGACAATTGGGTGGGGGTCAGGTGGTAAAATGAGATTTTTGTGAAACTGACACATTGCAGAAATTTTTCAATGCAATATATGTTACACTATAAGTTACACTATTAATCATTCTCTAGGGAAACAGAGGTATACCAAGTTTCAGAAACAAAGTATCTGTGTTTTCAGAACTAAAAGCTTTAAAGACATTTTCCTAAAACTACAGAAATATGACAGCATTATACTGGAAAGTGCTGATCTCAGTGATGCCAAAGTAATTTGAGATTGATATGAATGTTTAAGGAGAAAAAAACATTTATTTTACGTGGCATCATCATAGGAACAAAAAACATACTTATCATCTTGTATATAAACAGGACAATAGTACTATTTTGAGTACATGTAACAGGAGGGTAACGAAAAAGCACGGGACTCCATGTGCAAAACGTAAAATTGATCAATCTATTCTGAAATATGTTTGGTGCTGAGTAAAATTAGGTATTACAGATGTTAGCAGACTTTAACATCTACACCACAGAACAGAAAACACATTTTCACCTTTAGCCTATATACAAGAAAAAATAAATAAAGAAAATCATGAATAATGATCGCACAGTTTAACTATAAATTCCTCTACTTTATTCATGCAAGGACCTGTGATTACAGGACAAGTAGATCATTTTAGGGTTCCCAGATGACTCCAAAACAGGCTAAATATTCCTTGCAAATCTTAACTAAAACACTAAATTTAGTATACCTTCTCATAAGAGATCTGTTCGTCCGTGTTTACAACCCTGTCGGGTTTTTCTCTCCATCAGACGGGTCCTTCGGCATAATTTCTCCAAGTTTCCGTCATTATCTCTAGTGACAGGTAGTTTCTTCCTCTTCTCTTTTCTCTGTGCTTACTCTCCCGATGGGGAATCTTGCACTTTTGTAGCGTTTAGAAATGAGGTGCCAGGTGCGTAGTGAATGTCCGGACGTCCACTGTAACCTGTTCAGGTCAGACACAGAGCTTCAAATACAGCCTCTGTTCAGAAAAGAAGCGTTTTCTAGCCATGCAGCGCTCCTCCCCGCGGTCCTAGCGCCCATCCCGTCCCCGTTTGACCGCCTGTTCACCTGCTGAGGCAACAGTTCATATGAAATTAAAATAATCCTGAATTCATTGTCCACTGTAGCGTTTTGTGATTTTAATGTTCATAACATGGGGGGAGAAAATAAGCATAAAAAAGATTTTATCATACTTACATATAAAATTGTTCATGAAAAAAATAATTATGAAAAGTATAGGAAACCCCCCCCAAATGAATGCTTTGATAAGCTAAGTGCTAATATCAACATGCTAATTTCTCACAATGTCAATGCTAACACATTTAAAAGATATACTGTTCATTTATTCACCATACAGTGTACTCTTATGGAAACATTTTAACAGTTTTAACTTCTAATTAAGATCTGCTAAAGCAGTTGTAGCTGTACCAAATTGAAGCTCAAGCTTGCAGGACTCATCACTTTGATCATTTGGTAAAAAGTGTTAACATGCTAATATATTAAAATGTTTAGAAAGAGTAGGCTAATGTTTACTATTTTTTTTGCCATCTTTCTTTAGCACGCTGTCTTGATGACATTTGCCAGGTGGTACTCCATCACGCTTGGAACAAAGGCTGAGGTAGTACCAAAAAGAATACCATGCCATGCAATGATAAAGCACTAAAAGTGATATCAAAACACTATAGACATATAATATATAATGTAATACTTACAATAATATGTCTGCATAATCAAAACAAAAAAAGGTTAGGCTTGGTATGCTTCAAATACTCTACAACTAATGGTAATAACAGCTCTCTTATGAAAATGTAAATTGTTAATGTAACAAGCAAAGCACAGGCAGATACGGCCCTACTTTGGGGTTTTAGGTTCTGGTCAAAGCAAGACTGCTACACACAAGTTTCCTAGGAGGCTATAAAAATGAGTCTTTCCGAGCAAACCTCACACAGTTTATAATCCAAACACATCTTCGGGCAGATACCTGAAAATACTATAAATTTCATTTCTATCAAATAAAAATCCTTTAATTGTTTGTCAAACAACTTAACATTTTAACACTAGTGCTTGACTAGATATTTGTTTCCTGATCTGATTTTATGTTCATTTATTAGATTCTATTCAATTAGAGCACTTTGAACTAACTTTTTCACACTGATGTGTGTTATAAGACATTATTCTGTTGACCCATATTTTCATCGTAACTCAATTTTACTAAATTAAGTAAATCCCCATGACCATTTCTTAAATATATGTGTAAAAGATATGTGCGTTCATGTAACAGGACTTTGGCATCTGTTGCTGCCAACAGCTACACCCAAGCAAGAAAAATCTTGTTTTTGGCAAAGCTGCACTCCATTTATCATGAATGCTAAAGTGAAGCTCAACTCTAGAACGCTCAGAGATCATATCCTGAAGGCAGAGGACTGTTGGGGCATGCTGGCTGCAGTGTTCACCCCTTTGACCTTGATTTCCAAGAGGTCTTTTAGATCTGTCAACCTGCGGAATTTAGGACACAGCACTGATGCTTTCTTACGGCTTATTGAAGCTTCTCGGGTGCTGAAAACAGAGCTCCCAGTCACAGCGACAGTGCTTTCAGGAATGTTGTGGAATCTCCCAACAAGAACACAAGTCAGGCTGTCGCCACAATGTGGCCACTCTCACCAAAAAGGGAACACCTACAAAAACCTGCTCCGCTGCTCTGTAATAAAACCCTCAGTGAATAGCCTGGTGCTGACAGATTAAGTGTAAGGTATATTCCCTCTGAGATAAAGAAGGAAATCATTGTGGATGGTGAGGAATGTAGAAGGCAAAAAGGCTAGAGAGGTGTAAACATGAACTCTGTCAGCATGATAGTATCACTGCCTGTCTCTGTGTTACAGACAGAGTGCACAGGAGATTTCCTTTGTCAATGTATGTTTGGCTTTGTGCGACCTGGCTTCTGTTTGTTAGCGGATTACTCTCCTTTTTAGTGTTTCTCACAAAATGTTAAGCTCCAATTAAACAGGACAAAAGATACACATATGATAAGAACATTTTTACAAATATTTGCTTCATTGCAGGGGCTGAGATAAGAAGGTTGACACCTCGATGTGTGGGCTTGGAAAGTATGCAATTTTAGGTAGCGACAGTCAGCTAAGCTACGCTTTAAGGGTCATTGCATAAGGTTTTACTTGTATAGCACATAATCAGGTTAAAATGTACAACTACATGATAATAAAGGCAAAAAGAAACAAATGTTGAAGAGTAAACACATTTTGTAGAATCACTGAAGTATATCTTCTAAGAAATAGTCCTGCAAATAACCGAAAAAGACATCTCTTTACTCAGAAATTAAAAATTGTATTTATTCCAATACTAAAAAAATAACAAAAAAACAACAATCATAATGTTCAATAAAGCAAATGTAGAATTAGTTTTTAAAAAAAGGGATTCAATTTCATCTTTGACTAATTTTTTTTCTCCTTTTTGTTGAGTATTGTGATCTAATCTAAGGTAGCTGTTTGCTGTTATAAAAATGCAATTATCATGCTGAAGTCTTTCACAAAGCTCTTAGAGCCTATGTTTTGGCAAAGTGTAAACAAACTTCTTACATATGAAAGAAACTTTCCAGTACATTTTTCTCAATTTGTTATCCTGCATAAATTAGTGTGCATCCCACCTGTCTCCTGTCTGTAGTACGGTTGATTAGTAGTTCCTTGACAAACACATGCTTGAAGGTTATTCTTAGTTCACTCTTCAGAAGAGCCACCTGCAGCACATTTGACAGTTAAAAGAAATAATGGCTCCTGAGGGGAAAAAAAAAAAAAAATGGTTATCCGTTGGTAATATTTCTTTTATTTCCGACAACATTCTTTGTTTTTAACAGTATTGATTCAATTATTCAGGCTTTACCTACTCAGTTTAGTAAATGGTTGCAAAGGACTAGAGAGCCAAACAAGTCCACTAAGGGTGGGTGGGTGTGTTGGGGGGGTAACTTTAAGATCAGAAGTGGTAGGCTTGTGAAGAGGCCAGCAGAGTCAAACAAAGGACTTTGACAGGAATTTGTTCCTTATGTGGGACCAATATTTATCCTCATTAATTGGAGTTTCTGTTTTGGCTATTCAAGCCTTTTGAATTCAAAAACAAAAGCTGCAGTGCAGATCAAAAGCATCTAAAATCTTCAGCAGGAAGTTGGTGGTACTATCACTGTGGTAATTAAGAAGATAATGGAGAAGCATATTGGTTTTCGTGATGCTGGCATATCATTTTAACTTCTCCACATAATGTGGTGTTACATACTTGTAGTCACTTCAGGTATTTTTGTCAAAGAAGGCTCTTAATCAACTCATTAAAACCCTGGATCATTTTTAAAAATTCTGGACTGAGAATTGGTCCAATGACACTGACACACTGCTGTTGTCTGTTTTTTGTCCCCCCCCCCCTTCATAGTTCAAGAAACCAGGAATGCCAAAGCTTTGATCTTTCATTTTTATCTTTATCTCTATTTATTGAATTTGCTTCAATTCAATCTCCTATCCTAAACATGAAAAGGAAAAAACATTTTTTTACAGGAGGGACAAACCTCCATCACAAACCAGTTTAGGAAGGAGAAGAGATATTTTTAGGAGAAGTTTAAGGAAAGTGGTTGGATTAACATGGAACAAGCTAAATAACATTCATATAAAGGTTAGGTTAATTGGTCACTCTAAATTCTCCCTAGGAGTGAGTGTGTGCGTGAATGGTTGTCTGTCACCCTGTGTTGGCCCTGCGATGGACAGGGGACCTGTCCAGGGTGTACCCTGCCTCTCACCTGATAATTGCTGGGATAGGCTCCAGCCCACCCGCTGTAGCTAAAAATGAGGTTAGGATTCCCCATAAGTACACAGTATTTAATTTTAAGATATAGTGAGCCAAAGATGTGAGAACTACTGTGCAACAGCATAACATTGCTGAGATATTCCATCATTTTCTTGGACCTGTCATTTGCAGATAACTGGCTGAAGTTAAAAGAGATAGAGTGCATGTAGCCAGCGTGTGGATGACATTCCTTTTAAATGAGACAAAAAAGTTTTTCCACCAACAGCAGAATCAATAGACCAGAAAACAGTGAAGAGTTTCACTAGTGTTTTCTGGTGGTGTTAAGAAAAAGAAAAAATTCTAAGATGAAAAATAACTTCATAGAATAACATTTAAAGGAGGCTAATTCTGTTTCTTTTTGTCTTTTGAAGCATGTATAGTACTATGGTTATTTCACATAGAAAGTGATATGTGCTGTGCTTACCACTGGGTTTGGGAACAGAGCAGGGGAGAAGTGTGTGAATGGCCAAATCCTGTCCAAGTTAGATGTCAGCTGCAATGTGACCAAAAGGCAAAGCAGGTTTATTTATTTAGCACATTTCCTGTACAAAACAATTAAAAGTGCATTACATATAGCATTAAAAGCATTACAGATACTGCAAAGAAAGTATTAAAAAGTAGTAAGGATACTCAGCAAGTAGCTATTTATTCCAGCTGCAGACTTGGATGCAAGATACATCAAACACCGTCAAGCACCAGCTTAGAAGGAGTGGATCCATAACACTCCAAAGACAAGACAGGAGTTAGGAAAGTTTAAGTTCATCCAAGGGCTGTATGTAAATGCTGACTGCTTCCAGGCCTGCTTCAGGTTGAGAAGGGAGGAACTTAATAGCTTGTTGGGAAGAGTCACACCAAGACTCCCAAATATAAAAGCCACCTATGCAGTCATCACTCAGTATCATGTCTGGTAATAGAGGGTATTTGTGCAGATCTACCAGATTCCTCACAACTGGATCCATCAACATGTAGTGCACAAGTAGAGATTATTCTAACTTTCAGCTTGGATGGCATGCCCAGCCTTGCAAGTTATTGTGCTGCTTGACCATTTGTTTTTGTGTCTCTCAGCACAGAGACATCAATGGGTTTGGACGTTCAGAACCCTCCACATTTTATGTGAAAGCCTCTTTAGAGTGTCAGTTGTTAAAAAAGATCCCTCCAAAAAAACAACAAAAACAAAAACACAACCCTGACACTTTATCAGGGGCTACCATGGTATGAAAATATCTCATTCAGTAAGCTTTGTATATCTGCAGTTGATTTCAGCATCATATTCCAAGCTCACAGTACCACTTTCTTTTTTATCCCACCCAACTTTGCTGTATCCTGGTGCTGGAAAGTCTAAACTCTTATTCA
>JBBBVU010000007.1:18341604-18351804 GCA_037177055.1 Atherinosoma microstoma
GTTGGCAGGGTATCAAGACAGCAAGTGGTGGTTTTCAGATGGGAAATAATCTCATCCAGGTTTTTTGGACTGATTGGGGAGAATTTCATCATGGTATTTATATCTTTGAGTGGATACAGTGATGACACATAGTTTACTTGAGACAAAACTTAATAATGTTCTACAAGTACTTTAATGTTTGATAACCTGATGAGAAAATTTAATGCTGTGGTATTCTTGAAAATCTTCTGCTGAAATTAAATTAAATATACCTTATTTATCCCAGATGGAAATTGAAATAATCTAACAGAGAAAGCATAACCAGTTTGTCACCAAATTGTAGAGAAATAAAATGTAAGTATTTTAGAGTAAATCTGCCAGTCAAATAATTTTCTGCTGGTTGTAGTTTTAGCTCTCAGGCTAAGTACTGAATGCTCATATAGTGTTAACTTACTGCAATGTTAATTGAGTGTGATTTGTGTTTAAATTCCTGCTTGTGTGGGATCTTGAAGCTGTCACACAGATCCCTAACAAGGTATAGCCTATCCCACAGGAGAGAGGGGGGAGTGGTATCATCTGGATCCATCCACACCTAAAACTAGTTGCTATGAAAAGAGCTGTAAATTCAAGGTGTAAAAAAGGAGCTGATGTACAGTTTATGTGGTATTTTGACGAAAATATGTGCCAGACATGTCATTAAGATTCCTGGAAAATGTGTCAAATTGTAAAACAAAGGCCACAATATGTCTGCTTTCATGAACTCATAAGATTGTTCCTCATCCCCATGTTTACATCCTCAACTTCACAGGCTATGACCTCCCTCCTCTGCTTCTTATCACCAAACATTCAACACTGTTGGTCGCTTTCTCTGTCTCATGCTCACACTTTCCAAGGTGATTCATTTAAGAAAACAAGGGACCTCCTTTTTTCCCCCTCATCTAGAGAAACGCCTGCCATGTTCGTTAAAATCTGACCACTTCTACAGGAAGCCCATTATTAGTCTGTCACTGGGTGATGAAGGGGGGAGAGAAGAAAACAAATTAGGAAAGTTGAAAGTGTTTGACTTTCCTCATAATTACTCTGTGTTCAAGTGGAATTTTCTGATAAATCTCATTACTGGTAGCTAGATTCCAGATGAGTGAGTTCACGAAGGGTACATGTGAGCAGGCATACCTCAAATTTCCATGGATGTGGTGCATTGGCACTGAGCACAAGTTAAAACCTGTAACGCGTCCATATTGTAGCAGCACAGCATATTTCCTATATGTGTATCTGCATGTGAAAAAAAAGAACAAGACAAGCTACCAGGTGCTGAAACAAAGATGTGGTCATTTTCATGTCAACATGGTGGGCCAGGGGATCAGGAATTGTGTGACCTGACCTGCTGTTAGGGGCCCACAACAGTTTCTCTAAGCAATTTAGGGATTTATTAACAGGATCACAGGGTTTTCTTTGGACTCTTTAATCTGATAATTGGCTTGAGATTCAAACAAGCCATATGAGCTTTAAAACAGTGGAATGAACCCATAACAATCCTGCAGGTCTTGACCCAATCTCAGCTGGTCACCACAGACACTGTAGCCTTTTCAGAAAACTGCTCTTTAAAGAGTGGGCCACAAAGAATGTCTTCTTTCTCCTCTCAAGCCTGGGCCTCATAGTTTTATGTCGCCTTTTTCCATCTAGATTTATTTATTGCTTCTTCACTCCTTCTGTTTTCATCAAAGCTCTCTCATCCCATCTGTCAGCCCTCTATCTCTCCTCATTTTTGGGTCAGAACAGGACAGATATTTTCCACATTTCAGTCCCCGTGTTGTTGCTTCACTTGACAAAAAGCTTCATGTGTGCCAGAAATGACCTTTTCAGAGGCAAGATTTTCCTTTCCGATAAATACCTCATCCTCCTCTTGAGTAGATACTCATCCTGCCATTGGTCCCTGGTTCTCCTGCAGGGCCTCGTGGGTACATATCCAGCTTCACTTCCCTTCAGCATGATGTCATTTAAGTTTGGCTGTAGGAGCTACAAGAAGAAAAAAAAAGAAAAAAAAAGGAAAGCACAGTTAGCAAAAACATGAACTAAGGAATGCAAACTGACTGCGATGAAATCCATCAGGAGAGACGTGGAGAGTGACTCCTCATATCTTTAACCAGTCTGGGCAAAGTGCAGGAGGGAGTCTGCTGCTAAGATTGGAAGGCATCCCAAACAGTATGCTGCCTTTTAGTCTCCTTTAACAACATGACAAGTTTTTCTCCTGGATTTACAGAGAAGAGAAACATCTGTTGACATAATCAAGTAATTTAAGGGTTACAGCAGGAATCATAGTTCCAAGAGGCAACACAAATCTATTAATCACTAATAAATCATTTATCAAATGTCCAAATCCATGAGTAATGTTGACCACAAACACGTGTTTTTATAAAAGCAAGTAAGCCTGCAAAATTGCTTTTTAGTAAAGTGATGTTGAGGAAAACTTATGCAAAACTGAGTGTAAATGTGTCAATCTTATTATTTGTAGAACATCTGAGACATAAACCCTATGGCTTTAGTTCTGATTACACATATTATTCTTGTTACATTAATCCAGACCCTGAACAAACCTTGAACCTGAAAAAAACACATCCCAACAGGGAAATCGATAGAGCAAATAAATTCTGTCTCCAGTCTCATGAAAAATACTTTCCACACAACCTCCCTGTGAGGTCAAAATATCTGTGCCAAAAAGATGGAAGCTCAGAAACCAACGAGCACCAATGTGTGGGTTGAATATTGGGGTAATTTTAAATGATACCAGAAGGGAGAAATGCCTTCAAGAATGCCTGGAATCTCTAGAGATATACCAGACCAGAGATGATTCATTATTGTCCCTTCATCCGCCATTAACAGTGGAAGTGTCTCGAGGACACACAGCCCTTGCAGCTTGTTGCACGTGGAAAATACAAACATGTGTCCTGTTGCATAACGGCAATGGTTTCATTACTTCGATATGGTTTAAATAAGGAGAAATCATCAAAGAGGCTGTGATGGGAACTGCAAAGCATTTCACCACATGAAATGGATCACACTTCCTAAAGCTGTTTTTGTGGAGGAGACAGAGACTAAAAGCATTCAGGTCACTTGAACGGGGGAATAAATCCGCTGTAAATGACTTGGTAAACATGACCAAATATTTACAGCCTCGGAGCGAACATTCCTGCCGACACTCTTCAGTGTTGATGTCTCCCGAAGGCACAAAGACACTTGAGCTTCATTGATGACTTGCATATCCTCAACTCACCTCTGATGTGTGCTGTGACACCCCGTCAGCTCTCAGCCTGCCTGCACTGGAAAGCTCATTTTGATATTTTTCTAACTTTGGAAACTCCAAACATTTAACCAGCATCATTGACTTTAAATTTAATATCAATATCCGAACCCTCCACAGAAACATACTTCTCTTTAAGATCAGTTGGCCTACTGTAGCGTTTTTACACCGTTTTAATTTTATAACCTGCATGCGCAATATGGATATGATCAGTCTGCAAGAAATATAACAGAAGCTATTGAAAGCTATCAAAGTATCAGTAACCATTTCATGCGGTGTTTCTGATTCTTAGACGTCCTTTGTTCACCAGTTTGTTAATGACTGCTTCTGTTTGATGCTAACTTTGTGTAACTTGGCTCAGTGTTAACTTTTAGGTCACCTGCAGAAAAATGTTGTAGAGTGTAACTTGTGTGTCCTCTTGTGTCACAGTGAAGAGTTACAGCTTAATCAAGTATGTGGAGCACCTGAAAAATGCCACAGAATGTTATTGCCACAGATCTCACAAAGGACCAGCTCACAAGAACAATGTGGTTGCCAGGTTACGAGGAAGTTTCACTAACAGCCATAGAGTGAAGAGGAATCCAGATGGAGACAGCAATTTTTGTTTTCATGGGTACAACATGTACGTTAAAGGTTAAGACTTGGGTTTAGGGTCAGTTACAATTAGGTTAGGCTCAGAGTAAAGGTTAGGGTAAGGACTTGTGTGAATGGGTGGGTGGGGTTGTATCTAAAATAAGAAAAATGTATATATCTACTTGTTTATTGATTATTAATTTAAATGAATACATGAATACCTACATATATGCATAAATGTAAGTGTAGGAAGATGAAGTCAATATAAGATAACATTTTCTTTGTTCTGGTTTTGCATTTTTTTGTTGATTTTATCAAATGTTATTTGTACAATGCTCCATAGTCCTGTGAATAACTGCATCAGGACTTGGAATCATGTCTAATAGATCTCATCATGGGTACAAAAGACACAAATGTCTAATCCAAACAATTTACGATGTGAACAAGAAGTCACTTTAACACAAGCTAGCAGGTCAACAAGTTGGTATTTGTCACATTTTCATCTGTATATGCCTGCAGAAACATCTGGAAATACATCTTTCTGTGTTATTTTATAGATGACTTTCAGCTCTGTGGTCCACATAGCTGCAATCAGCCAGCTTACACCTGCCATGCTACATGGAAGTCAAGTGTTGAATATTGCAGAACTTTTCTTTGGTTAAAATAAATTATGCAGCAGATTCTGGGCTTGGTATCAGACGACTGGCAGCCAGTCCAGCACAGTGTTTCACAGGACCCTCTCATTGTGACAAAGGAGCCGCAAGAGGTTCAGTCTCTAAACGTTTTCAGGTCTGAGCTCCAGTTTGCACAATATGCCCCAACTCAAAGAAATAACATATCAGTCTTGAATCCGTCCCTTTTTGTTCTTTTGATTTATCAGACGGTTTAGGGGCTGATTAGAATAGATTAAATTACATTTCTGGCCTTTTTGATGTGCTTATATCATACTGATTTGTTTTTAACTTTCTTCTGTCAAACAATTTTGTAATGATCAAACACATTTTGTGAAGTTTGAAATTATCATATATGTCTAGACTCTTGTTATTTCTGCTGCATTGTGTTAAACCCATTTATCCTTTACTGAAAACATAAGAAAACACATCATCAAGATTCTAGTTTTTAGTCTAAAGTTCAAAATTACAAACAGATGATACAAATTGCTCATTTTATGGTGCATTTGTTTTAATTATCGATCTAGTTTCTTGTTTTAATTTAGCTTCTTTAATCCACTCAGAACCTCGTGGCTGTACTGGTTGTTGCTCTCAGTGCGCTGCACATGCAGCTGTGACAAACAGACTTGTGAAGCTGCCAGATCGGTACACTTTGTACTTAGCAGCTGTAAATTGTCATTATTACATTCAATGAAAATTTGGTGACATTGTTCTTGAACAAAACACAACAGCAGCGAACATAATTACAGTCAGGCTCAGTAAGCTGACATTTCCGAGGCGGTGTACAAAACAACATGTGACTGAATAAAGAAACTGCGGCCTCCAATTAGAGCCTGGCAGACACTCTCCTCCACAAGTGAATAAAAGTTATCTGTACATGTGTTAAAGCCTTCTCCACACCTCACCTCTCTCACTCCCATATCTACTACAGGGTTCTTTATGAATCTGGCTGCGCCACAACCGAGCAAGCCAGAAGAGTGCGCTGGAAAAAATCCATAAAGGACAAGAACGTGGCTCCTTTTGCTGCATTCTTTCCTTCGTCAGGAATTCACTGAGGTTTGGCCATGCATTTTTGACTGGAGCCTTTTCCTGTTAAAATGGGAATAACAAGGCAGAACTTTTCTTGTCCCTGTGAGCTTTGAACACTGAGTAGCTGCAGACAGGGCTTCAGAGCTGTCCAAGAGCCATTGCACCTCCACACCCACAGTTTAATCCTTTAAACTCTGCATATCACAAAGTCCTGTATCCCACAGAGCCCTGAAAGCCGAAGAGCTCATTTTCCTGAGAATAATACTCTCTATGCAGATCAGCCACAAGCTTGGGTTCAGGGTTTTGTCCCCATGACCGCTTCTCCATTCAGCTGCAGACAGATTGATGAAGCTCATAATTGGATTCCAGCATGGCATATCTCTGCTCTGAGCTCAGCTGGAGCTTATTGTTTTTGACCAGCATTTAATCCACGGCTGATTGTGGTGTATAAATTTAACAGACAGGAGATGGAATACAGATTTACAGCTCCATAAAGAAATCAGAGCAATAACAAAGCATTCCAGCAACAAGTTATTCATTATAAACTCATCTAAAGGTTACCCACAGCCACTTGAACAAAAGCTTAGAGGACATGAGGCCCTGTAAATTTGTGATGATCACAAAATATTTGCCAGCACATATTTGTTTATAATAAAGCAACAGAATCCAAAAACCCCATACGAGGCCAAGAAATACTTGGAAGAGGCATAAAAATCAAGTTGGAGTTATTTTGCATGTATTTTACACCTCACGTACTTCACTGACTATACTTGTTCTTTCCTAAGGTGTAAAAGACAGCACACAGGTCTGGCAGCTCAGAATGGGCAGCAAGACCATTGACAACAGTCTGAAATCACACTAAGCAACACAGACGGTGGCTGGGGCCTGATCTCAGCAGACAAGGCTGGGCTGCAGCTGTGTGTCCTGATGTACAACTCGAGACTAGATCCAGATTAGTAACAGTATTACTCAGCCAAGATCTGCTCCCAGAAACAAGGGTTGTTCATCTTCAGAAAATCTCTGTAATACCCAAGTAAAAGTAACTAAAATTGGTATCTAATGTTTCTCTGATATGATGCCCAGCCTCTTGTGATTGGTCAAAAACGTAAGATTATACAGTTGCTGCTTATTCTTTTGCTAGACTAACCACCAAGAGGAGAAAATAACTTGCTTTGGTGTGGACTTTTTCCCTTTTTTTAAACTTTAAATGAATGTCTTATCTAAAGCACTATGAAATGCATTGTCATTGAGTTGTGAAATATATAATAAATATAAAAATTCTGCTTTGCTATGTTAATGATCTCACACAAATGTGAAAATCAAACCAGTATCATATTTATTTTCCTAAAGTTTTAAAGTTTAACCTCAATGTGATTTCTCACTGTTGAACAAATAAACTTTTTTGTCCATTATCCAATGCAATAACTTATAATGGAGGTAAACTGCAATGGGACTGGTTAGAGGAGGCATACAACCATCTCTCTGCATGCTCCCACGTCTGTAGTGGAGAAATTCTCTTACTGTCACTCTATTCTCACATGGGGCTCCTGGAGCTAGAGGGTGATTTTGAATAATGAGCCACTTGCTTGGCAGGGTGTTGAATGAATGTCAGCTTGAAGATCACCGGTTCACCAGAACCAGAGCAGCTTTGCTCTGCCACCAAGTCACCCACAACAAACACCCTGAGGACATGAGAAAACCACAGAGGTTGAACTCTGAGCTGTACTGTCATTAGGCCCACTAATGCTGTCATTTCGTCCTTTTTCTTTACTTTGAACAAAGACTTGAACAACCAGCAGGCATAGCTCAACACCTTTACAACTGACAGCTGCACATTGCAGTTCCTGGGTGTAAAAAGTAGCCTTATTGGAGCAGTTTTAGTAATAACAGCTCTGTTCAAGGTAATTAAATTTCTTCCCAGGATCAGTGGAGTCTGTTATCTCTTAAAAAGCAGCTGAAAACCCATCTTTCTGAACTTGTTGTTGTGCTTTATAAATGCTTGTTTCTTGAATTTCTTTGTGAAGTACTTTGTGATTTTTATCTTGATAGGTGCTACATAAATGAAAATGTACTTTTTTATTTTTATTTTTAGTGATTATCTAATGAAATATTAAGAAACCCACTGGTATATCACTTAAAAGAAAATAATCATTGTTGACGTGACAGTGAGGTCCTGTCGCTATGCCTCTGTTTGATGATGTCCCCTGGCTACTTGGCCATAGGGATATCCCTTTGGCTGACTGGTCAGTGCACATGACTTTCACCCAGGAGGTTGTGGGTCCCTGCCACATCAACTTTAGCTGTGGTCACAAGCTGCAATGTCAGATGGTTGTTGTGTACACTCAGTGCTACACACAGTGTGTATATTATTTTCCACTTAAATTATCTTGTCTCTTCCTGTAAATGAGACAAAAAAAATATGGAAACAGTGAGCCAGTTAATGCTCCGCAAACAGAGTGAACCTGCTGCCCATAAGTCAGAGATGTGACAGCTCTAACAATGGACTCAACTTAACCTTTTCCTTGTTGCTGCTCTCAGAACCAGAACTGCTGCATAGTGAGAATCTGGCTTTTTATATCGCATAATAGGGAAACAAGCAAATAGCTGTATGAATATATTTTATTATATCTGGCTCTTTAAGGGACCAAAAACAGGCAATGCTTGTTCCTGTTATCAGAAGATTAAACATTAGCATCAGTAAGACAGAAATGAACAAGATGTAAACAAGCTGAAGGCAGCAGAGATGGTGCTGGAGTTCATTTCATGGAATGCCTTGGAGCTGCGCTGGGATGTTTTTCTGCCATGTGATGGACAGATGGAGTGCTAAGCCGTGATTCACTCAGACTGCAGTGTCAAAACATGATGAAGGTTAAAAATACTCAAGAGGACTGAGACAAATTCAGAGGAACAAATCTGAGACTCTACACTCTCTTCTCTGCTGTAGTATCTAGAAAAAAGGACTGATCTTCATCCCTGTGATGTTTATAAAAATAATTGTGGGAATCGCTCCACCCTCAGATCTTCATTTGTCATTCAGGTTAGGACTTTTTCCACTCTGCCCTATTTCTTCCAGTGCGGCTGGAATGCTAAGAAACTCCAAAACAAATCCAACAATGGAAGTCAACATCAAGTGTTATCTTTCTGACACTGAGCAGCTCCCAGCTCTCCATCATTCAATACTCTCTTACTGAGTTGCAAACGGAGTCAGTTTCAGCAGGGTCACCACATAAATGCTGCAGCTGACAACTCCTTGATAATCAGGGTGGAAGCACAGATAAATTTCCCTCTAGCCTTATATTTTTGCAGTTCCTCTGTTGCCAGACCAACAGCAGTCTGAGCATGTGCAACACATTTGCTGCGCCCCACATGGTGAACTGTGGAGGGGAGTGAGGCAAGGTATCTTAATCCCCACCACCCTTGGGATTCCCCACCAAGAGATCCCAATAGTATGGATAAAAGCTGTAATGTAATCCAGAGAGACTCAGAGGACTTGTAGTGCACACAGCAACCCTGCAGGCCAGCAGTGACCTCCATCTGATCCCTCACTAACTGGAATTACAACTCTGGCTCCAGCAGCCAGTGCAAATGAGCAATGAACTGTAAAGCATTTTGATGTCTTAATGAACACCATACACACAGCAACAAGTCCAATAAGAGGCAGCTATAATTCAAAAAGAAGAAAAAGAGCAGCAGTATTTGCAGATACCATAGTAACCACTGCAAACACTCAGAGGCTCACTGTGTGATGAAAGGAAATGTAAAAAGTAATACAGCCCTTTTTCTAAAAAGTCTGCAAAATAACAACAGAATGCAGATCGTACAAACCAATATTTCATTTACCATATAGCATAAAGAAAAAACATACCAAATGCTAAAATCCAGACATTTTGTCATTTCCTGAAAATGTTAACTCATCTTGAATTTGATAGCAGCAACACATCTCAGAAAAGTTAGAACAAAGTCAGGATTTTCTGCTGTTCTGCATCCCCTTTCATTGCAGGGTGCACCAATTTCTCAGATGGCAAAAGATCTGGAGTCCAGGAGCTGACTTTTCTAATACTCTTGAGAAGGATGCAGTATACGGTTTATAGAAATATCAAATATTCTAAAATGATGTCTGAATGGGAGTACATGTTGTTCTAAAACCCATATCAAATAAAATTTTATTTAAAAAGCATTTTCAAAGTGCTTTTCTCCCGCAATTTCTTTTGAGTTTTCTGATTTCTTCGTTGAGTTTGGTTCTTATTGTTTTTGTTTTAAGTGGAGCTGCGGCATCAATGGCTGACTTCAGTTTGCTGTTAAAATTATTTACAATAAAATCACACGAAGCAGGTAAAACCTGAGCGGGAGTTTGGTTTAAAATGTCAATAAAATTTGCAGCCACTTCAGAAGTTATATAGCCTACTGCTTCCTCCCAGTTTGCACCAGAGCATCCTATTGGATAAATCTAGTGATATCAAAAACCACACAGTCGTGGTCTGACACAGCCAGGTCAACAACAGAGGACACACCAGTAGATAGGCTATAGGTTAAGACCAGGTCCAGGGTGTGTTCTCTGTTGTGAGAAGGCTGTGTGACATGTTGTTTAAAATTCATATTGCTTAAAAGGTTTAAAAACTCATTTGCTTAGGACTCAGAGTTGTTATTGAC
>JBBBVU010000007.1:18351904-18362277 GCA_037177055.1 Atherinosoma microstoma
TTTTGGATTTAATCCTGGATCTACTTGATCTACCTTGGACTGCCTCTCATAGAACCAGGATCTGCACTTTACAGTTTATTGAAATAAAACTTGTTAAACTTTTAGTCCCAGTTTGGCTTCTCTTTCGAGTCCCAGTCACCCAGGTCTTTACAGTGACATGTTGTTTAAAATTCATATTGCTTAAAAGGTTTAAAAACTCATTTGCTTAGGACTCAGAGTTGTTATTGACATGTAAATTGAAATAACTAGTTATCATGATTCTGTTGTATTTTATATGTATGGTAGATAAGAGATCAGAAAAGCCCTGAATAAAAGAGGAGGGAGGCTTGGGTGGTGTATAAATAATGTATGATGCTTAAATAAAGAGTATTTATTTATTGGTATTTTGTTCAGTTAAAATTGAACTGTGAGCAACTGAAGCAATTCCAGACTAAAATGATAGACAAAAACAGCGCTGAAAGTTGGGCAGGCTGATTGGAGGCAGGTGTTGAGGCTAAGTCTCTGGCCAAACGATTACTGCCTCTTCTGAATGGAGCAATTAGTCCAGATATAAAAACGTTTTGCCACTGGTTTTAAGACAGCAATACATACCTTTCAGCATTGAAATTGCCAGTTCCTTCAGCTCCAATTAACCATCCAAATGATCAGACATGCACGGTTCTGATTAGAGTGCTGATGGCAGCAGGATGGTCCCTATTATCTTTAGTCTTATGGACACTGCATTAAAGATTTCCATTAAGAATTTCACATTTTCAGTCAACTGGCCACAGAAAAGTTTTCCATTTTCCCATTGTTAATTTTAAACAAGCTTGGTCTGGAGAGGACGGCACTGTTTCTGGGTCGTGTTCACATGTCCCCCCCAGTGATTTTCTAGATGTGCTTCTGAACACATGCATTAAAAATGATGGAATATCCAAATTCTTTGCAATTTTTTCTTAAGCAACATCTGAAATTGCTCCACAATTTGTAGACCTTTTTTTTCTGATTCCTGAACCTCTACCGACTCTGCCTCTCTATGGTGCTCTTTTTAGACCCAACAATGTTACTGACCTTTTGTTAATTAAACCTAATAAGTTGCAGCATGTTCCTTCAACTGTTACCTTTAAGCACATGTGGCAGGATGAAATTGGTGTTTGTGTTACCAGTCAATCAGCTGATGGTGACATATTTAAATGGACAAGACGTGAATTTTTGCTTTTGCTCCTGGCATCAAGCGCGACCTGGTTGACTGATCACGGTTAAGGTTAATCTCAGTTTTATATACTAAAGTTCACAACCTCCCCATGTCTCACCACATACACGTAGTAATTTTGGCCTTTTGTTTTTCCTTTTCAAACTTTTTAGAGATGTTATGCCGCCATCAAATTTGAGATGCACAAATATTTTTCATGAAATGGCAAAAGCTCTCACTTTCGACATTTTAACATGTTCTATATGCTCTGTTGTTAATAGAATATTTGTCTATGATGTTTGTAAATCATTACATCATGTTTTTAATTTACATTTTATACAATGTCTTGAATTTAAAAATGAAAGTTAGTTACTTGGAAAAATGCAGCGACTGAGACTGTGGCAGAGTGAGAGACTGAAAGCTTTTGTCTTTAGATTCAACTTGAAAGCATCTGAAGGGAGGACACCTTTCTAGCCTATATTTTTCTCAGACATATAAAGTACATAACCTAAGGTCAGCATGTTGTGTCACTGAGCAATAATCCCAAACACAGGAATCAGAGATGAAGATATTTATTCACTTTAATGATGTGTGGGGAGCAATCAGAGTGGATGTTGGATTATAAAGGTGTGGAGATCTGAGAAAACTAAACATACACTCTGACCTTTATCCTGAATGTAATCGGGGAAGAAAAAAAGCTGAAAAGTGTTGAGTCAGCTAATGGTCAGATTTCCTGATTGTCAAAAACATAAGGTTTAAGGCTGTAGTAATCAACATGAAAACGATAATTAGACTAAATGCACTGATTATGTAACAAATGCAATTCAAGTTTCAGATCCAAGTTGCAGGTATGCACACACACAAACAGCAATCAGCAGGAAGCTGTGTGTAAATAATTGAGTCTGAATTACTCTGGACTGCATTCTTGACACTTTGGCCCCAGCTCTGAGAGTAATTACTTTAGTATGTTTCCCATTATAGTTTGTGCTTTTCCAGTACCCTCTAGTGACCGCCTGTCCTAACTAAACAATGAGGACACAATTTCCAGAGCCAAGAACAGAAAAAACTCACAGAGAAAGAATCCATTTGTGATGTTTGTGCATCATCTGTGAGCTATGTGACTAAGAAGACGTTACCGGACACTTTAAAACCCTGTAACTGAGGCATTGAGTGACTTGTGTTGATTTTGCATGGACACTGTTAAACAGAGGTTTTCATGACTAGGATGTAGGGGATAAATTAGTGCTGTCCCTCTTTACAATATACATGAACAATGAAAAAATACAGTAGCCTACAATGTTTTTTGTACACATTGAACAGTTGTAACTTTCATTTGTAGTTGCAAAGACAAATGTTGCTCACTGACAGTTTTCGGATGTGAGCCCGTGCAGTGATTTCATTACTGAATCATGTCTGCTTTTAATGCAACCCAAAGATCAAACTGGTTTTCAGCCTTGTCCTTTGTGTCACCTCTAAATCTTTTAATGTATTTTGCAAAGCAGGTGATAGAGCCACAGCTTTTTGGGCAGTTTATATTGAGAAATGGTATTGTCAAATTTCTTGTTTATTCATGCAGCTTCTCACAGAAAAATGAACTCCTATCCTTCTTTACTTCTAAAATTCTCCATGAAGTTGTAGATGCAACACAAACTGCTAAAGAGCTTAATCCCTGCCAACCAGAAAGAATGAGAAAAATCAAAAGTTATATGGAAAAGAATAAGTGAAAATAAAACCATATACATACATTTATATCAGAAAAAAGGCCAGAAAGCCAAAAGTGTACTGTATTTTGAAAAATTGATGAAAATCAATTAAACTTGACCAAATAAATAAGCAGGGAGATCATGCATTTTATCCTCTGTCCCTTCCTATTAACAGCCCAAATGTTGCATTTCCAGTTCTGTTGTTCAGGTGAATACCCACGTATCTGCATCTTCTCCTTTTGCTCCTTAAGGATAATGTTAGGCTTAATCTAATCTAATTTTAATTTCTTAAGTTTAATTTCATCATGCCATAAAGTGACTGACCATCTATCTTTCCCCAGCCTTTTGTCCATCACGGCACAGGACTCAAAGTTGAATTGGAAGGCTGAGCTGAAGAGTAATCTGAAGGTTTGCCAGCATGTACATATTTGGAAACACGGCTGTAAGTTTTGTTAAATGTTTATAATTTCCTGAAACAAAAGATAAAAATAGCAAAATGCCACAAATGCCAAGTGTTTTTCTGCATTCGGCTTTTACTACCGCTAACACACTGTTGATCAGATCATTTCCCCTAACTAACCTAATGTATCAGGTAGAGCCAAGTTTCTTCAGTTACCACTTTAAATGGAAAACAACATGAAAGTTTCACCAGCCACCATAAAATAACATGCATGTAATGACTGCCGAGCATGACATTGAAAGGAACAGCTGGTGTAATATAACATCATTACCAGTGCATGTTTGATGCAGCCTGACATATTGTAAGAAACTACAATTATTTGGAGACACAAAAAATTTTAGCCATTTTTTTCTGGTTTGTTCCCACTGAACAAAAAACACTAATATTCAATGCTTTTTTTCTAGATATGTGACGAGATAACAAACAAAAAATGCAAAACATTTGTATGGTTTTGCATTTTTATTCACCAGTGTCAAAAAGAAAAAAGTAAAGATCAGAAGTGCTTTTGTGATGTGAAGCATTGTACACTTTGGACTCAGTTTGCTTGGCACCATTCTCATATGTGTGCAGAAATATTCCATTAGGTAATGATGACTCATAACAGAATGTATTTACTAATACACTCTGTTATGGATAATTTGATGCAATTCTCGATGAGCTGGAGGTGTGAAAACTGAGGATTTGACAAAATGGAGTGCAGTGTTTCGGTACGAACATGCAGTGTGTAGGGCAGTGTAAGGGATTGCTGCTTGCACAGGTCAGAGGTCAGAGTTCACCTCTGCATTTGACTGGAGGAATGTGTTAAAGCGTACAGATGCTGGAAAAGTCTATATCTGAAGCAGTGACGTGACAACAATATAAAAACAAGCTTAGTCTTACAGGGGTCAGAAACGGTCAGATTTAGCCTTTAAGATTTCCACCTTTCTTCCAAAGTCATGCAGAAATGTTTACATCTTCATCTTGCATAAGGTCTAAATGTTTCTTTTCATCTTTCTCATGCACAGAGCTTATATTGTTATCAACAATATGGCTCTGTTACAGTGGCACGTTACAAGAAGCTGGAGGCCATCTGGTAAAACCAACAGTCAAATAAAAAAGAGGGTAGCCAACCCCTCCCTCCGCCCGACACACTTCTTACAGCTCAGTTATGGAAACGCTGATGCTATAGCACTTCCATGTCCACTCGGTTAGAATTCCCTCCGTTTAGGAGGAGACAGGCAGGCTGGAGATAAAGAGAGACGGCAGCAGGTTCTGGGTCAGCATGAAAGCTGCTCATCTGCAAACACCATGCTGAGTGAATTCAACCCCTGCATGAGTGTGTGTTTTCACACACACTGAACGCTTTTACAGGACTTGTGGTGTGGACATATACTCTCAAAACAAGGAAGCACTTTTGTTTCATCATCATTTATTTCCAATTTTACTTTTCTGATTATGTTACTGCATAACAACAAAGCGCGAAAGACCCGACGGATTCCTGGCTGACTTTTATAAAAAAAAGTTCTCATCTACTTACCCCATTATTATTGGACATGTTTAATGATACCTTGAAACAAGGTTCACTTCCACCAACTCTGAATCAAGCATCAATTTCGCTCATTCTGAAGAAGGATAAGGACCCAAATGAATGTGGTAGTTGGAGACAGATAAGCTTGCTGAACTCGGATGTAAACCTTTTAGCTAAAGTTTTAGCATGCCGTTTAGATCCCTGTCTACCCAACATTATTTCGGATTTGTCAAAGGACGGCAGTTGTCATCTAACATCAGAAGACTATTAAATATTTTGCTTTCTCCCGACGTTGCCCAAGTTGCCGAAATGGTTACAGCATTGGACGTGGAGAAAGCCTTCAATTGTGTTGAATGGGATTTTTTTTTTTTGTTTTGGAGAAATTTTGTTTTGGGTCTAAATTTATTTCTTGGATACGACTTTTATATATTGCCCCTACTGCCTGTGTTACAACTAACTCACAAAGGTCTGACTATTTCCCTTTAACAAGAGGAACGCGTCAAGGCTGTCCAATGTCTCCCCTGCTCTTCGCCCTAGCAGTGGAGCCTCTCTCCATTGCTCTCAAATCCTCCTCTGTTTTTACTGGTATTTGTAGAGCTGGACTAGAACATCAAGTATCTCTTTATGCCGATGACATCTTGCTGTATGTCACAGATCCAGATAATTGCGTGAATGATGTCCTAAAGATTTTGACGACGTTTGGGTCATTCTTGGGCTATGAATTAAATATCAACAAAAGTGAGTGTTTTCCCATCAATGAAGCTGCTAAATGAATTCCATCAGGCATGCAACCATTTTGATTGGCCCACAATAGTTTTCTATATTTAGGTGTCAATATTGCTTGCTCTTTCCCCTCTCTTTATAAATATAATTTTACTAAATTGGTGGGGAAAATTAAATCGGATTTGATGTGCTGGAACTCTCCCCCACTCTCTGTGATCGGCAGAATTAGTTTTATTAAAATGAATATTCTTCCCAGACTTTTGTTTCCTCTTCCAGTGTCTTCCTATATTTTTACCAAAATCTTTTTTTCGCATGTTGATCAAATTTTCTCGAAGTTAATCTGGGCTGGTAAACACCCAAGAGCACGCAAAGCAGTATTGCAGAGAAGTCAGTAGGATGGAGGCCTTGCATTGCCCAACCTTTTATTCTATTACTGGGCAGCGAACTTACAAAAAATCCATGCTTGGTGTAACTCTTCCAATCTTGATTGGTGTAAAATGGAGGAGTACAGTTCCTGCCCATCATCCCTGGCAGCTAGGTATATGCCCCTCTGACCCCACTGTGTCCTAGCTATATTAAGAACCCAGTGGTGCTTTTTTCTTTGAAAATTTTGAAACACTTCTAACTTTTTGCCCCTTCCCCTTGCAGCCCTATTTGTAATAATCATTTGTTTCCTCCCTCAAATTTAGATGCGACATTCACCGTGTGGAGAGAGAGGGGCCTGGCCCTTTTCTCAGATTTATATTTAGAGGGCTCATTTGCCACTTTTACTGATCTTCAGGCCAAGAACCATCTACTTCAGTCTCATATGTTCTCATGAAGGAAGCTGTTTTTTCCTGTTACAGCACACCTTTTTCACATGGTGGAGGGAAAGGAAAAACAAAAAGAAAAAATGTGGGACGCAGATTTGTATCTTATGGTTAACTTTCTGAATGACTTTTGTTCCCAATAAAAAAAATAGAAATAAAAAAAAAAGAAAAAGGAAGCTCATGGCACCACACAAGTTGTCTTCACAGACTCACGCAATAAAAAAACGAAACAACTTTATTTACACACATATATAATAATCAGTTATTGTATTAATGTGTGTAGTACCTCACATATGCCTGAAAACTGTAACATATTTTAAAAATATTGATTTTATTTTAAAAACTTTTGCATTGAATTTTGTGAATCATTTGACAGTGTACTGTAAATTGACTAAATTAGGAAACATACTTGTAACTGGAGAAAGAAATACCTTTTAAATGTCACAATGAATGCATAAAAGGTTATCAGGATTGGATATGCTTGCCTTTGAGTGTATTCACAGCTGGTTTTAATAAAAGAGGAACTGACAGATAAGAAAATGGTCTGAAGCAGTGAAGGGAAAGAGGGATTTTCAGCGCTAAATACCATGATAGAAAATAGCACATATATCACATCCCCCTGTTGATTTAGGCATTCAGTTATTTTCTCTCCATCTTGTGCAGCCTCTATCTGCATTTTAAAAAATCGAGCAGGACCTGAAAAAAAATCCAAATCGATACGATTTCCAAGAACCATGTGAAGGGTCTGCTCTTCACCTGTATATTGTATCGGTTTTCAGCATTTGTAAAACAATATTCCACCATTAATTCGATGAAAATTCCAAATAAGAGTTGCTAATAAACAGATTGTGTCTGATGTTGGTGAGGTTGTTTCCAGCCTTTAGATAACTGCCCTTAGCTCTGACTGCACATCTGCTACACAGGGGGTCATCTAATGTGTTTATTTGTCCATGCAGCTGAACTTAACCACAAACAACGAACCACAAAGTTATTATTTCAAAATCAAACTGCTCTGCAAAGATGGACAGTGAATATGTAAGTTAATATGTAATAGCTCTTCTTAAGGTTTTGAAAGTATCACGTGGTCTTCATCAGTGAATACACTTGTTTCTGTAAACTTATTGTATATATAATTCTTGTAGCCACTACTTGGGCAGTATATCATTATTTTTGAACAGCAAGATAGATTACTGTCAAAGCAGGAATTAAACCCTCCATAACAGGAGAAGGGGAGGCCGGGCAGCAGAGTACAAACTGCTCTCCAGAGACATCAGAACAGCAGTGAGTGGTGCTTGGAAAACAGCCCACTACAGCACACTGGCTGAAAAACTGGCTGCACGCGTGCTTTGAGTCATGTCGACCACTGAAAACTATTCATCCTGCAGAAGCAGCCATTAATGTAGGGGGGCTTAAGAAGCAAACATTTCAACAAATCACCTCCCCAGACTCTTGTTAAAATGCTGCAGATCAACTCTGTGGTCAGCTTCTGTTCTGATTTTAGTCTCCACTGAATTCTGTTTAAGAAAAACCAAAACAAACTCAAACAACTCCAAATAAGTGGAAAATATGAAGAAAGTAGTTTAAACACAATAGCAAGTTTGAAAGGGCAGTATGCTGAGAAATATGAGGGTTGACTGCACTTTTCCTTTATGGTATGCTGCCAGTGTCAACTGGAAACCTGGATGTTCTTGCAGCTACATATCAAGAGCAGATTTCCCAAGAAGACATGGAGACAGCTGCTGATAAATCAGGTTAATGCAAAGTTTAAGGGAACACCCTCTTCAGGTAATGCCCATTGAAGTTTAATCTTCTACAATATTTTGTCAGACCCTCCAACGTACCATGATCCCCAACAGTAGACTCACAGAGGCAGACTGCCACCTGCAGGCTGACACAACAGGTCAATATCAAATGCAATTAAAATTCTTAACAGGCATGTACAAATACTGTGCAGTCAACCTACCCTCATTTCATTACACAGACAGTAAAATAAAAATAAAAAAAGGAAATTGAAATAAATCAAATATGTCTACCTGCATGTGAATACATTATAAAAAGCAAAAACAGAATTTCTGCATTTCCAATGAGCATGAAAGTCAATATTTGGTAGGACCACATTTCTTTTTAATGACTGCCTTAACCCTCCTAGGCATATTTTTTTGTAATTTCTTTAAGCAGACTTCAAGAATAGTTCTCCAGACCTGTTGAATGACCTGATGTTGGCTGCTTTTTGTTATGTTGTCTGTCAAGATGAACACACACTGCTTCAATTACGTTGAGGTCTGGGCTTGGGGGGGGGTTGCCATTGATTTTCAGTCCAGTTCTTATGTCATTTGAAATACTTTAGCTTTTTCTCCCCTTTTTCATGGTAAATAGCAGAAGGAAAACTGAAGGGCCAGATGCATCTCAGGCACTCTCACAGGTTTTTGCTAAATCCTAAAAGCATCACTTTCAGATACTGTTCACCTGCTATTGATGGGTTTTTTAGGCCTATCACTTCCTTTTTTTTTGTCCTTCACTTGTCCAGATTCCTAAAAGTGTTAAGGCCACACTCCACACCATGCAAAGATGTGTCAAGTTTTTAATCAATAGCTCTCTGGGAATCCCTTAATGGTGCAAAAATATAATTCTATGCCTGTCAAACTATGTTACCCATTGCACTTTTCATATATGCAGCTACAGTAATTCAAAGTTTATTTCTATAGCACTTTCGAACAATGCTCAAGTTGACAAAAGGGTTTTACATAACAAAAACAAATACATATAAAACACATCAAAACAGCAAGTATCAAAGAAATGATTTGAAATAAATATCTTTACAACAGGCTATGGGTAAAGTGTCTAAAGAAACTATTAATTCTTTGCCAGTTTATCTTGAATTAGGTGCCTTTTCATGTTAAAAAAATTTCATACATCAGTGTTAAGTGGGTTAAACAATAACCTCATTCTTCTGAAAATTGCGATTTATGAGGATAAGACTAAAATGAGCGAAACTGCCTAAAGAAAAACTTTGAAAGACCTTCAGAAAGTCTGGAGAACCATAGCTCAAAACCACTTTAAAAAGATTGCAAGAAAGTCTGACAGCTTGGTAGTAAAATATAAAGAAATAGGGGGGTGGCTCAGGACTTCTGCACAGGACTGTATGACTGTTGGCACTTTCTTACCGATCATTGGACAATGATGAGGGTTGTCTTCCCCATCCCATCAATACACCTGCTGCCATGTGAAGGAGAGGTCGGTTATAACAAGTGAATAATCTCAATGCAGCACACAAGAGCCACCACATAAGTATATTGTAGTATAAAGAACTCATTTTTGTCTTTACACCATACAACATTTTAATTCTGAACAGGTTTTAATACTAAGATGATTAAAAAAAGTTTCCTTCTGAAGTGTTGACTTCTTTTGGAGTACACTGTGAATACACGACCTGAGTTACTTAATAAAAAAAGAGTTAAAAATTCAAAAGAATCTAAACTTAAAATATTATTACCATTTTGTACCACAAATACATCTTAAGATTGCCAAACAATTTCTCCTTAGAATCCAAATATTGTGTTAAAAGTAATTATTGGTGGCAGCAAAAGATGAACACATATTTAAACTGGGAGCACTCAAGAGTGCAGACTGCAAAGGCATTGGGTCACTCACCTGAGAAAAACCCCAAAGGCCCAATAGCCCACCCAGTACCCCCTATATTTAGAACCTTCTGGATCACCAGATCCAGAATATCAACATGATCCATGTCCAACAATATCAGATTATAACATTATAACATCTTCTTAGAGCTTTCTGCACCTCGCTGTAATGTTTCTAATGTTTTTATGTAAAGCACCTTGAATTGTCGTGTACATGAAATGTGCTATACAAATAAACTTGCTTTGCCTAGAGCAACATCTTGCAGAAAATACTGAAGAAATTAAATATACACAGTGCATAATGAATTTGATGAACATGTATGAATCTGGGACACAGCTGGAGCTGAAGCATTAAGCCAAGG
>JBBBVU010000007.1:18363411-18375834 GCA_037177055.1 Atherinosoma microstoma
ATATACACAGTGCATAATGAATTTGATGAACATGTATGAATCTGGGACACAGCTGGAGCTGAAGCATTAAGCCAAGGTTTCAATTATTCATTTTTTTTATCAGTAAATAATTGACATCTTTTGAAATAACAAAAAAACCTCCACCTACCTAAACTTGAATAATTGCTCATTCACTTTGTTTTGATGCTAAAATATATCTAATCAAAGTCCCATTTTAAGAGGTCATCTACAAATGTGAACTCATTTTTTTTTTTTTTAATGTATTCACAGCTTAAATAGTTTGATATGTCTGTGTTTACTTGCCATTTCAGAAATAGAAAATGTAAATCAAGAGAAGTTGCCTTATGTAAAGATTTATTAATTTATAATACAAGCAATTTAGTTTTTACATTTATTCATACTGAGCTAAACTTCATAGCAGTGACACTGATTGACGAAAACACAAACCAAAGGACACTCAATGGAAGGAATCAAAAGGTTTCCAACTGTTTCTGATGAAACTGCAGCCCATCAACGCTCCCAGTGCACTACCTTTGTTTCTTTTTTAAAAACACGTCCTCACACAGTATGCCACGTGCATCACACACCCGCAGACACTCGCACACAAACTCACCCTCACTAAAATTCAACAAATACCTATGCACAAGATAAAAATTGATATTTAAATTTCAATATTAATGATATTACTGAATTCCACGATAAAAGGCAAACAAGAAATAACAACAGCATCCAAATGACAAGGAGGTAAAACACCACCCAGCTTTCCTTTTTTTCTCTTTATCCAACAGGAAAAAACTCCCACTGCCTTGTTTTTAATATCCAATAGAGGAGGGGTGAGGTCTCACAGTAACGCCAGTCCTCCCTCCGACCTTCCAATGATCCGTCCGTGTTTAACTGGCCCGTCGAGTCAGCTCCCATTATAAGGGAACATTGGCAGTCTAGTCAATAAAACTTCCCATCTAAAGTTCGAAGATGACTCTTGATTCCTGACTCCACTGACTACGTCTTTTCAGGCCTCGCTGGGAGTCCGTCTTCGTTTCCTTTGGACCTGCAGGTGTTTATACAGCTCTTTCTGTTTTAAGTCATTTCTCCATTGGTCCATTGACGGAAACAAACAGAAGCAGGTGATGGCTTAGAGGCCACCGGTGTTGATACAGACAGCAAAGGTTCGGTTAGTGAGGGAGAAAGTCTGTGAGGAGGATGGCACATTTTCTACCACATGGGGATTTAAGGTCTATCTGCGTGACCAAAAACATTAAAATAAAATAATCAAGCCATGAGGGGAAGAGACAATGCAACACAATAAACATTTCTGAATTAAACTGGTTAAGTGCAAGAGAAGGTTAACACCATTCAGTAAGACCAGGAGAAATGTCTGTGTGACTAGTAGGGAAGGGTTCAAGCCCACAAATCATTTATAGCACTTCTGTGTCCATGAAGAGTGACGAGTTCCCGGGTCCTTTTCACAACAGGGTAGCTTTGCTTTTTGAAAACACCTCCTGCAGCAAACAAATCTGGGACGGAGTGTATGTTTTGTTGGATCTTCAAATCAAAAGGAGCAACATCAAATTGTGCTGATAGAGTAAAAGTTCAGGGGCCAAGAGTGACTACATTGGCACCAAACAAAAAGAAAAAAGCCTCATATTGGACAGGAGTTCGGCTAAAGCAAGTAAGGACCCCAAACAGACTTCCTGTGATGTATTCCAGATCAACAGCTGATGGGACGATCGGCAGGAGAGAACAGAGAGGAAATGTGCGCATGTTTAGATGCATATGTTATGTTCTGTTTGTGGGATATTGGGGTAAAGGAGAGGGTCATTTCTGTTGCTTTACAAGAGGAGGCAGCAGTTGCTCTCTGTGGTTTTTTCTCTGTTCCTTTGACCTACAAAGAAAAGTAAAGAGGTGAGATAAAAATGTAAGCTGACAGGAGATGGAGGCTACAAATCACCTGTGTGTGGGATGAGCGTAACAGCAGCAAGATAGGAGGCTGTGTTGCGTGTATGATGTTTGGAAAGAAACGGATCATGTGGATCTTTAACTTCAAATGGAAATATTCATTGCCGTTATATTGCATTACATAATCACATTCACACAAGATGAACTAATCATGTTTTACTGCAAAATAATCATTTAAAACAAAGACAAGTTTCTCACCATGAGAGTTGGGCTCTGGAAGAGTCTCTCTGGCAACCAAGTGCATGACAGTCGTTCGGCCCGGTGGAAGTTTTAGAGCTTTAAACACCAAAAACACATCATGAGTTATTATTGTTCAAAGTACATCACCATATGTAGTGGCAACTTCAGGGAAAAGAAGAATGTTGTGCCTTTTTTTTTTTTTATTTCAATGGAGAGTTGACATTTTATTTAAATTTCTTATTTAAAATCCATCGGTGACTTCAATCAATTGATATCCATACGATAAGGGCTATTATAATACAAGTAGACCCAGTTTCATTCCATTAATGTTGATGTGAAATAGGAAACATTTGCTTTTACTTATAATTGAACAGCATGCTCATTCTGACTGAAGGAAGTGTGATAAAGTCAGTATCACACTGAAAGCCTCTTTCAGACACAATCATCATTATTAAACTGACAGCAATAAAATCTTTCAATTTGATGTCACTGGTCACTTTTCTGCAAATGTTACAATCTGTGAGACCTAATAACTTTGGACTATCACTTCCTCATGGAAGAAGTTCGTACAGGATGCAGTTATATTAATAGGAATTCGAAAGAAGATCCGCTTCCCAAGTGTGCTTCATTTATAAATAAATAGCACAGTCCAAACCCAACTATTCCACAGTTTCTTTGCCATTTTTGGTTAAAGCATTTAACCATCCCCCCACACAACAGCAGCTGTACAAAATAAAACCTACACGGGTAAGAAGCCGATGAGTGCTGCATATCATAGCATCTGTGCAACAGGCTGAAACATAGATTTTCATCTGCTCCCTTCAAACATCAGCATGTTTTGCACAACTGCTGCACTTGTTTGGTCAATATGAATTAAGATAACATATCTTTTATTAAGAAAATCTCACACATAATATATAGTTCAGCAAAAACATTTTGTTGGTATGTCTGAAGAAAGCTGATGAACACAACAAATGATGCATGTCTGAAGCCTCTTTTTTTTCTCCATGGTTTTACTGACAATAATCAGCAGCACTGAGTACTGAGTTCTTAATAAACTCATTTGAGCTAAATGAGCATAAAAAGGTTTTTGAGCTTTAACTTAAGATTCTGCCCCGTGTATATCTTTAGAACTGCTCCCATACACCATGACGCTTCTCATCTCAAAAACACAGCATTGATGGTGCCACTACCTCATCAGATAAACATTTTTTACTAAGTTGATAACAGTTATGCTGTCCCTGTAATGCAATTTAATTCTCAACAGTATAACACAGTCCGTTTCATAAGCCTAAATATGGAGAGAAGGGATATCTTCAGCTGCTTCCATCCACTGCTGCCGTTTTAATGAAACACTGGACACTGTTGCACGCCTTATGCAATATGACGAGAAAAAACTGACTTTGAAAAGATTTAATCATACTTTACTTTATCTACAGCTTAAGAACAGAAAATATCCCACACACACTTTTGCTCTTTCATCCCTTTCATTCTTCCGTATGATTGTTGGCTTTTTTGTTTTTACCTTACGGTGAAATTATCCGAGCACTGGAGAAAGAAAGCTCCAGCTGACTGAGTAGTGAAAGGTTAAAAACTGAAATGTTTCAGACCCTGTGTAAGTGATAATTTTGTGTAAAACAGTTGTTAAATATTCAGTAACGCCAGCTCCTATAGTTTAAGTTCACAAAACTTCTTGCATCATTTCCTGTCCCATCTTATTATTGACTGCAGCTTCATAAAAGAAAAAAAGTGTAAAGTGTTTTGTCCACTGGTGACAGGCTGACTTAACAGAGGCAGACCATCTGACTGAGTACAGGTGGAGGGCAGGTACAGGGCAGAGTGTTACAGGTCAAAAGCTTAATGAGATTAAAACGAATCAGATGATCAGATTCATTTGCTACTAAGACTGCTTTGTTTAGACTCTGCTGCTTATTTCTTAAAGAGTGACCTTGTTAAGTACAGGAAGGCTGCTACTGTCACTATGGCAACAAATGGGTAAAGTTTCTCAAATGCAGGCTATATGACATTGTATTTTTTTCAAGAGAACATATTTGGCTTTTTGAATTATGACAGAATGGCATAATAACTTTTACAGGTGGACTTAATTTGACTTTCTCTAAACTTTGGAATCCTCATTTAAAACTTTTCAATGTTTACGTACTTCTCTCAGAACATGCTGTTCTCTAACAAGATGATTGAGCACCAAAAAAAAAACAAAAAAAAAACACACAAGTGCCTGATCCATGAATTGCCCACTAATACTAACTTGTATTGAAACAGTCCTCTTCATCATACTGATCACATTATTACATCATGAGACCAAGATGATACCTAACACATCACGAGTTATTGAGACAATGACATTGATATGTTGTGGTATACCCAGCTGTTAGCTTTTGTTTGACAGAGGAAAATGCCACTGCATGATTCTACTTTAATGCCCTACATTCATGATAAAATATCCGCGTAGTGTCAACATTTTTCATTTTCTGTAAATTACACCCAAAAATTGGATATCCTCTACTTTTTGTGAGTAATGTATTTTTTTTTTTACCACAGATTAATTGTAAAACTTAATATGCAAACTGTTTGTCACTTTTGAAAAGTAAAATATTTCTTTATCCAAGTGGCTTGATATAATCTATGATGAAACATAATTACCACGCAGTAGCTATGACAAAGTAATATGTTAACTTCATATAAAGAGCATCTGTGGCATAATTTGAAGAAAAAGTTTTAGGGAAGTGGGTGAACAACTGCTTCAACTGTCCCCTAAGATTTGAAGCATCAAGTTATATCTCTATACCATTAATCATTAAGACTACATGGAGAGCCATGAAAAGTCCACACAGTTGAGTGTGGAGGTTCAGACTTGGCCCTGGGAATAGTAGACTAACAAATAGTTCTCTGTACGAGGTGCACTCAGCTGAAACTACCCCCCTCTTTTGGCCATAATAAGCACATGTAATTCACAACATGGATGGATGGATGGATGGGTGGATAGATGGATAGAGAGAGAGAGAGCGAGAGCGAGAGAGATCTTTTACCCCGCTGTCACTCTACAGGAGTATTTTATGTGAGGCAGAAAACTAAAGGTAGCATTTCTGATCAATGTGATGGTCTCTGTTCTTACCTCCCAGGGTAACATTGCCATGAAGGAAGCGCCCCTGGAAGATGAGGCGCAGTATACTGGGACTACTCACCCGCTCTTCCTCCCATCCTGCCCCAAAAATAGAAATGCATCACTCGATTTCTTAAAAGCAGTATATCAGTCAATGGTATCATTAATGATAAACAGATTGTAAACAATACATTTTGATGGAGATTTCTGAGATATAATCATTGTGAAAGTTTGACCTGGATTCATACAATCACCTGTTTTATAGAAGAAATATCTTAACATTTAGTGTTAGCTAAATCCTAGTTTTGCATCTCAATAATACAATCTCTTGTCATTTATACGCCAGCTTGGTGTCAGTGTATCTCCAATAACTTAATATTGTACAATGTAGAGCCCTGGCACAATGATTGGACTAGCTCTATTATTCAGCATCACTATGTAGTGCTATAATCAATAACAGTTTTTTTTAATTCAAGCATTACACTGTAGTGTCATGTTAAGTTTTTTTTTTAAACAATTATTGATAAAAAAAAAAGAGGAGAGAATGACAATACTTTTTAATCAGCAAGACTAAGACCAGATCAAATGAATCATTTAGTGCTTTAATGTTTGAAATATTAAATAAAGACACGCAGCCAATTAAATGTACCTGCTGGCCAGTTGTCAAATACATGCTTGGCAATGTCTGTGGCAGAGTCATTTGGGGAGAAAGTGAAATCTTGCGTTTTGCCACTGACCAGGATAAGGCGGAGGTGCACCTAAAACAACAACAAAAAAAAAACATTAAAATTTTGGTCCATAAAAATGTCATACCCTCCAACTCAAACACCAAGTTTCCAATAAAATTGTTCCCAGTTTGTCGTAGTGAAACCCCTCAACTTCTTCCCACCTCTTCAGGCATGAGGGGACCTTCAAAAGGCTGAGAAGAGACAGGCATTCCAGTCTAATTAGATTTATCCACACCAGATCTCCACCCTTTGACTGGACGACTTCATTCACCGAGGGCTTATACTGAAGTGAGCCCCTGTTGCCAGAGACAACAACAGATAAGGGTGGGGTTGAGGCGAAGAACACTGGCCCTTTAGTTCCAGGGTGCTGCTGCTACTCTCCGGGCTGTTGGCCTAATGCGATAACCCCAGGTGTCCCAGACAGCTTTGGGCCATGTGATTAAATTTACATGGCCAGTGCGTAGCCCCAAGGGGGGACTGTGAATATGTATGGAAGCGTTTGTAACAGTGGGGCTTCCTCCAAAGTGTATCCTCTGGGCAGCTACACAAACTAATGTGTAAATGGATAAAAAGGAGGGACTACTTGTTCAAGATGCCTTTAGGGCTAAAATATTCAACAAGCATCAGGAAATCCATGAGTGACACTACACACTTGTCTCTACAAGATTAAAAAATTTCACAAAATTCTTGTCTTAAACATGATTTTTAAAATATTTTTCCATAACAATAAAACAGTTTGTACCTTTTAATTTTTTTTCAAAAGTCTTTTAACTACATGCGGTGCTCACACCATTAAGCACCTGTTCAAAGATGTTAGTCAATTAAGCTACATCAATCTGGCCTGAATAATTATTCCATTTTGGAACTTAATTATTTGTTTCACATCATTTCCTAATCATCCATTAATCTGTTATGATAAATGATTGTGCACCTACATAAAAAAAAAGCTAGTATGAGAAGAAATGAATTATCCTATCAATTAAATCTTCCTGTAGTAGCTGTACTCAAAAAGACTGAAAGGAATACTTTCCCCCAACATTTTCCTCTCTTACAAAAGGTGGTACATGAACTTTCTTTGGGTCAAATCACAGAGGAGAGAACAAAGAGATTTAACAAATGCACTGTGACGTCGGGGAGGGACATCCTCGCTCTCTGATCTGTTTACAAATACAATCCCCCGCCCCTGCCCCACCCTTGGTGGTTCTCTACCCTCCCCTCCTCCCACTGAACTGAATAACCTCGATGTGGAGTTACATCCCCATGTCATCATTAACAGGCTTTTTGCCCATCCTTTTCATCCCCAACAAAATAAAAAACAAAGTCAAATCTGCCTGGTTGTCCACAGCAACATCCTGTACCCTAAATGCCCTCTTGGCTCTCCAAAGAAGGATTTTAAACCTCAACACTATCATTAAGGGCATTTTGAAAGGTTAAGATTGCTTCCAAAGGCTTATCTGAGCTTTATGTTTGCCAAGTTTCCCAAAGACAATGCCAACCACATGTTCTGACAGGAGAGATGCGCTTTCTTAATTAAATGTTTACATTTCAGAAACCTCTTAAAATTGTGAAAACATTTATCGCAATTCCCTAGAACTTTATGTTATGTCTTCAAATGGCTCATCAACAATCAATAATCTGAAATAAATTACATTTACAATCATAGAATAGGCAAAAATAATTCCGAATATTCAGGTTCTGCATTCCCAGGATGAATAATTCCATATATTCATCCTGGGAATGCAGAACCTGATAATTTTAACACTTTGCTGACATTTGTTTTTTTTTTTTTTACTTCGTTTGACCTAATGACTAAAGTTTTGCAGAATGTGTAACACTGTCAATGTTCATCATAAAATGTTTCTAAAATAAAAAAAAATGCAGTAAGTTACTTTATTTCTCATTTTTAAAAACTGTCATCACAGTTCGTCCAGCAAAACGATTTTGACATATATTATTCATCAATTTTTATATACTTTTTTTTACAATGCTCTTGGTCTCACGTAACCAGACCTTCCACCATAGGACAGAAGGAAAGTACAGCTACACCACCCCAACATGTGGGGGGGGGAAACAATCTGCAAATGTTATAAACCTATTCTTTGAAGATCTTTACAACCAATCAGCCAAAAACTGGTTAAGGCTGCTTTGGCACACAAACCAAATATTCATTAAAAAACCCAAGATTATCTGTTAGTAGGCTAAAACTTGGAGGTTGCTCTATTACAGAACAAGATTTTGACAACATTACCATGCATATAGCACAGACTGTCAACAAAACAAAGTCTCCAACCAGGGATCCAGAGGGTTAAATTGTTTTCATACACCGTATCATTTCTGGAGAATGACGAGAAATGGGTCTGGACCTTCTATTTACAGTCATTGGTCTGGACCTTCTCCGCACACATTCTGTTGTAGTCATACACAAACGCACTGGCAGATTTTCCAGAGTCCTTCCTGGGTAGCTGGCTGGAAAATCCATAGAAGACATCAAGAGTGACTGTTGCAGACATTTGCATTCTTACATACAACCCATCCGGAGTATAGCTGGAAAATCTAGGGGGCTGAGGCTCATATGTAGAAACAGTTTTAGACAATGCTCAGAAAGTACTATCTGCAGCACTTGTAGCAGACTCAAGCTGTGTCTTTACAGTAAATCGCAAGTTTGTGAGCTACATTGCTGGAAAATTAGCAGTGATCCCTTTATTTTCTCTTCTTAATACATTTAACACAATTCACTGTGAACTATTTTTAGTCTAAACCTTTTCATAATAACATAGTGCTGTTTGGGGTCCGTGTTGAATAAAACGACGTAAGCACAAAATCTGCAAGTTACAGCATCATAAATGTTAGCACTGCCCATTCTTGTAGGCAAAATGGGGGGGACAAGAAATTAAGAGGGTACAATCAATTGGAATCTAAACCTTGAAAGGAAAGTAGGCCAACGTTTTAACTGAGATTAGACAGATGGTGTTCACAGGAACAGCCATCACGATCCCAGCTAAGTGTTTGTGGATGTTGGCTAATCCATACCTCCCCCTTGTCTGCCCCCACCAGACCAAAACACTTAAATTATCTTAACTTAGGCACGTTTGTGTGATGTTTAAATCACCGTGATAATCGCATACATTAATCTTCTATATATATTATGAAACAGCAGTACATGGGACTGTCTAAAGCAGAGAGAGCACATGCCAACGGCGCACAGATTATCACCTTTGCTTTGTGTTGTTATTGAACAAGTGGCAGAGCTTCACTTACCATGTCAAGATCCCTCTGGGTGGTCATGGCTCTGCAAAGAGAAAGGCCGTGGACGTGGAGCAGAGAGGACAAGACTGGTGTGCTTCAGCTGCTGAAGACGGGGCCAGAGCCCTGACACAAACAACACGGACACTGTGAGGCGGATTCCCACAGCCTGGCACCAAAACAGCACAGCATTCAAGTTCCTATTCACCTAGTTAGCATATTGCTAATGCTAAAACTAACATCACAACACTGTCAAATATGATCAAATCATTATCTGAAGCAGAGAAAGCAATGAGCACACTGTCTTAAAGGATTTAGCGAAGTATAATTTCTCACTTTTCACGTAACAACATCCATGAACTTGCAAGCTAAAGTTAGATTCCAGCAGTTAACCTAACATTAAATTAGCTAAGTTAACGCACTGACGTTTCATATCAACCTAGATTCAGCCACTATGTGTGATTATTTAGCTTGAACTTATGAAACACTTAGTGTTGTCGAGTTGTTCGAAGATGTATCTTGAGCGTGCAAATCAACAGTTACCGAGTTTAGTCCTGATAAATTTCGGGTTCTGCAAATGGAGCAGGCTTGTGCTAACGCTAGCATTAGCTGATGTAGCTTTTACCAGGGCTATCTCCGGTCAACCAAATGTTGAACGGCAACTTTTGACCCATCGATCTCACCTGCATCTGATAAATGTGATGAAATTTCGCATTCAGTAGCGTTAATGAATCAGCTCAGAGCGCCTTTCATGGGGGAAATTTCGAGTGTAGATGGATAGCCTGTGGTTATGGTTGAGTCGGGCTAATGGACGAGAAGACGCCGGATGTCAGCTGGCTGTAAACACAACGTCCATAAGGGCTTCTGGGAGTTGAAGTCCACAGTTAGTCAACGTTAAAGCAAGTTCAACTTTACGTAACAATTCTAAGTCTTTCTTCGGGTGCCTTGTCTTTTCTCATGACACCACATGTTTCTCTGAGGACTGGAAAACTGAAAACTCCTTAGACCCTTGAATTCTGCGCTTCCAAAAAAAGAAAAAAGGAAAATAGGTTATTAACGACAACAACAAAATTTAGATGTAAAAGCAAACTGAGGCCACCCACTTTACACAACTGCTGTAAGGTATGTGCAGATAGTGGTGGGGAACCTTGGCCCTCATCCTGGAAGTTATCAATGTATCCCTGCTCCAACACACCTGATTCAAATTAATGAGCCACTATGTTGTTGGAGCCACTATGTTGTTGGCCCCATTTGAGATGAGTCAGATGTATTTGAGCAGTGATGCCTGGAAAACTTGCAGGATTGCGGCCCTCGAGGATCAGGGTTCCCCACCCCTGAGAGAATGTGTTAGTTAAATATATGTATTTAAAGATAAAATTAATTTGTCAAATTATTTCCAATTAAACCAGCATTTAACCACAGGGTCAAACCAAAGTCTTTTTTACCACATGTGTTTATATTTCAGTTAAAGCTAGAAAGATTAGGGTTTTCTTTTAAGATAAAGTATAAAATGCCTGTTGGTGTAGCCATGCTGTCATCATTACCTGATAGTGGATTACAGCTCAGTTTTTCCATTAACAAGTAAATGCTTTTGGCCAGAGAATTGATTTACATAACAAACTCCAGTTACAGTGTCAAATAAAAAATGTTCAGATTATTTCATGTTGTCCTCAAATTTTTGTTTCAGACTGAACTTAAAATGGATTCAGTATCTTAAAAGAAATATTACACACAATAATTCACGAGTTCAAAACAAAAACAATTTGCTAGAGAATTTTGTTAATGCATTAGATATGTGCAAACTAAATATCCCTTTTACATAGGTAGTCAGACTCTTCACTAAACTTGGATGAAGTCTTATTGACTAAAATGGCACCGTCAAGTCTTTATGTTTCTAATCCTAAAATCTTGGCACTCTATGGAAATGTATTTATTTTTCATTGGGAAAAATTTTCAAGCTCACTCAGGATAGATAGTGAGCATGAGTGGACAGCCATTTTTACCTACCCATCCATCCATCAGATGTTGCCTTTGGGCAAAATAACATATATTGTTTGATACTAAGTTCATGTTACCAAACACTCAATGCAATTTGTCATAAAACACGTGATATTTTTTTCATCATGGACCCAAAAGTTATCCTCAAGAGATTAGGTATCAACAGATGATGTTAAAGAAATTTTTTTGTGCCCTTCTTTCACAAGCTGATAGAATTTACAACAAAATTTTCTTCATAAAAAATGGTCTCTGTTAGAGAGAAAATCCTTGATATTTCTCCCACTTCTGATGATGTCAAATCTACAGCAGCTTTAGAGACGTCTTTACATCCTGATTTATGTTTGGACACTTTCTTTCCTGTACAGCTCTTTAGGTTAACCAGATCAAGACAATAGCTTCATCAAATCTTCAACTTGTATTTTAGACCCCATCCCATTTCAGTTTGTTAATGAATGATAAGTCTTCCTCACACAGTTATGGAGTTCCTCAAGGTTGTGTACTTGGACCAATACTTTTCACGTTATATATGCTTACGTTATACCCTTAGGTAATATCATTAGACAGTATGGCATAAACTTCCATTGCTATGCGGATTATACTAAGATATACTTATCCATGAAGCCGGAAGAGTTTGTCAGATTACAAACATGTCTTAAAGACATATAGACCTGCATGACAGAATTTTCTCCCTGTAAATTCAGATAAGACTGAGATTGTTGTTCTTTGGACATGAAAAATTCCGGACAAAATTGTCTAGCATATGCAAGTAATCTGGGTGGCATTAATTTGGCTTCCAGTACTACAGTGAGGAACCTTGGAGTTATTTTTGATCAGGGTCTGTCCTTTGGCTCACATATAAAACAGGTTTCTAGAACCACCTTCTTCCACCTACATGATATTTCCAAAATTAGGGACATCCTGTCTCAGAGTGATGCAGAAAAACTATTCCATGCTTTTGTTGCTTCAAGATTGGACTACTGCAATTCCTTATTATTGGGCCTCCAGCTGATCCAAAATGCTACACTGAGGGTTCTGATGAGAACGAGCAGGAACGATTACACCATTTTAGGTTTAATATGTCAAATTTACCTTCATGACAACTGTGGGGGGAGTGAAAAAAATTCTACCTTATCTGTTTAGATGTTAGTTAATCTTAAAATTCTTCATAATTAGGGGCGTGTCCTTTTGATTGACAGG
>JBBBVU010000007.1:18415961-18438901 GCA_037177055.1 Atherinosoma microstoma
GCATTGTGTGCAAATATCTGAGTCACCCAGTCCCATTTTAAACATTCTACTTTGAGTGAAGTGACTTCTGTGAATGACTTTATATTGTGTAAGTTGTAAGTTTGTGTTAGTGGTCATGGAAAAGATGTTTTTGCAGACTTGTCCCCACAGATCGGGGTTGGGAGGGAATGAATAGAATGAACGAAATGATAGAAACTGGTTATCTGAAAATAAGAGACAGAGGTGTTTGATTCCTTTCTGTTCCCAGGTGGAGAAGTGAATGGGTTTATTTTTCAACATGAAGGCAGGTTTGTGCCATAGTGGGATGTATTTGTGTGGTGCTAGTCATGATTTAGTGATCTGGTTGGTTTTCCACCAGGCTGTCAGAGCTGCTGAGATAGTTATCAGGTTTCAAATGTTTGATTTTTTGATTGATTGTGGAAAAAATGGAAGGGCTGTGACTGAGATGTTTTGGTATTGATGTTGTTCCAGTTCCAACCAGGGGGGGATTATGTTTGTGTTTGTGGATCCATTTGATTAGGTATTGCAACTGGTTAGCCAGGAAATAATGAAGAAAGTTTGGTGCCTCAAGTCCGCCATATGATTTTTTATTTTGCAGTGTTGACAGTGAAATTCTAGGTTGTTTATTTTTCCAGTAAAATTGTGTTGTTAACGAGTTTAATGTTTCGAACCAGTTTTCTGTGGGTGTACAGGGAATCATGGAGAAAAGGTAGTTAATTTTGAGATAGTGTCTCCATTTTGATGGCAGCTATTCTTCCGATGAGTGTGAGTGTGAGTTTGGTCCAGCGTTTATAATCATCTTGTATTTTCTTAAGGATGGGAGAGTAATTAAGACTAGACAACTCTGACAGCCTGGAGGAAATACTAATACCTAGATATCTGAAATTGCCTGTGCAGAGAGGAAAAGTGGGGTCCTGAGCTCCAGAGTCCCAGGAATCATCTGAGAAGGGTAATTTGGTTGATTTGTTCCAATTTATAGTGTAGTTTGAGATAGTTGAAAATGAATTAATAATACTGAAAGATTCTTGAAGTGATGTGTAAGGGTTCTGTAAATAAAGTAATAAATCATCTGCATATAAACTCATTTTATGATGTGAGCCTGTGATCTGAAATCCCTGGATTTTTTTGTTTTGTCGTATGGCTGCTGCAAGGGGTTCAATGAAGAGACGAAAAAGTGGAGGCGAGAGTGGGCATCCCTGTCTGGTCCCTTGGTGCAGAGTGATGTTTGGTGAGGTGATCCCATTGGTTGTGATGGTGGCCCTAGGTGAGGTGTATATGTTATAATTTCATTTTTTAATGGGCACTTTCAGTTGAGTGTGCAGACACAATGAAGCGAATGGCGAATGAATGTTAAAAAATTCAGAAAAGCAGAAAAAGACCAACAACTTATACCAAGTCAAAGACTTACAGTACAGTTTTCCAGGTCCCCATGCCACAACAGATTTTTCATATCCTGTAGACAGTCGTTCATTTTGACACCTGGAACACCAGACCTGGCAGCTGTGAAAGAGGAAAAACTAGTACTGACTATCTGCCCTTATTTTGAACCCAGCTCTTATGTGACAGTGAATGTTTCATGACTCTTTCAGAGCTGCTGGCCTTTCAGCTTATGCCAACCCTCACTCCTGCAACAGACTGCATAGAGCAGTATGTGATGTAAAGACTTCCTGTACCTGAGGCCTGGAGGTATTCAGCTGCTCTGCAGAGGAATCAGGGTTTAGGTTTGTACTTGATACCACAGCTTGGCTCAGTGCATGAGGCTAATATTTTGAATTAATACACAGGAGGGTCTCACATTTTATTCTACAGTCATTTAGCAGATGCTTCTCTCCAAAGCAACTTACATCTGAGAGTGAGAACACAAACAAGAAATCAAGCAGGAAGGGACATCATAATTAAGTGCTAGTCAGACTGCTGTTAGTCCAGTTGGACACAGGTGCTGCCGTGTAGTACTAGAGGCAGTACTTTCTTTTGTTTCCTTCCCCCTCCCTACAATAGTCCCTTTGTTTAAGTACGAGATCACGAGTGTACACAGCTTGATCAGTGCTGAGTTGTGCTAAAGAGCTGGATAAATCTTTCTAACTCAACCTGACGAGTAGAGCATTTCCGCTAACTGCGGAAATGCTCCTTGAACATTTGAGTCTTTAGCTTGCTCTTAAAAGTAGGTAAGGTAGGGACTCTGCGGATCGGACAGAGTTTGGTAGATCGTTCCACCACCGGGGAATAACAGAGTCTAGAGAGGAAAAGAGTCTAGCTACTGATTTTGCACCACGTTGTGGTGGGAGAACTAGGCGTCTTTCACAGGCAGAGCGTAACTGTCGGGAGGGAGTGTAGCTTTGGATTAAGGAGTGAAAGTAGATAGGAGCTGTTTGGGTTATTATTTTGTAAGCCAGAAGCAGAGCTTTGAATTTGATACACGCTGCAACTGGAAGCAAATGAAGAGCGATTAGCAGCGGAGAGACATGAGTTTTTTTGGGCTGGTTAAAGACCAGTCGGGCTGCTGCATTCTGAATCATGTGCAGATGTTTAACTGAGTGTGCAGGCAGGCCTGCCAGTAAGGAATTGCAGTAGTCAATGCGTGAGATGACCAGAGCCTGAACCAAGAGCTGTACCATGTGTTCTGTCAGGTACGGTCTGATCATCTTGATGTTGTAGAGAACAAATCGGCAAGACCGGGCAACATGGACCTTAAAGGTCAGCTGGTTGTCTACCATTGACACCAAGATTCCTGGCAGAAGACGTAGGCACAAGTGAGATAGAATCGAACTGCACGCTTTTCTGCGGAGGTAAGGAAGGACTGGCTGGACAGACAATAAGCTCGGTCTTGGACAGATTTAGCTGAAGGTGGCGATCCTTCATCTGTGCGGAGATATCAGCAAGGCATGCTGATATCCACATGGAGACAGTTGTGTCGTCAGGTGGGAAGGAAAGGAAAAGATTAGTGTCATCTGCATAGTAGTGGTAGAAGCCATTAAAGCCGATGATGTGAAGATAATGAGGCAGCATCAACCTATTACTATACACTTGACTTTCTTTAGATGTTTCAATATAACCTTTTAGCCTGCTATTTTCTTTCTTAACATATGCAAGTTTGCCTCCATCTCATTATCAGTCTTTATGTAAATGTAGGATTTTCTCTCTGCACTGTCTTTTCCTGTTCTTAAGTTCTCTTACGTTCAGTTTCTGCTTTTTCTATTTTTATGATCTGTGCTTCAGTGCTGCCTTGTCACCATTTCCCCTCCCATGATGGTACAATAAAGATCTGTACTGTGATTTTTTGTAAAACTGTAACAAACAAGAAGGTGCTATTCACTTTCATTTTAAGTAAGTTCTGACTCATTCATTGCAAGCAGCATGTTAACACAATATCCATAATATCAAATATTAGAAAAGTGAATTACTAAATGATCCAACACATGCAGTGCCTATACTATTGATACTGTTACTGAAGCTGAAGTGGTGAAAGGAAAAGATTTTTCCATTTTGCACTTTCCCTAATCAGACACTTATATTCCCATTTTCCTTTAATGATATGCTTTTGGTTACTGTTAATTTCATTACATAATGCACTTTGTAACTGCTTTTGAGAAGTGTCATAAATAATCTTTATCATCATGATAAGTTGTGAAAAAAAGTGGAAAGTGTGGCCTGTTTATGACAGTTTTATTCAATGATGTTTCAGTATTGTTTTCTCTGTCACTCTGCATAAACAGCTGGTTGGAGAAAATCATGGAGCCAGTTTTTTCATTCATATTCAAACTGTATGAATCAATACTTTGCTACATAGTGTAAAAGTAGGTAAGATAGGATCTCTTTAAGTTAACATAGGTTTTGCTGAAGCCAACAGAAGGCTTCTACAGTGTGAATTAACCTCAGTCTTCTTTATCAGTCCACAATCCCTTCATTGTGTCAAGAAACACTGGAGAGAAACAATGACAATCTCACATTGAAAAAGTGAAGGTTGAATTGCTGAAGCTTCTTAACTTTATTACACATTTCTGCAAAGGGCAAGGACAGCTACAGGGACCAAACATATTTAGGATAATTAAAAAGGAAACACTAAATTTTATTAGAATAAAGTTTGTTTTTTTTAATCAAATTGAAGAATCTAAAAATTGTTTAAAAAGGTGGGACTTCAGAAATCAAATCCCCTAATGCCACCTCACCCCCTTGGCCTTAAGAATAATTACACCAACACCACTGACACATGGCATGTGCTTTCAATCAATCCCTGCCGTGCTTTGTAGTCTATCCACTGACAGCAGTCTTTGTTATCTGACAAATCAAAGTATAATTGGATGCTTAGTTGGTTTTTCAAGTTACTTGAGCATATTGCTCTGGTCATGACTTTTGGAGAGGCAAACACTGCAGGCCAACAGGAAATGCATCACTACCCATATGTTACCACAGATAGCTCATTTAAAACTCTGCTACACTTAGCAGCTGGGGGGCTAAATCAGGACTGTGTTAACATGTATGAGTTAAGGTTGATTGTACAAGATTTTTTATTTGTTTACAAGTCCCCAAGTTAAGCTTTAATGGGGTTAAAAAACAAACAAACAAAAACCTTTAAAAACACATAAGGTAGTCCTTTTTCTGTTCCTGGACTCTGAGACATAAAAACAGCTGCTATAAAGCTCTATATATATTTTTTTAAAGTCATCTCTAAGGATCAATATTTCTGCCTTGGATATGCAGTATACAAACAACAGATCCCCCCCCAAATAAAAAAAACAACCATAGGATTTAAATCTCAACTTGCACTTCGAACTTGCCAGAGTGGACGTACTGAAACAAGCTTTACCTGACATTATCAAATATGAGTTCAAGCTAGTTATTTACTGTGTTGTAATGAAGTAAAACGTAAAAGTCAGAAGCACTTAAGCAGTTTAGGGTAAACAGTAGCCAGCAGGAAGATGGAGGCTGGGCAAATTTGGGGGGGGGGGGGGACCTGAACCTGAACCTTGTCTTTAAAGTGTTTCTAGTGGTGAAGAAGACGGCAATGCTTTTCAATTAGAGAATAACCACTACAGTGGAGGAATTGCCCTTGGCCAGTAGAAAAAAAATGTGTCATGAAAAAAAACAAAGATTCAACTTTTGTTACCAGATACTTATGGTGAAATTAGAAATGACCAGATGGAGCTTGTGTATCACTCAAAGATAATACTTTATATTTGTCCCGTCACAAAAACAGACAGTCCAACATGTTTATTCTGAAATGACAGCCATTTATCTTTCAGGGGGAAAAAAAGACAAGTGACAGCAGGGTGCAACAGAAATTTTAAGGCTCTGTTAAATTCTCAAATTAAAAAAAACCAAAAACATCATGTAACCTGAAAACTCACAAAAAAGCAAAAGCTAGTACAAAATTAAAAGCTTAAAAACTGACTACCTTTGTCATTAGTTTTTAATAAATAGGTTACTGTAATAAAAAGAAAAATACAAAGTTAAATCTGATTAATTGTGCCAGAAGTTTTATGAAACCACATTGCAGCAGGAGTTATTTGATAACAAGAAATCAGCATCTCCTGAATTTAAAGCAACACACATTATCTCTTCAAACACAAATATGGAGTGTTAGTTTACTTTGATCGTTCCAAAATCTAGACTCCTTAACAAAACTGAAAAATGGAAGACCTGCGTCCACATGAGCCACGCCTTTAAGAGACTATGACACAAATTCAAGCTAAAAACACAAAAAATGGCTCATCCACATTGCCTCAAGTTGATTTAGGTGTTTAAACATTTTCACTTTAGAGAATGCATGTTTTCAAACAAGTTCAGCTGCTTCATATTATTGAGTCATTAGAATATTATCCTTTTATGTAAATATTATTGGTTTAATCCAGTTACACACCCTGTTTAAGTGGTAAACCCCTAAAAACAAAACAAAAAAAACCTAAACAATAAAACCTCAAAAAACTTTCAACATACTTCCGCAGTTTTTCCCTCAGAACAGTAGAGCTGGGCAGCACACTAGTTGAAGTATGCATGCTTAAAAGTCAAAATGTTTCATTATTATGAAATACTTTAAATCAAATTTCAAATTTGAGCCATAATACAAGTAATAATAAAGGATATAATAGTGATTAAAGCAGCTCTAGAAAAAAAAGCTGCAACTTCACAAAACACTCCTGTTTAGTATTTCAGGGATACTTCCATCTAGAAGGAGAAAAAGTAATAATAATAAGACAGAAATTCACAGAGGGCTGCTCTTCCAAGTCAGTCTGTCTGACCGTGTCGTGGGTCATCGCAAAGGCCGTTGAGGTTGCAGCAGAAGCATCTTCTGACAGTTACTATATCAAAAATAGGACCGATGCCTTTCCTGTCAGATGCTCTGTGACAGTCAGAAACCACCAGGAGCAGAAACATTACCTAAGTGGTAAGTTATTGACAGATGGATTGAAAGTCAGGTTGTCCCCAGGTTCTTCAAAATATTTGTGTTGATCCAAACAAACAATGTCTCTGTTTAAAAAAAAGGGAAAAAAAGTGTAGGAAAAATAAATAAAATTAGAAGAATATTACATAATGCAAGAAATTTAAAAGATATTTGGGTAGCAGTTGGCACGAGCAGCATTAAGAACTGAGTCTAAGGTAAACTTCCTGTTTTAGACTAATTTCCCCTCTAAGATTGTGACATTTTCCTCTTTCTGCTGCTCAGCTCAAACAACTATCTGCGTCATTACTCTATGCTTGTCTTTTTTGTTACCTCTGAGCTGCTCAGAAAGTTGTGTTTTGTATTCAGCATACTTTCTGAGATCCTATGATAACAAGCTCGACCAACTTTCTGCAGCAGCACCACCCACCCATCTTTCACACATCCAAACAAACATCTCCATTCCCTCACACTGCAACAAAATGCCACACACTCGTGCACTCGTCACTTCTCTCCTCAGCCTATGAAAACATTTTTACACAAACACTACAGGGACAAATTTCACATCCAGTGGAATTACAGAGCAGCCAACTTGTCACGCTGCAACTTCACATAAGCATGTCTTTACCTCTTCCTCACTGTACCACACAGGCCGTGCAGCACTGCTCCTGTTTCTCTGGCAGCGTGGAATAATTCATCTGTCGGACGATCTCTGCGAACAGCTCGTCCACCATGGTCTTACTTTTGGCAGAAGTTTCTATAAACGGGCAGCCCCACTCTTGAGCCAGAGCCCGTCCATCTGAACCAGCGACCTCACGCTCAGACTCCAGGTCGACTTTGTTGCCAACCAGGATCAACGGCACCTTTTCAAAACGCTTCACTCGCACTATTTGGTCTCGCATTGGTCTAATGTCCTGAAAATTTAACATAGAGGAGTATTAGATTATAACACCTGTTAGGTAAACAATAAACAAAAGAGATAGAGTGATTTGTCAGTATATTATTGATCTAAAACCCTTTATTGCTGCACACTGCCAACTACATACTTTCAGCTCCACAACATTGATAAAATATAGTTAATGGAGGACTTTGACATATTTTTGCAGTGGAAGGAGAATTGTCTATCAGTTTGATTGGGATACAGCTTCCACACATTTAACTTTCTTTGTTAAACTTTAAAGTTGTTGTTTTTTTTTAGTTATGACACTTTGATATAGTGAGAAGTCAAACACAGTTGGTCAACTCTCAAAGCTATTGCAACATTGAAAATGAAAGTGGGCTAATCTATTTTTGGACCCGTTTTCATAGTGATTCTGTCCTACTATAGTAACACAATAATGACCCTAAGGTGCAAAACACAACTATAATAAACAACACAACAGAACATCTCTATTTTGATTTATGCGGTTCAATTGATTTTCGGGAAGACTCATTACTGAGGTTTCAATGTGAGTGTACAATTGCGTGTGTGTTGCAGCTCAGCTACCTGGAAAGACTGCTGGTTGACCAGGCTGTACACCAGGATGAAGCCCTGGCCGTTCTTAATATAAAGATCTCTCATGGAGGCAAACTGCTCCGTCCCAGCAGTGTCCAGGATCTCCAGCACGGAGGGTGACGAGTCCACCTCGATCTCCTTACGGTAAAAGTCCTCAATGGTCGGGTCGTACTTCTCAATGAAGGTGCCTGTGACAAACTGGACGGTGAGCGCGGACTTTCCGACGCCACCGCTGCCCAGCACGACAACTTTGTATTCTTTCATTGGGGCGGCGGAGGGTGGCTAATTTAGCAGCTAACGACGTAGCTACACCACTATATACCCTTCATAAACATTTAATAGGCCTTAGAAGGAGCTAACAAGCATACTAGAAAATGTAAACAAAATAAATTAACCCCTGCTTATTCACAAAAAGCCAGGTCTCAAATTCATACTTGTTTTGTGACGCTGTCTAGCTTGTTAGCAAGTAAAAGTTGATGTCCGTTAACTCCGCTGTTAGCTCACGTTAAAGCTAGCTCGCGCTTGGCTAAATTCCAGCTGTGCCATACTCGAGCTTCAAGCCTTCACACCCTCTCTGAAGCACCACAAGTGGCCTTGGACTCGTCGGTGAACCAGCCACCTACCTCAAGACAGCTAGTCACGGTAATATACATTCACCCTCATCTACAGACGGCATGCAACTAGCCTAATACACACACCAAGCCGCCGGTGTCGCAGCGCTGCTTATGTCCGTTAGTTCGGGTACGGGCCTGGTTCTGGTTCCGGCCCGGCGCCTTGGCAGCCGAGGGTGCTATCGATGCAGATTCAGTACTGGAATCCAACGATCCATTGGCCACTCTTTTTTCTGTTGCTTCCCCAGTCTATGATTGATTATGTATAGTCCAGACTGTATTGCAGAAAGAGAATCTTTTTCCACTAATTTCCTGAAGCTAGCAGCCTGCTTCCGCTAAGGAAAACGACACTTCCGGTGAGACTGTTTTCAGTCACGTTACAGAAGTGGCTGTAGACGTTCGACCACATATAAAACAGTATGGAACCTGGCTGTCACTGCTTTGGCATGTTGAATTATTTTTATTGATTTTTTTTTTTCAAGAAAAAGAAATCCTACAATTCTGAGATACTATTTTAAATAATAACTTGATCTCTTATATTATAAATAGTTCTAAATCTAAGTAAAAAATTCTGATTTCGTAGATTTTATGATTAATGTAAAAAAATTTTAATACTTATTTAGAATTTTGAGGTAGTAGCTCAGACTTTTGACTTAAGAGTAGCTTACATTCTGAGTCCAGACAGCAATTTATAAGTTATTGTGATAAATCTGTGATTGCTTTCCATGTTAGATTTGTTTAATCACTCAGTCAGATCAGTTTCCAGTTTTGTGGTTTCAGATTCCTTAAAAAGACATGCTTTTTTGTTCATCCTAGACTTGAAATACATCTCGTTTATAGTAGCAATGTTGAAAGAGTGCTTGGACGTGTTCCATACAAATCCTTCAAGCAGTAAATCAGCTTTTACAGTTAGAAGACTAAATGGATCATCCCAAAACTACACCTTAGTATGTTTTAAGGTTTAATCAGGTTATTTTACACTACACATGTAGTGTTATCGCTTTTTAAATTTTTTTTTGCTGTGTTATATGCTTAGAATCTGATGAAAATGCAAAAAGGCATGTAATAAATAATATTGTATAATGTCATAAAACACTATGACCCTTTTTACGTATAATGCAAGGATTATGGGCATTATCTTTTGAGCTTGAAGCTGTAATGGCAAAATGATCCCCATCTCCCCATAGCAAAGAATCCTTAAAAAAAAAAAACAGACCGTGATCTGGATCACTCCCAAAAGGAAATTAAATTTTTTCCATTTCTGACGTTTCCTGAAAAAATCATCATAATCCGTCCATAACATTTTGAGTTATGTTGCTGACAGACAGACAAACTACGCTGGCGATAACACAATTTAAAAAAGAATATTAGAAGCAGAAAAATGAATAGTAGACATCCTTGATAAGATGCAGAGGCAGTATTCATCTGGAGCTGTAAGTAGAAGATGGCTTGTTGCAGTGTTTTATAACCTTTTGGACATGGCTGCACTGAATGCATGCGTCCTCTATTGGAGCTGCATAGATGCCAGAATGACCCACCGTGCGTTCATTATTGAGCTCTCCATGTGCAATACAATAAACCAATATCAGCTGATATCCAGCACTCTGTTAAAAAAGATTGAAAAGGTGGACAAATGTGGCCTCTGTAAACGCTACCTTTTATATATATTTTTCAAATGCTATGGCAGGGTGTCAAAATGACCCCCCTCTGGTGGTTCTTTGGGGTATTGGAATGTTGGCGGTTTTAGTGTTAAAAAAAAATTCTGGATCCAGATGGTGATCCGGATCACCCCCAAAATCTAATCAGTTGTTCCTTATACCATTTCAGAGATTTCCTGAAATTTTAACCAAACAACGTCCTTTACTTTTTGAGTTATATTGCTAACAGACAGACAGATGGACATACAGACAGACATGTACGCCGCTGAAAACATAACCTATGCGCCTTGGCGGAGGTAAGAATATCAGTGATCTAGTGCACATGTAAAAGCACTTTACCATAAAAGCTACTGAACAACAAAACACACTACAAGAGGTCACAGTAATGTGTTTTATTTAAGGTAAAACAGAAATAGCAGAACTCATCATAGGCACAGTAACTTACTCTTAATAGCTATACATTGCAAAATAAATTGGCGTGTAGCACAGCAGCACATACAAGCATCACAAAGCAGTGAAAGCAGTGACTAAAAAACAGCAGTCAGTCGGTCCTAGATCATCAGAGAAAGTTTTTGTTATGGCTTGGTACTGAACAGTCTTAGGCCCTCTTCATCTTCTACAGGCCACCATTCAGTCTATGATTGTTGTACCCAATTTGGAAAATAATATAATGACTCACAGACAAAGACTTAAATTAGGGATAACTTTCCCAAACATTCAGTACATGTCTCTTTTTTAATAATTCTTCTTTTCTCGCTTTTTTTTGGCAATGGAAGGGTTGAACATAATAGTCTATTTAGCTAAATAAAGGCACAATTAATGCTGAGACTAACATTCACAATACACTGATTTCAAATTATTTATTTGCAGGTGACAAGGGAACCACATTATGCTGAGGCTTCTGCACAATGTTACATGAAGAAAACTGCTGAGTCATAGTAAAGAAAAGCGGGTAGTTTGGGTACACGTCTATCAAAAACCCATCTCTTTGTTCAGACACTTAAAAGTCGATACTCAACAGTCAAGAGTGCTGTGAACCAAGATGACTCAGTCAATATACCACTTGAGCAAGTGCCATGGCAACAAAATTGCTGACTTTAGAAGCAACTGAAGAGCATAACATGTCCAATTCTGCAGGAACAGAGTTTTGTAAGAGTAATGTTGGAAAACTGAGGGTAGTTGTAGTTTTCACTAAAATCTGATGAGAATGCAGATTTATTGTAGTTTAGGATAATCTAAAAAAAGGAAGAAGAAAATAATGCACTTCACAAAATGAAAGAAACTCTGTTAATAAAAATGACATCCATGTTGTAGTCTGCTTATGTCTGCTATTTATTTTTTCCTGGCTGCCTTTCAGCCTGCAGGTGAAGTTCCTGTGTGCTTTATATTGGTGCTTTAAATGGAAGAGAAAAGTCTCTGCATGTTGTGTGTTCACTATAAGCATTTATGGACAAGGTTAGTACTGTTTCCCTAAATTTATTGCAGACTGTTTATTCTAATCCACTCCTCCTGTTTGATGTCAGTGTCACATAATATCAAAACAAAAATGACCAAAAACTAAAAACAAACAAAACAAAAAACAAGGCAAAAAAAAACCCTTTTTAAAGAAAGTATCTCTTAGTTTACAATGATGCAAATGTCATGTTTTCCAAAGAATGGTGCTTTAACAAACACAAAGAAAAAGACAAATACCGCAAAGCAACCTCTTCATACTGTAATAAAACAACAGACATTGTTATCGACACACTGATTTGATTTTTTTAATCATCTCTTTTTACTGTATTTATTCAAAATAAATTTAGAGTATTTTAACCTATTTATGTACATAAGTGCAAACAAGGTGAACGTCACACATTCGTATACACCTCAGTCAGGATCGACATCACCCAGCACAGCTGGGCTCAAAGAGACTTCTAGACCACCTTCTCAGGCCAAAGCTGAAACAGAATTCACCAAAGAAAAGCTCTGTAGATCCAGACTGTCTGGTCTACAGGAAGCAAACAGAGAGGTCTAATTGAACTTTATAGAAAAAAGATCTTTCATTTAGTCCAAAAGCTTCTTTACCTCCCTGACAAGTAGGTGTTTGCTTTGAAAGTCCTTTCTAATTTGTCAAAAACACAATATACAAAGAAATTAAAACATTCAAAAGATTTATGGTCAAATAAAAACAACAACACAAACAGCTGACCTTCCATACGGACCTTTGGATATTACAAGCATTTAAGGTTTCCATATAAAATATTCAATCATATTTCAATAAGAAGACAAACTAATTAGACATTCCCTTTTAAAATGTGTTAGTGTTGTGTGTTAATTCAATTTATGAAAAAAAGATACATGATAATAGAAAGGTAGCCATGTTGTCTTTTTGTTGCCAGCGCAACAACAACTATTACCATTAACAATGACTTCATCATTGTGTACAAATGATTTTTAAATGATACTGTGTTTTCTGTTGGTCTAAACAAACTATTAACTATGTATAAATGATTATTTTCTATTATCATTTCCATGCCATGTTTTATATGTGAGATTAAAAAAAAGATTAAATTACAATTATTACATGACATTTTTATCACTATCACATCTTTATACAGTGATCAAGAAATAGGGCCTTTTGTTTATTTTCATTCTCAGGACTGAATAAAGTATCCACATGCTAAAGGGTCAGACTACAGCAACTGAGAGCTTTTTTTTTTTTTTTTTTTTTCATGTTCCACAAATGATTCAGGACCATGTGGTAAAATATAGCAGAGCCTAAAGTAAATCAAGTAGGCCCACAAGAGAGTGAGAGGGGAAAAGAGGTGAAAACTACTTTTCTTGTGTCACATCAAAATTCTCCAAACTAACACGCTTTGTTTAACCCTTGATAAATGCATCTTAATATATTTTTAAAAAATTAAAATGCCCTCAAGAGGCACAGTATTTCGTCAAGTATTCTGTTTTTCCAGCTGGACAGGAGTCAGTGAAGGCATATTGATGTTGAGGGTGGCTAGAGGAGAGGATTTTTTTCTTTTTTCAGCTAGGCAAAGCTAGTCTTTCACAGTTGTAAGATTTAAACAAACTGATTTGCCTGGACATCCTGGAGAAAATTATAATGATCAATTAAAGACAGCAGGCATGTTCAGGAGGGGATATGTATGTTTTGATCCTCCATGCAGATTGAAAATATGTGATCATTTAAATAGACTCATTCACTTTCTTTCCAATGGTTAAATTATAACATTAATCTCATTTTCTTAATCTAAAGTCTGTACAGTAAATATGAATCTTGAACCAGAAGATGATAAGATTAGCTTGCTGACTAAAGGAAGCCAGTACAGTTCTGTACGGAGAAATAACTGGACTTAGTGTATTAATTGACTCACATTTTTTATTGCATACACATTACCCTAAAAATATAGTACCTGTAAATACACTATTAGCATATAAACAGATCAATTAAAGCTAAAACTAGCCTCCACCTTTGGGCCATTGAATATTTCAACTGTCATATGCCTGGAGCATCAAGTCTGCCAGTTACCTAGCAACCTCAACAAGAAGATTCCAGAATAGAACTGTTGTTTGATGAAGAAACAGTTAGGCCTACAGCACTCACACAATGGATAAAACCTGTTGTTTTAACGTGACTGTTTGTGTAGTGACTGAACAAAGAAGATGTAATGTGTTTACTGTTGAGCTCAAGGGGTGCTGTTACATCTAATTTGTCATTTTAGACAGTTTGTATCCCTTGTTTACATTTAAGTTAATAAACTGGTGGTTCAAGCTTCATATTTAGCAAACAAATCCAAGAGGAATATCAATGTATTTCAAGTGGAAAGAAACAAGAAAGTGTTCCAGTTAGGATACCCAGCTAGTACGGAGGGGGAAAAACATTCACCTCACACAACCGTGGTTAATCCCAGGTTTCTAACTTGCCTGTGTTAAATACAGCTGGCAGCATTGATCAGTGGGAAACCAGCGAAGGATTACAGGTCTGTTGGGTGGTCTGTCCATACTGCTGTTTATGAAAAACCATGTCATTCAAGAAGGTTGAGCAAAAACAATGTTTTGTATTTGCAGCCATAACTTTAGTAAAGTTGTAATTAAAAGTTTGTGTCTATATCTATAGGGTTGCAAATATTTATATGCAGAGAGCTTGGCTTTGGAAACTTGCATTTATTCTTTTCTTCCTGCCAAATTCATTTTGCAAGTCTGTTTAATCAGACTCAGGCTTATAAGATAAGTTTTACAAGCTGCAATCATATCCTCTGAGACTTTACTGTGTGATTTGAAAGGTGTACAATACTGGAAAAAAACAACAGCTTTAAATTGTTTCAACTGGTAACAAGCAAATAAATTGAGTTAATCCAAAAGGACATTGTGATTTTAAAGTTGATTGAATCCACAAAACAAACAAACAAACAAAAAAGAAAGAAGAAAAACCAGAAAACTAAACCAGATTCTTCTACTTTATCTTCAGTTCAAACCTATTTTCAGAACTGTGTTGTGTGTAGCAATTCCAAAGAGAACGATTGGTAAGAAGCTGCAAGACACATCCTCTCTCCTTTGCTGCCAGCCGGTTTCTGTTGCAACACAGCTCAAACCATCACAAGGTAAACCTTGTGGAAAAACAAGCTTGCAATCAAAAAACAGCAGTCAGAAAAAAAAGTACAAGTCTTAAAAACCAAGCTTGTGGTTATAAACTATAAACAACAAACATAAAACCCTGTTTTCAGGTGCAGCTTATTGAATGACAGGATATTCTTGAAAAGAAATAATGCTGTGATGTACCTGAATGATGCACATTTGTACCCGAAAGAGTACAATTCTGATGTAACTTTTCTAAAAGTGAAAAGTATTTCTAAAAGTACTCAAACCATCCATCAACATTAATATAAATCTATATAACAATACACATACTTTTATACGTCTTAACACATAACAGCATGGTACCTCTGAAATAGTCTATATATATATAGTGAATCATAATATTTCAGCATGCCTGTCTTTCAGAGGGGCATGTGTATAGTTTTTGCATTAGATACATTCACAACACATTAACATTATTTTAAAATGAATAATGTTTAGTAGGAAATTCTGTAATATCTGCAGCATTTACAAATAACCAAATCTATTAATCATTTTCTTTTTCCACACATATGTTGACACAACTCACAGATTTTTTTTTCTTTTTAAATTTCTTACATTAACAACAAGACAGCACAGCTGTCCCACAACTAGATGTGACTTCCTACTTATGATAATAATGTACTAAATAAAACACATATGATTGAGCACTGGTCAGTTCTTACAGTGTATTGACAGAAGTGGATTGAGGAGACTTAAAAGAGGCACATCTGAATTTGGATATAAGTGATTTTAGCCCAGTTTCCAAATCTCAACTGTACACGCAAACAAAAGCAGTTCCTTGGAGTCAACTATCAAGCAAAAGTTCAACCGGTTTTTTCACTGTTTTTTTGTTTTTCTTGTTTTATTTTTATTTTTTATTTTTTAAATATGAGTGATTCTTCCCTTTACCAGAACTAAACTGTGGTTACAACGCTGGGTTCAAAATTTAGAGTCTGACGACTTTTGACAAAATGGACGCAGCAGTAGAAAAGATGACGTATTTTGAAGTCGGACAGGACATTTTCAAGTTCTAAGATTTCTCCCTGAAGAGGCATGAAACAAAAATCATTTGCCATTTATTCACCACTTATTCACTCCCAAAGCCAAATGACAGGAGATAATTATAAACTGCCTTTTAAAAATGGATTTCTGCTTTTAAGAGTTATACATTATTTGGAGTAATTACATAGGTATTGCAATAAATGGGGAGCTCCTTGCATATACAACAGACTTTAGGCACAGCATTAGGAAACAAATCAACTCCCATCTTGTGCAATGACTGACATCAGGTGTAACAGTGATGCCAGTTCTAAAGGTTTGTTATCTTAGTTTTTACCCAGGAATATTTCTTTTCCTTCTTTTGTTGATTTAGACATGGTGAAGACAGAAAATCAACAAACAGGGCTTCACATGTCCTTTTAAAAATCAAATTATGGAGGACACAGGATGAGCAAATCATTTCTTTTTAGTCCTTTCACAATTATCCAACACACGCACAATTAATTAGACATCAGGACTAAATGGGCTTTCTGCAGCTTCACCACTTATTATTTGAGAATTCGGGTGAATTACTAGTGAGAGAAACACAGGCCTTTATGTTGAAAACAATTACCCCACCTGCTTTAAGGCAGTTTGTTTCATCAATCATGGTTTCTTTAAAGAAATTATGAAAGCCGTCTAAAAAAAATTCCTCAAATCAGCATCAGTAAAGGTGATTATAGATTAATTTCATATCACTCAAAATGTAGTTTTTCAGATTGATGAAATTCAATAAATCATGAGTAATGCCTCATTTGCTGCTATGTCATTAGATACCATAGACTAACACTGCCAATTTGTAACCCATATTGCCTTTAATTGCAAATAACATCTATTCAAGCGTCAACCTTGCTGTTTCTCCAATTATTTCGGGAAACCAAATCTCCTGTGCAGCTGAGCAGAAAAATCAAAGGCACAAACAAATGAACAACTAGTCCTTATTGACATTTCATGAGGCAAAATGAGACCATGAGAACAAACTAAATGGTATACAGTACATGGTACAACATAATGTTACATTTGCAGTCATCTTTAAACCATAAGTGACATGTTATGAAACACTTTCACTTTGACATGTCATGTAGCAACAGATCTGTTTGCTGCTTAAATTATTTTCAGAACAAACTTTTCTGACTTTGGAACAGTCAAATGAGTTGGGCTGCCTCATGTAATGGCTGCAACCCATAAAGGGTATTTTATCTAGAATGTGTGTCAGCATGCATCTCTGCTGCATGTTTAAGGTGTGGGCATGTATGGCTGTCAGAACTAGGGAGCTCTATTGCTCATCAAGTCAGTATGCATCAGGATGGCTGCTGTAAAGCAACAGTAAAACGTCCATGCTTGTATTGCATGAACCATCGCAGCTTTCTTACTTGTTAAACAAGTTTCACATTGCCAGTCAGTCAGTGTGCACTGTAGGCGAGGCACATGTTTGCTGCAGTGCTGCAGGTTTTAGGAACTTTAACTGGGGTTTCTGGAAAGGCTTACTGAATTTAGTGCCACTGGAGCTGCCACCAGCAGTTTGGGGACAGGACAGAAATGGGTTTCCACTGGAACGCACTGGAGCTCCACGGGATCAGAGGTCAGAAGCTCTGATGGGTCTACTGAAAGAGAGAGAGAGAGAGAGAGAGAGAAGGGAGATAGGAGGAGCAGTACATTTTCATGACAATATACATTTCTAAAATTATGCACAGATTTAATATATATATATATATATATATATATATATATACATATACAGAATACACAGAATATATATACATATACACAGAATGTAAGGACATATTTGTGTTTGATGGAGTACTTTAACACAAATGTCCCTACTTCTTGTGCTAGTTTATATACAGCATACAGTACCAGTCAAAAGTTTGGACACACTTTCCCATTAAATCCAATGGTCACAATGTCCAAAAGCTGATGCTTGAAAAAAATTCCATCAACCTTTCCTTGTATATATCATAGTTTTCCTTTTTAAGTGGACTGTTGAAACAGGGAAACCGGACCACATACTGAATAGTTTGCTTACACAGAGGACAGAGACAAATATGATTCACCAAACACTGAAACATTTTAAGAAAGCTTTCTATTTAAAGATTTTTCCCCTCAAATTTTTTTGCATGAGAAGTGAAGACGGATGAAATGTAAAAATCATATACACTAAAAGCAGGTGGCTCTTGAACTTAATGAGAGAAAACGGTGAACAAGATCTAGAGAGCTAAAACAAAAGAGAACTGAAATGAAAGAGCAAACCTGATTCGAGGCGGTAGATTCAGCGAAAGGGACATTGGTTACTGGGGTCGAGGCCGACGAAACAGTGGAGTTGGCGGCACCGTGCATCATGGGAACTTTAATTCAGGCGAGTTGGACGAAAGACACAGGACGAGGATGTGGGTGGGGAAGGGGGGTGGGGGGGACAGGAATGATATGGTTACCATGGCAAAATGTGTAGAATTAAGAGTCATGGCACAAGTCAAGTGATATTGCCAGGATGAATTTGAACACATATCAGGACACATGCAAACAAAATAAGAGAAAAGAAAATTGAATAATTAATCAGCTAACTAGTTATAAAATCAAAGGAAAAGCATTGCTGACCAACAAATGGTAGTTAAACAAACAAGGCAATACACAGTCATACAATCTAATCAGACTGGAGCATCTGATAATTGTATTCAATGAACCGAGAATGTGTATGGAGGGAGCAAATGATCCATAAAACGAGGAGTATCTTTAGATGTCCGAGATTTAAACCAACAGTAAACCTAGAATTTAGACAAGCAATCAATATATATATATATATATATATATATACCTGGAAAGCAATAGGGGCTTTCGGGGGAGCTTTATTTTCGGGCGTGTGCTGCAAGTCACGTGCATGCGGATGCATATTATTGCACGTACTGCGGCCAAAAATATGGTTACTGCAAAAAACCTTCTGCTACTACAACATGCTGCTTGTTTAATCAGAAAAGGGACTGAGAGTTTGCTAACAACCACACAAAGAAGCAGATCAGGTGGTCGTTATGGACGCTCACTGCATAAAACTAACATGCTGCTGTCCGCCGTGTTGAAGGAACAGTACGGATCACCTGCGTCGTTTGGAGGATCTAATTAATTTAATTTAATTAATAATTAAACACAAAACGCTGACAAATTAATACTATTCTTAGAAAAAAAACATCTCAAACCTTATGGAAAATTTAAATGTGACCTGAAAGTGGTCAATTTTTAGGGCTCCCCCTTAGAGTATCAGCTGAATGTCTTTAGTGGAACAGCTCTGCTTTTCAGGGGAGCCGAGCTCCCTTTAGCTCCCCTGTAATTCGAACGGGTAAAATCTGAAAATGATTTGCACAATTACCACTCTTCTTGTAATTGTTCAGACTGAAGGTTTGAAAAGTTTCTCTTGCTCTTGTTATCAATAAGGACATCCAGTTACACACAAATATAAATGAAAATCTTTGTCAAATAACTCTTTGATAAAAGAATTTTATACAGATTATTTGTCTCAATGTTGTAAAATTGTGAATACTGGAGAGGCTTTTTTGTGCTATTAAAGTTTTCACTAAATCCAACATCTCATAAATCTAATACAGATCTTTTTAGCTGATTTAACTGATGTCCTGATAACCAACTCTCAGCCATACTACCGTCGGCTGGTGAGGTGTCATAGGCAAGATGTCGTTAAGTTTATCTAGTTTTGGCATTTTAAAAGTTAACTCGTACCTGCTCATACCTGCTTACAGGGCAACTGGATTCTTGTGACATCTGAAAAATCACAGTCACTACAGAATCTATTTTGCCCCACTTGAAACCAAAATATATACCCCTGATAAGTAAATCCATATTAAATAGCTCAAAAACACAAGTGGTGGTAATGTGTAAGGTGATTTAGGTTTGACTGTGGAAAATGGGGGAATTAGTACTTTTGACCCTATGAGTTAGTTTATGTGGACCGTTGCTTCTTCAATTTTTATAATCATTTATGATAAAAATCTCCTGTAAGTACCCCCATTTTATTGAAGTATAAAGTTAAATCTTTGAAATGCTGCTTTAAGCTGTAAGTGACAGGCTGAAACAAAAACAGAAAACTGGCCATTTCCCATCCAGCAACATAAAGGACGCTGAGACCTTATTTCACTGTGATTTATAAAACTCTGAGACACACAAAAACATAATGTGTATGTATACAGCATATTTTTTACCAGAATCTCAGCAGACATAGTAAATGTTGTTTGGATGGAGAACACAAAATGGTATCACATATACACACATACATATCCATGAAACTTTTTTGAAAATCTTGTTACTACAAAGTCCATAGCTAAGGTGCATCAGTTCAACTCAATCTGTGTCATTCTGTGTCTGACCTTCTAATCATTGTTCAAAGCCCAACACAGGATGATCTGTAAGAACACCATGGTTCATTATACTGTTGTTCAGGTTTACACATGACCTCAACAACAGATACTTCCAGTGTCAGATTTGCAAGTGTTGACGTCACTCATCTAAAAAAGACCTCTGTAAAGCTCTGCACTACACCAGCACCACACTTTGCTCAGGTCAGACCTGTTTGGCTTCTCTTCTGGGAGGTGTAGGGGGACTAGTACAGGTGGAGTTTTTGTGCTGACAGTCAGTAGGGATTTCCCCCACCACTGCACCAGGGCACAGATGAGAAAACTGCTGAAGTTTTGCCTTTAGCTGTTTCCCCTGCAGCCCTCTGCTACCAGAAAATAGAAAGGAAGAAGACTCCTGGACATCACTTCTCTGGGCTGGCTGCACATGCACAACCCATACAAACATGTACAAACTGCAGGCATGCTCACACAGAGCTGAATGATCTACTAAATCATTCAGCAAGCATGGCTTGAATTACATGCTTGAAATAATCTGTAATACTTGATTTAGTGTTCAGTTATGGACTTATGAATTAAATCATGTGACAAAAAACAACTTATTTTCATAACATTGAGTTAATTAATCTCACCTCACAACAACAGGCAGCTTTATCAAGACAAATTAAAACTAAATTAGAATTTTTAAAAAAGAAGCTTTGACATCTTGAGTCAACAACATAGTCAGCCAGTAATATTTACATAACAACATCAAAATAAATTATTGTGGGCATGACTGTTCGTGGCTCCTGTACAGAACAGATCACTTATCGCCAGTAAGGTGAGGAAAATCATATAATTGAATTATTATATTCAGTAAAGATATAGATACAGCTCGTGATCTTACACCTTATGTGAAGAGAGTCATGCAAAAACAAAGAATTTAGGGTGAGCAGAAAGGAAGGAGAGCAAGAGCAAAACAAAAGAGGAAAAAGAGTTGAGCTGAAGAGGAAGGTTTAACTGGCAACAGCAGGTCAAGACAAGCTTGCAGATCCAGGTTAGTGCATGCAACACAAGCAACTCAGTGCCCAACAAAGTCACAGCATTTATGTGCTAATAAACAAAGGCACAAGTTACTGAGGTGGTAGAAAAAGGGAAAAAAAGTGTAAAGCTGGTGCAGAGAGACCAGACCAGAGAGCTCTCTTTATCAGTATAATAGTGTTTTAATAAGCACACAGGTGTTCAAAAGTGAAGAGGAAAAACTGTTTTCAAAATGTGTGGGAAAATATGGAGTCTCTCATGAGACTGCAGATTTCTAACTAATCAATAATTAATGTCTAACAATCTTCAGGCCTCACATTAAAATTAATGTTTCTCTACTTTGCCCATTTAAAGGAAAATGTATTTCCATTGTTGATGCTTTTTTCTGCAAAATTAAGCTATCATACATTTTTAACAGCATTTTTTTAATATTTTGACATAAATCTTAAATGCGACCCCCTCCCACCAGCTGATATATCTTCGTCTGTGAGAAGTTACAAAGACAATCTACATCAGTAGAGGAAGAGAGAGGCTTTTCTGTTTCAGGTTAAAACTAAATTACTGGAATCAAGTGTGGCCTCTTGTTAATCATTCTGTTCAAAGCAAAAGTGCTGCTTGTTTTGTCTCTCGTTCTTTGATTACACCGTCAGCAGCCACTTTCAACAAAAACTGATGGATTTACAAGGTCTTTATCATCTGATTTATGGTGTAAATATACTTCTTAGCATCTACCAACCAATCATTACATCAGAGCTCCCACATTAGGGAATTCTTATATGTTTGCTTATGTAATGTGTTCTCTAAACTTGTTTAAAGCCACAACTTTAACCACCTTAAGCAAAAATGAGCCAAATCAAAGCAACACAAGGCACAGCAGAAGGAAGACCAGTGTGATATAGGGCTATGGGCCCCTGAGCAAGGCAACATGGCAACCCACTGCTCTCTGGTAAATCTAGAGATGGGTAAAATGCAGAACCTAATTTCCCAATTGGCATTAATAAAGTAAATATTATTATTATTATTATTATAGAGAATAAATGTAAGCTTCCATAAAAAGATGCAGCATGCATCATGTTACCACCACATTTGCTACTCTTTGTTTATCAGACAATACTCTAGTAAATTAACCTCTACAACCATCCACAAAGAGAAGTTTGGCTCCAAGGACTCATGAATCCATGATACCTCCAACAGATGTGAGGGATAATCACAAGTCTTACTATTGTATCCAGAGACTCACCAGTAGGGATAAAGGCTGGTTGCTGGAGCTGCATGTTAGCCAGGGCTTGCTGGTAGTGGAACATGCTGGGGCTGAAGACTGTGGCAGCTCCGTTGCTCTTCTCTATGATCTGCCTCTTTGGTAGTTGCTGCACAGCCCCTGGAGGCAGAGCCTGGCCATGAGGCAAAACAAAGAAAGGAAAAAAGAGGCTATTAGTGTAAATATAAAATAATCCCTGCAAGTGATCTTCAGTTTTGAGCATAGTTGATGTGGTTGTTTGTTTTTTTCAACATCCACAAGAGGGCACTGCAATATCAAAGATTAGTTGAAGTGATGTAGGACGGCCCCAGAGGTCAGGCCAAGAGCGAAATGAGACTGTTCAGATTTCTTTTCTCCAATGTAATTTCTCCATGGTAAAATACTCATATTGGTAAAAATGCACATTAAAAGTCAGCATATAACATTAGCTGCAACACCAAAAAAAATTTAATATAATATAATATAATATAATATAATATAATATAATATAATATAATATAATATAATATAATATAATATAA
>JBBBVU010000007.1:18483841-18495311 GCA_037177055.1 Atherinosoma microstoma
ATTCCCCCTTTTAATTAGAATTCAAAAAAGAGCCATCAAATTTTATAAACACCTCAAAACAAGTGACCCCAACTCCTACCATTATAAAGCCCTTCTCCAAGAGGAGAACATGCAGAAGAGCCCCCTCAGCCAGCTAGTCCTGAGGCTCAGCTCCTCCAACAGCACAACACCTCAGGACAGCCCTCACACAATCTGGACCCACCAAATTATAAAAACACATAGACACAGTTCCTGCTGCACTGCAGCAAATATGAAAATATAAGAATCGAGTTTTTCTCAAAAATAAAAAATGTAGTTGGTGACTTTGATTCTCTATCTGACCAAAGCAAAATGCAACATATCCTTGGAGAGAACAGTCAGCAGCATAGCAGCCGCTAAATATGTTAGATTATGATACAGCCTGAGGGACAACACCTGACACACCTGTTTATATTTAATCGTTAAAACACACTCTGCTTTTCATGTTGTCAGTGTATACCATATGTGTGAATGTATACCTGTTATTTTGTATTTATATGTGTTTTGTTACATTTTTCCACTTTTCTGACGGTTATTATTGTAATTTAATTGTAACATTGTAATGGCTTTGGCAATATTGTAGATCTACTGTCATTCCAATAAAGCTTATTGAATTGAAAATTGAGAGAGCTTTATTTTGATAGTATTAGTTGTTTCCGGTGTAGCTAACGCTACCTTTACAGTCCGTTGTACAACAGCACTGTTACGAAACTGAGTCCCCCGGTATGTCACCTTTTCTCTCTCAAGTTCTGCTTTTATTTGTGTTCCTAGTTTAAAGTGTAGTCTATGTTTGCTTTATATACTTAACAGAGCATTACGAACTTTTTTTTAAATTATCAAGGTACCAGTTGCATTAACCGTTATACATTTCATTCGGCTAACATTAGCTTCCCTGTTTTGGTAGCAGAACACAGTGTTCCATCTGGAAACTCGTGAATTCTCCCCATCTTTTTAAATGTATAATGTATGATATTTCATGTACTAACATTTACATAAACAGCAGGTTTATAGCTGTTGGCACACCATGTAAAGTAAATTATATCGATGTAACTTTAATCAAAACTAATTTCGGTTTCAACGAGGCAGTCCACAAGTAAAACACAATTATAGGTTATTTTTTATGTTTCAGCGGATTATATACAAATCCTAAAACTAAATGGCTGTTTTGGTTTGCCTGTAATTTCACTTACGTGTACTGTGTTGTGGTCCTTAGTCATGTGTTAAGAGACAGGTGACAGCTGCTGTTAAACCCATTTTCAATGGAAACACTATAAAGGTAAGGACAACTGACACAGTAAATATTTTGCACAAAATGACTTTAAATTGATTGGCAATGTTATTGAAGGCTTTTTGCAACGTTGTCAACATAATTAAACAGGGTCAAGAATTTTAAGTGACCAAAGGATAAACAAAAACTAAGTCGCATATATGTTACCAGTGGTTTTGGTGATGTACGCAAAATGCTTATGGTGATGGCTTTGTCCTCGACACTTCCGTTATACAGATTGGAAGTTTGGAAAGCAAAACAGATTTTTATCTTTCCCCCAAAACTAGATTTTTTAAATATATATGCTCAACCCCAATTTCAAAGAAGTTGTGATGCTTTATAAGATAAAAAATAAAAAATAAATGCTGACAATGAGACTTTTTACTATTTCATAAAAACTATTTGCTCATTTGGAATATGATGGCAGCAAAAAATTGGAACAGAGGCAACAAAAGGCTGGAATACTAACCGGCTCAAATCAAAAACAACTGAAGGAGAATTTGACAACTAATTGGATCAATTGGCCAACAGGTCAGTAATATGACTGGGTATAAAAAGAACGTTTCATAGGCAGAGCCTCTCACTTGTACAGATGGGCAGAGGTTTACCAAACTGCGTATATGGGCGCATTCACTCTGGCACTGTTTGGTCCACTTTAAGCGAGTCCTGGTCCACTTCTGTGGATAGTACAGTTTGTTTGGAGTTGTGTGAACATGCATGCACACTCTGGAGTAGAACAAAGAAGTAAACTTTCGTCCGCTTGAAAATGGGGTCTTGGTGCTATTCGCTTACAGTGGGAAAGCGAACGGGCCATCCAGCTAACTGAGGACGAGAGGAAGGGACATAGTTTGTTGCTATGCAGCATAATTTGATGGCTCACTCCCTCTCCTGTGATCATCCTGGGCAGTTTCTTGTGAAAATAGTATTAGGTTTGAACACTAAAGTAAAAACAGAACCCCCAAGACGGCATAAATGTTGCTCTTGATGTTGCTCTGTTGTTTACTTGCAATGAATAAGCTGGCTGAAGGGGAAAGAAGAAGCCATATATACAGTAAACATGATCCAAAAACGTTGCTGTCTCTTTGGGCCAAAGCTCATTTGAAATGGTCTGAAGCAAAGTGGAAAACTGTTCTGATGTCAGATTAATCAAAATTTGAAATTCCTAGACACTGTGTCTTGCAGACTAAAAAAGAGAGGGACCATCCAGCTTGCTATCAGCAGACAGTTAAAAAACCTGCATCTTTGATGGTATAGGGTGGTATAAGTGCCTAGAAGGTGGGCAGCTTCCACATCTATGAAGGTGCCATCAATGCTGAAAAGTACATCGTGGATTTAGGGCAACGTCTTCTCCCATTAAGACAATGTCTCTTTCAGGGAAGGCCTTGCATATTTCAGCAAGACAATGCTAGATTACATCCAGCACCCATCACAATAACATGGCCTTACAGGAAAAGAGTCTGGGTGCTGAACTAGCCAGCAGCAGACCTTTCACCTTTAGAAATTGTGTCATGAATTTAAAAAAATATGGCAAGAACCCAGGACTGTCGAGCAGCTAAAATCCTGCATCAGACAAGAAGGGACAACATTCCTCTCCTAAAATTCCAGCCACAAAATATTGATTTATGATTTTTGCAAATAATTGCTTCCTGTTTTTATTTATATTTTATACAACATCCCAACTTATTTGGAATTGGGGTTGTAATAATGAAATGTTTAAAATGTTGCAAAGCTTGCAAATTTGTCTTTGCTCTGTCTGAGATGCTTTTATGTCGCTGCTGATGTTAATATCTGTCCTCTATATGCAGGTCAATCTTTAGAAATTGTTCATCATGCAGCTGGAGGCTCAGCTGCGTCTGTGTCAAAGTTGTTTTTGGTGCTGCAGGAGTGGAGTGCGGATGCTGTCCCAGAGCTATGCACACAGGTAGATGTTTCATAGAAGCACATGTGCTTGTATGGTTTTTTTCATAACTGAAAACATCTTGATGATTGTGTACTCTGTATTTGCACAGGTCTAAATGCCTGCCTGGTTTTGAGTTATTTGCTTTATCGTCATAGAAAAGCTGTGAACTACTACGACCGACTGGGAGTCAAATCAGATGCCAGCTTGGACGAAATAAAAAATGCATTTTTTGACAAATCTAAGAAGGTATATCCTTTACTACAATGCTCTGCCTTTGAGTCAAAACATTTAGCCACAAGAGGGCAGCCTTTCACAAGCATATTTGTTCTAGGCAACTTTTTTCACAATGCACTTTCTGACTGTTTGTTTTCATGTTGTGGCTTCCAGTATAATTAAAGATGGAGATGTGTATTTATGTTGTGGTTCTGGCATAATTAAAGGGTTTGACATCTCTTTAAGGGGTTGGTTTTGAGTTCAAACCATGCATCTCTGAATATTAATGTGTGCCAATAGAAGCAACTTGTCACGATAATCACACGCCTGCACTAGAATATGTTGTGAGTCAGTAGATTTCATCACTGACTTTGCTCTTTTCAACATGCAGCTGCACCCTGACAGCAACCCATCAAACCCAGCACTGCACGGTCAGTTTGTGGAGCTGAATGAAGCCTACCGAGTGCTGAGCAAGGAGCTGAGCAGGAAGGAGTATGACTTCAAAATCCAGAACCCATACAGTGGAAGCCAGGCCTTCAGATCTACCTCTAGTCACGCCACTTATGGAAGGTAAGGACTGCTTGTGTTGACCTTCATCCGTAATACTGAAAAACCACTACTGTTTCATACTTTCTCCAGTATAGCTTGACAGTGTTGCAAGAAGTAACCGTTACTGGACATGCTCTTCAGCCGTAACAACTGAAACCTCAAAGCCTTGCCGTAATCCCAAAAGAGGAATTAATCTCTCTTTTTCCTAAAAAGGAAGAATAGAGTATTGCATTTGTTGTCTCAATATTGATTAGCTAGGTATCCAAATCTATAAATCTCCATACAAACCACAAAACCATCTTCCACAGTAGAAAGACATTTAGTTATAGTTAACTGTAGTTTTCATAATCTCATTAACCGAAATGACTCTTATCAATCAGACTTCATTACCTTCTGTATTCAGTCCATTTGTATCAGCTGTCCTGCCACTGTCTTCTATTCCACCAATCACGATCACTTGTGTCCTCTTTCCATCAGCACCAGTGCCCAGGACAACATTCGTTACTGGGAGCAGTTTCGTCACAATCAGTCTCCAGAGGCGTCAGCTGAGGAGAGGCAGGAGAAGAGAAGGAGAAACTTTCGGCTGGTGGCCTACTGCGTCATCACGATGATGCTCAGCATCGGAGCCCACATGGTCTTCTTCAAGTAAATATTTCTACACGCAATATCACAGTGTTCTGTAGAACTTGAAGGCTAAAAATAGATCACTCCAAAAGGAAGAAGTCTTAAGGTGGCTACCAAAATGTTCCAGCATTTAATGAATACCCTCATTGTAAGTTTTCTTTGCTGCTCATTCACATTCAGATGAATAAATTATTCTGTGGGCATAGTGGCCCTCTGAGTCATGTGTGTTGGCACAGCCTCACGACTCATTGCTTTAGATTTGTTTTCACACATTGACTTGGTGCCACTTCTGTTGGTTGAGATTAACTTCTTTGTGATCTAAGAAGCTGTCGGAAAAGTTTTACAAACTTATAAATACAGAGTGCCATCAAACCACTGAGGTTTCAGGTTAAAACAAATGTATTGATCTGTCAACTGAAGTGTTTCTCCAACTCTTCCAGGAAACTGGAAGAAGTTCACAATAACTTCATGGATGAGAAGGATAGAGTCATCACAGAGATCTACAATGATGCAAAAGAGAGAGCCAAGTGAGTGTAACAGTTCCTTCAAGTTAATATGCGTTTGCTTTTCCTTTTGATGGTGTAAAACCGTTGAAATTTTTGAATGCCCAAAGTTGAGTCTTACCATACCTCTTGTGTGGTTTTGCAGGGCCAATGGTTTTAAGAAACAGACTGAAATCCTGCGACAGAAGCACGCCGAGTTTCAAGAGAAATTTAAACTACGCAATGATGGAGAGGACAAGTAGATTCTCCAGCTCTGCTCAGTGATGATGACGTTGACAGCGGATGGAATATGTGGAGGACGTGGGATTAGTTTTAAGACTATTAGGCTTTTTTTTCTGACTTTCTGCACCCGTGTTTGTCCTGGGATGTAATCCTGACTCTGCAGATCATCATGGGTGTGGATTGGGAGTTTCATCCGGTCATGCAGGTGTCGCAGCTAGACCACGCTGAGCTGCAGAACACCAGGCTGGCCTGCAAAACTATTTATAGTTGTTACTTACTTATTCAAATGATGTGAATGTCAAAAGGATCCAGCTGCAGTTTCTTCACAAACCTCCTCACTGTTTATTCAAAGAAGCCACAATTTCTCATATCTTGTCTTCAGCCTCAGTTCTGTGTTGAAGTTGTACAGCATCAAGACCTGGCAGATTGCAGGGAGTTAATAGAAGATGTCAGCTGATTACAAAGAGAGAGACTCTTGTGAACACCAGTATCTTTTAAAGGAAATGGTTTGGTTTATCAATGTCTTGTAGGACATTCCATCAAATTTAATGAGCCTCAGTCTGTTTTTGGAGAAGAAGGTGAGTTGGGAAGCTGCAGTGTAACATTGTTCCTGGTGAATTAGCCTGTTTGCACAATTTTGTTATTTTTGGACTCAGCAGAAATTCTCTGCGCTTTTTCAACTCACAACAAAAAATTCTGTTTATTTAAAACAGAAATTATGAATGACCAATACAATGACTTGAAAAAAGTGCCACTGACTAAATTATTTATGGTCAATCTATTGTAATGATGACAAGACTGTAAAAAATGTGTAAATTCATTGCACAGAATCAAGACAAAAAAGGTGCATTACTGATGGTTATTTGAGCATCCAGAGCCAACTTTTTTCCGTTCTGCCTCTCGGATTTTAGATTGTTGTTTGTTTGTCATCGATGCCTTATGTTTTCCCTGGAGGGATGTCAGAGAGAAACTATTAAAAAGCAGACCTTTTCTCATCAGTCAGTACTTCCCGCTGCATTTGTCTCAAATGAAAAATTGCTCGTTTTTAAAAGTATCACATTTTGCTGATTTCCATTTTACTGATATCCTCCCAAAGTGACCTTAATTTCCTCTGCTTGGCAGAAATAACATGAGGTTTAAACATCCAGCAATGCACAGTAGCTTTTTAATGAGCAACCACACTGCAGAGTCAGTTTTGTTGTTATTAGATAATTATTATTTATCTGCTTTTCTTCAGAAGTCAGAGCCTTTTTCCACTGCATCAGTGGTCAAAATTTATGAAAGAAACTTCCTTTCAAACCTCAAAGCAAACATCTATAGTGGACAGAGCTGAAAAGTGACTTTGCAGCGACATTAACGCAGTAATGTATTTACTTGTTTACAGTCACATGGACGCTTGTGAACAACACCTGGTTACTTATGGCTGTAAAATGGAGGCAGGGTTTCTTCTATAAAAGAAGTATGAGCTATGAAAGGAGATATGACCGTTTTCCCCGACAGTGCTCTTGTCACCAGCAGCCCCTGCCCTGAGAAATCAGCAAGAGATAACATACTCTGTCCCCGCATCACTCACAGACACCCTCACCCCCATGTGGCGTGTGAGTGCCCTGTCATAACCCAAACACACCATAATGACTGAGATTGTGGTGTTGGCATGCCTCAACACACGCATATACACAGCCACACATGTAATAACGAAAGAAAAGACTCACATGAGAGTGAGCAGCTTGGCAGGAGAAGCAGCTATGGATACAAATTTAATCAACTTTTATGTTAAGTATAATGAGATGTGGGGGGGGGGGACTGTCAATCAAGCCCTCTTACATGCTTGTTTACTTCTATTGTTTAGGACAAAATAATGTAATATAAAACAAAAAATTGTTTTCTTTCTCAAAATAAACAGACTGATTGGACAGCTTCAACTGACTTGAATCTATCCAACAGACATGATGTTTTTTAATTGAATTGAGAAATGATGCAATCTGTAATATTTCCTCATCACGATCGTCCGTGGGATTGTAGAAAATCTTTGATGAACAACAGCAAAACAAAAAGTTTCTCCCATTAAACTACATTTTCTGTATATTTTACATTTATTTACTTCTTATTTAAGGTGTGTGATTATTTGGTAGTTTATATTTGGTTCTAAGAATTTTGTTCACAGCAGTTATTTAGACCTAGATGATGTATTTATGGTGTTTGACTTCTATTCAGATGTTTCTGTTGAACTGGGACACTTGAACAGATCAGTGTCAGTGCAGACTTGTGCTTCTGCTGTGATGGGTCAACATACTTACTGCGTACGACAGTATTTTGTTGTTGATTTTAACACACAACCTCATTCTCGACTGAGTTTCTTATCTAATTTAGAAACCTTTGCTATATTTACATTTTTATGCTTGATTGTGAACACATTTCACGTTGAAGCTCATGTTCTGTGCACCTCTCTGTAGGCTACTTGTTTCTAAATCTGCTCAATTTGAATTGGTTAAAAAAAAAGAAAGAATTTTTTTTGTTTTTTTCAGGAAACATTCTGGGAAATCATTAATAGATAAGAGTTTTCAGAAAATCGTTGACCACCAAAATGAACAAGAAGGCGTTTTTGCTGCCATGCACACTGTTCTTCAAAAAAACAACCATTCATCTGCATATCCTTATTGATTTAATCTGGACTTTGCTGTCCATATATCTATGTCAAAAACAGGGAGAATTTTAATAATGTTGTCTTTATGATGCTTTCAATTTAGCCTACTACTCAATTTGTTCTTGTGAAATGAAGCTCACGGGTTGGCCAAAGTTTGCTATCCCTAGAAGACAGAAATTAGACATTTTTATCAAAAATGATTCAATGCTCAGAGTTGTCAATTTACTTTAGAAAAATCTCTGTATTCATATTCTGATCTGATAATGAAATACTCAACATGTGTTGGTTTTCCACCGCAACCCCGCCGGGTATCTGAAACCTGCCAAATTTAAAAGAATACTCCAGAGGCATGACCTCCGTGTCATCGGGAGACAGCACAGCTACGCTCCCCACTTGCATGGGGGGCCCCTGGAGGCCCCCTTATTCCCCCCCCACTTTGGGACCAATAGAGACGCTGCACCTGTATCCAGTGCGCCTGTCCCGTTTGGAAAAAGTTGGCAGCGCAATGGTTACGCTGCATGCGTCTCAAGGGCAAAGGAAACGAGGAAAGCGATCACAATATCAAATGAACACTGCTACCTTTCCAGACCTCTCTGTGTCTGAGAGCGGACTTCCATGCTGCCATGCTGACTCCGCTGCAGCTGCACTATCATGTCAGCGGAGAACCAGATTCTAGGTTTATTTGTAAAGAGGGTAAAAAAAACGGGAAGATGCGCCTGGAGGGGAAACGTCACATTTTCATTTGGAGCGACTGTGTGGTGAGACCGTGACCGAGACGGGGAACAGGAATATGCGGCACTTTCCGTCTGCACAACCGGACAGACCTGCGGATCTTTAAGGATAAACGTCCTGTACTTGGATGGTGTGATGTTTTTCTTCTTCTTCTTCTTTTTTTTTTGTAGACAAGCAGGATTTTATGATCACACCACGTTTCAGCGGGAATCTGTATGACCATTCCGTCACGCCATGCCGGCCGGAGCCCCCATTACCGGCTTCTATGGATGAAGACTAACACTGTCCCATATAATTTTAATAATAATAAAAGGCGTTGCCTTTAAGTTTATACACGTTTCAGGGAAAAAGGTCAGGGTGTGTGGCTGTGGTTCCAAGGTTATACATGAAATATCAAAAGAAAGACACAGTCTGTTTTTATTTGTTCAACTTAACTGTGGGCAGTAGGCTATTGACAGTCTACTCTTAGGTAAACGAGTTTAGGTTTGAACTGAACTTTTGGTAATGTTTATATCCTCATTTAGGCTCAAATGCTGCAAAATAAAGTTAATATTCCAACACTGATGATGCCACCATGGGAGCCCTTTTACACCGGGGAGACTGGAGAATGAGAGCGGGATATCTGCGTCTTTAACCGGATACAGAGGCGAAGGAAGAAGGACAAGCCTTCTCTTTTTGGGTCGGTCCAAAAACACCTTTTGCTTGTCCCTTGGACTTCTGCACAATGGGGATTATGCTTCAAGTTATTCTAGGAATGTTTCAATTCCTGCTACTCACCAGAATACCGACGTCCCATGCCAAGGTATGTACGCATGGACCATTTGACCTCAGTAGAGAGCATGTATGAAGTGGACAGACGTCCACCAGCATGAAGTGAGTCGTTTCAGCCTTACTGCCACTGTTTTAGCATTAAATGTGCTTAGGTTATTTTTTGTTCAGATTTGTGAAAATTATCCCCGAGGTCAATGACACCTGTCACCTCAGGTCCTGTGACGGAATATCACACCATTATAATCCTCTTGGATATAAAGCTGCAGTCTTGGTTACTACATATGATAGTTTATTGACCTTTCTTGCTGTCACTATCCACTATATATGAGACTAAAGGCTCTTCTAAACATTTTTGCACACTAATGCTTGCTGGATCAAGTATGAGCCATTCATGAGGACAGTTAATGAGTTGCCAGGTTGTGGAAAATCCTCCTACAGCACTTGCTTTGTCCCTTTAGTTGTATTTATTAAAAGAAGAAGAAGAAGGGGAAAACATTTACTCTTAGACTATGTACAGGAACGGATGACTTGGGACATCTGGAGCAGTAATTCATGTATTACCATTAACATTAAAAGAGTAGTTTGATATTGTTGGATAAATGCTTCATCTTTGCATTCATTAGTTAGGTGACAAGATGCCACTCTGTTTCATGTTGCATAAAGACTGAGAACATGAACAGCCAAGTCTCCCCTGGCTTAGTCTAAAAGTAACAAATCAGTCTGCCAATACCACTGAAACTCATTTTTCTAACATGTTTCATCTGTTGCAGAAACAAAGTATAAGAAATTACTTTATTGTTTTCAGACATATTGTGTTTATATTATCCATGGCATCATTAAAGTGTCATACCAAATGCATTCAGTCCAGCAACCCCAAAACTGTTAATAAAAGCTCACTAATACCTTGCAGGAAACAATAAACATAAATTAAATCATTTAACATGTCCAATTAACTATTGCTTTGTTAAATCTATAGCGTGCTTATCTGAAAGTAGCACAAAAAGAACTTTCTATCATTTCAGAGTTCAGGGAGGGGTTGTCTTATCACCATAACATATTAGATCAGCAGTGACACATAACAAAGAAGAAGCTGAAACTGGAGATAGCTTTTCTTTACTTAATTAATCACTACAAATAAAAGCCGGTCAGCTTCTGAATGAGCTCATCCTTTCAGGTCTGAATAACTTTCATTATAAAGAGTTATCGTTAAGTTTTGCTTTGTTTGATTTACGCAGAGGGTTATCATTTGTTAGAAATGCTCATTAATTGTACTGACGTAGTCGTTGATGTGATTTATGTGCTCATTTTTACACACATTCAAAGAGAGACCTGCACGCTCTGTTTTTTTATTTATGTCTGGAGGCTTCTATCAGGAACAGGCAGTGCTCTGAGGCGGTGTGGGATCCAGCCCTGACTCTAAGCTGCTGTATACTGTATCTTTTAGTCATTCATCATCCTAGACACTACACTGCACACAGCAGCGTGCACCAGAAAGCCTCTTCACCTTCACACCCGACACTCTCTGCTTTCATGCTGTCTGATTCTTTGACAGCTTATTTGAAAAAGGGGTCATCCTTCTTCTCTTGTGGTGATGAGGTTCAGTGTGAGAGAGCTGATGTGCAGCTCGAGGGAAAGATCTTTCTCTCACACACACACATGGCCCATCTGTACAGTGTGCTTCAGGGAGTGGCTGGTAGTTAGATGGGTTAGACTGTTGACAGATAGCGCTGCCAGTGCAGATGGCTCTGGGCTGGCACTCTGGAGCGTGTATCTGTGTGTGTGCATGCCAGATATGGCTGCCAAAATGAGTTAATCTTAGACTTGTCTCAAAGACTGATACAGAGAAGACACACTTGGTTTAGCTCATACCGGTCACAAAATGGCTTCAGTCCCAGCCGAACTCAATGTTGTTGAATCAATGAGCACCAAACCTGTTTGTATGTGCATGCGTGCCTGTGTGTGTGTGTGTGTGTGTGTGTGTGTGTGTGTGTGTGTGTGTGTGTGTGTGTGTGTGTGTGTGTGTGTGT
>JBBBVU010000007.1:18507349-18531548 GCA_037177055.1 Atherinosoma microstoma
CTTGGATGTGCATGTGTGGGTTTCTCTCTCTCTCTCTCTCTCTCTCTCTCTCTCTTTTTATATATATATATATATATATACAGTATATGCGACTAAATCACAAAAAACAGATATGGGAAGATGGAGAGACGAAGGCTACAAAAACAGTGATTTAAGATGCAGTGTTTTGACTTAATATATTCAGCAAATCTAATTTGGAGAAATGCAGTCAGTGAACAATCTTGACCTCCAGAGCATTTTCCACATTTTTCCTCAATTATAACCAAATGTGAATCAATTGATAAATAGTTGCTTTAACATCTATAGCTTTGAGATTTGTTGCTGTAGAGTAGGACATGTGGAATTTCAGACTTTGGTTTTTTGCCCTTTTGCCTACTCTCTGTCTGCGGGGGTTGCTCCACTTACTGCCAGCCTGCTCTGAACATTAAACCTGGAAATTGAACTTTTACCTGTTTCTGGTGAATTGCAGTTACGTTTTTTTTTGTTTGTTTTTTAAAAATCTTTGAATCCCCCATACTACCTTTTATGTAACCTCAGGTCTTAATGTGGCCATATTTGACATAGAAAATGTAAGTTGATCTTGACAAGAACGTCTGAAAAGAAACGTATTTGCTTATTTTATCAGCAGACTGCACAAGTGTGCGCAGTTGTAGAAATTACTATTCATATGAGAATCAGTTCTGTATCTGTCAAAAATGATTTCATGCTAAAATCTTCCTTTCCTTGTTCCTCATTGTTCCAGATGTGAAGCCATAAGGACCTGATGTATCCATCCACTTTCTTTTCACCCCACCAACTCTCTCTCTCAGTTCATCGTCGACTCTCAGCATCAGTGCCATGGCCAATACAGACGCTTTAACATCTGGTATCCCAAACTGAAGGAAATATTAGTAGAAGCACACACAAGAACCTATACTGGTGAAATCATTACTCCCTAAATGTGCTCCAGATATGCATGTGTGCAAACATCTTTCCACAGCGTTGCTTCTCTAGCAAAATTCCACGTATGCATGTGCATTATTATGACATCACAGGAGTGGAGGATGAAAGTGTCATGATATATGGCAACTCTGAGAGACTTTGGATCAACATCTGTAGGTGAACCCATTTTGCTGTGGTTTCGGTGATTCGACTTTCTGTCACCTGCAACCTAACTGCACAAGGGAGCAGTGGAAAGAAGAACAAATACCTACAAAAACAACTTGGATGAACGGGACTGACCATGTACAGGTGTCCCACATGTTGATGCTTTAGCGGAAGTTGTGGTTATTTGCTCTCAAGGAAACCACACATGGAGACCAATTCCAGGTTTAAGCCAAGGCCAGAGGATCTGAACAACAGCATCAGTTTATTGGTGAACACATGAACTCTGAAACACCAGAAGGATATAGGACATGCACACCAACTGGCACCCCAGCGTTTTTGGACCAATAGTTGAGCTGAATGCTGCGATGGAGCGCATCTGTGTGGTCTCCTAACTGAAAGACGCAGATGGGTTATCCCTGCACCCGTTCACTCTTATTCAAAGTGTATGACCACGGGCTGGCTCTCCAAGCCGCTTTTCCAGCATTTGTTTAATTTGAGCCTTTTGTGTCCGTCTCTCTCAGCTCCTCGATTGAAAGGAGCCGCATTGCCTCTCTTTGCCTCCTTTTGCCTCTCTTTTAGGCAGTGAGGAGAATGACAATAATGAGGCCTGGCGGCTCTCCACCGCTTCACACACAAACATTCACACTTATAATACCAGTAACACAGTCAACATAATATATATATGCAGCAGCTAACTCTGATACAACACATACGCACTCATATTTACACACATACATGCAGTGTGAAATGAATGCAGGTAGCCATAAGCTTTTGTTTGTGGAAATATACATCACTTGTTTATTTGCAATTTACTGCAAAGTCTGCATTAAGTATTGTATAAGATGCCACTGTTTTATATTTTATTATAATCCTGTTCAGTTGATTGGAAAGTTATTGCAGAGTATATTGCAGAATGTGTCTTTGTTGTGTTTGTGTTCATCTTTAATCCGTCTCCATAACGAGTCACACTGGGTGGCCTGCTAAACTGATACCCAAATGTATTGAATTTAAACAGAAACGGCTTACACGATCCACAAATTCTATACATTACTATGTGTAACTCAAACAATCAGTGGGGTGGTGTTGTGTGCAGCCCACAGAAACCAAGCAAACAGCCGTCCCCAGTGCAGTGAAAGGAAAACATGGCTATTGTTGTTGCATGTTAGAGCCAGGATGGAGAGTATTATTCATTTGGAACATAACTTGTTTATATTCTGACTGAATCTCACGGTTTTGCTTCGTGTTGCTTTATGACGGCTTGGCTGCTGGTTTTGAACGGGGATTTAAACTGTGACTGCTTCCGAAAGGTTTAGTTCTTGAGCAGCTTGTCAGTCAATGTGACAAGCTAAAGCAAGAGCTCAGAGGACCTGAAGTGGCAGGTCAGGGAGTTTAAACCCAGTTTTTACACCCATTCAGAGCCCGTCTGCTGTGCCAAATTTGACTGAGAACAATTTACCCGTGACATCTTAGGGTTAGGATTAGGGTTAGAAAATGAGAAACAATAGCTTGAAAAACTCCATGATTCATGTCTCTGCTCTCCCCCGGGATCCATATGATCTTATTGATTGAAGAATATTCACCCAGAAACAGTGTGCAGTCCAGGTTGTGAATATTTATGTTTCAGCTTTGAAGCAACAGAACTTTGCTTCAGTGGCTGCTGTGATAAGCTTTGTATTTATACTCTCCAGAGATGAGATTTTTTTTTTTCCCATGCTCATTATTTGGTGTTTATATCTGTCAATCAATGCTTCAATCACTACCTCTATATCATAACATACTAATGATGAAGTATTAGAGCATTATTGTTACTTTCTCTCTGTTTGATCAGACAATAATACATTTGACTATAATTACAGTCTCCATTATTGAGACTGATTATCGTTGGTAACTTTTATCGACAGGAGAGCTGAACTGGTCCTCCGAGTACAGACCAGACACTGTGTGATGATGTGGAAAATGAGAGGGTTTCCCAAAACTCTTATGAGTTTTTTTCTGAGAAACGGTGATCAATCTGGGCTTTTTTGGAGTAAATTTGGGAATTACATTTTTGACTTATGCGAGAGGATTGATGCCATTTTTATATCTCCTGTATGGTAAATATGAAGCTGGATCAGACAGTTTTGCTCAGTGGAGGATCAGCTAAAGTAGTTCTGTCAGAAGTGCCAAAATCCACATAAGAACACCTCACTTGCTGGTCTTTAGACAGGTTTCCAAAATGCCCTTTAACCCTTTGAGCGTGTTAGATTGTTTCTTCTACATTTCCACCTAAAAAATCCCAGAATAATTGTCTGCAACAGCTTTAGAACTGATCCATGAGGCCAAAGTGATTAACCCTGGCTACTATGGATAAGAGACTATTGGGACAGTTTTTAAATACCTCCTAGTCCACCCCTGGGCCAGAGTGAGATTTTACTGCTGCTTAATGAGCGTAAATAACAGGCTCACAACAATGAGTCACTAAAGGCTAGAATCTATCCTAAAAGTAACTCTATTTAGTTTGGTGCAACAAAAACAAAAAAGGAACCCAACAATGCTGTATACACTTTTGTCTTATTAGCACCAGGCTGCCTCTTTGTCGTGACTGGTATAATAATAATGGAGGACAAAAATGTAGGATCAAAGGCCAGAAGCAGTAGGATGTGAACTAAATTAACTTTTATGAAATAAAATCAAAGGCTCTGCAAAGATCCTTAAATAGAACAATACACAGTGGAGCATGATGGTTGAACTGGTGTGGAGAACTAACACACACAAAATAATGACAATTATCTAGCAAAAAACAAAGCAAATTAGAGTTATAAATACTGAAAAAGGAAATGACAAGCAGGCGTGTGTGCAGACACTGTAGGGTATAACAAAAAACAAGGGTAGAGCAGGTAATCATAGGCAACACAAACCAACAGGACTGAGCAAAAACAAAATAAGACTGCTTAATGTTCCACTTTAAGCTTTCTTTAAAAAAAATGTCAAGTTGAATTTTATTAACAGGTGTTCCTGATACATGGACCTCCATTGTGGAAGGGGTTAAAAGGTCTTAGTAAGCAGGTTATGTTACTTTTAGTTTAATCCAGCCTAGCTGCCTAGCGGATGCAGCTGAACTGCATAGTTAGATGACAGATGCGGGTGTGGTATCAATCCTCTCATCTAACACTTAGCAGGAAGGCAAAAATGTGAACTTCCACTTTTTTAGACTGATGTTTTGAGAACTTTTTTTACTTACCCGTTCCTGCATTAATCACATGCGTGAACTGATATGTTTTCCAGCATTTGTTTCTTTACAATAAGGGACAATGTCATTCTATGACCAGGGAAACATGTTTTGAGAAGCCTAAAAGTCTTGGAAGCCTAAACCTCAGTGCAGATTGCACTTGTTTCTCAGATTGCAGAGCACATATTGTAGATTAATCCATTGGGAAGAAAATACAATAAAATGTGTATTGAGGACAGAGCCGACTTGGACTCCACTCGTGCAGACGTGTGATTTACATTCCACTGAGAAGACTTGCCATGGAGCCTTGCTGGGTTCCAACTTTTACATCTCATGACCAAATTTTCTTATTCTAAAGGATCTATTCTGATTAGTGCAAAACAGGAACAGCTACTTCTACTGAGATGTATGTTATCTGTCCTGATATACAGTGTAGACATGTTGATATCTTATCCAAATGTCCTGATCCTACGTGAGCATTAAAAATCAGTGTGCTTTGTATCTGCATAGTCTACATTGTACTGTCAAGGTAACCCTCCAGCCTCCAGTGTCTTAGTAGCCAATACCCAATACTAAACTATATAACATCTTATAACCTGTAATATCCACCCAGTGTAAGATGTAGTGTATACTTTAGTAATGTATTTGTAACTTCATTTAGTTGTTCTTTGCGATGAATCTCTTCTCTGCAAACACATTGTACTACTGTAGCCTATGTAGAGAAAAACTACACTCTTTTTTGCTGCTACACCATTTGTGCCCTTTTATGATGTCTTTGTAGAAAACAATGCAAGTTTATGTTGTATTAGCTTATAAACACCAGTTAACTGATTTAATGTCCACATTTGAGTGTACTCTGCATTGTCAAATATATTCAAAATTATACCAGAATACAACCGTGATGTTACAGATGTTATTAAAGGAAATGTCTTATTTTTCATATAAACCTCTGGTTTTCTTCCTGCACATCAGATGGCCCTCTCCTGTAACCCTCTTCACCTCTGTCCCCTCTGTTGCTTTTGTTTTAATCTTTCATTCGATGGTAATGAAAGGTAAACAGACATTTTTCATTACATTGCCACCCTGGGAGTTAGATGCAGAGAAAATGTGCGTATGCAATGTGACGTTGTGTTGTGAAACACAATATTGTTTCTTCTCCTCCTCTCGTCTGTTCTGCTGAGTCAGAAACACAAAGGTGTTCAACCACATCACTGTGTGGAAAATTACTATTAATTTACTCAGGCACACATGAGGCACCTGCGCTTACTTGCACTTCCATTTTATGGTGCTTTATTGCTGTGTAACTGAGTCAGTTTACTTGTGCTACCGTGACAACAATGATCAACAGAACATGGATCAGTTTATGTGTGAGAGCTTTGAAAGAAGTGTGTATTCTGTGCACACACTGTACATGTCTGCAGCAGGACGGCTCAGCACCAGCTGTGGTTTTTTAACGGTGAGAAAGGTTTCTGGGTAATCTAATGCAGTCCTTAATTTGTTTCCTTTTTATCATTTCATTTTAAAGAGCAAGAAACCACAGATAAGGTCGAATATATAGCTGTTGATTTATGTTCATGGAAGACAGATTTATTAGTGATTATTGACAGCATGAACTGTGTGTTCGCAATCATTCTCAAGGAAAGGAAAGGAAAGGAGGGAATGGATAAGAAAGACTGGAGAATGGAGGAATAGGAGAGGCGCTAAGTGCTGCTGCCAACCTGAAGGGCATAATGCCAGCACTAAATATAGCAGCAAGATTAGGGAGACAGAGAGAAAGAGAAAAAGACGGAGTGCGTCATATATTTCGATACTGAAAAGATGACGTCCTTCCAGAATCTGTTTTTAGAGCTCTGTGCATCTCAGGAACCCACAAGAGTTGTTCTGGAAAAACCAACACTTCACGTTTTGCTTGGCATCCTTATAAATTTTAGGCATTAGTTTGCCTTTTTTTTTACATTTGTACTTGTCTACCTCCCTCCATCCCCCTGCACCCCTCACTTTGTGGCTTTGTCTCTCAGTCTCTGCACTTCTATCAGGACTTCCTGTATTTTTCCACCTTGCTTTTTCTCTTTATTCAGACTCATTGTTTTTCTCATAACTCCATCCATGGTTTCCTCCCTGCTTATGTAGCAGCAGCTGTGTTGAAGCAGGTACTGGACGCTATCTGGCCTGTGACTGTGTGTTGTCAGATGGTATCAGTGCTACTGTGTGTGCGAGAGAAACCGATAAAAAAGACTGGGAGAGAAAGGTTGAGATTTAGTTCTGCGTGAGCAGCATAAAAAAGATTCAAGCGTGTTTACAGCAAAGTCTGTGGGGTTTTTTTTGGGGGGTGAATACAAAGAACTTTTTTATTTTATTTTACAGAACAAACAAACAGGGTTATCTTCGACTGAAACATGGACCAACAGACCTTGTCTGTCTCACTCCACTGAAGGGCATCAACCTTGATAAAAGATTTACGGCTTGGCTCTTGCTACTACGTGGGAAACAGTAAAGTCAACAGATTGAGAATTTAGTCAGAAGATGACAGCCTTGATGAAAGAATACCTCAGTTACGACTAGAAATTCAATGTTTGCAAAAAAAAAAGGCAAACTTATCAAGTCCAACGAACACAAAGTACAGCTGATACTGACAATCACCAAAGTCAATAGAATTCATCCTATGATTTAGACAGAAATTATTTACATATTCCATTACAATCAAAGCAATCAACTGTCCAATCCATTCATGTACTGTATAATAAAATTATAAATTTGAATAACAAAGAAATATAAGATATGATACATAAGAGTAAGGAGATAACACACGAAGAAAAGGGAGGTTTATTTTAAAGAAGAAACTGTTCTCTTTGTTGCTGATATGGGCAAACATCAAATAATGTTTGAAAGTATGAATAGAAGAAGAGATATGATGGGTGGATTAAAGCGGGGTATAAAAGGTGACGGGGAGTGTAACTGAAGTGGATGAGGGATGGTGCAGGGCTCAAGCAGGATGGTGGAAGGCTGGGATTTTTTGCGGTTGGGGGTCTAGAAGGTAAATGGGTGAGGACATAGTTGTGGTTGAGGCTTGCTTGATCCTGTCAGGACGAGGATGCGGGTACCAGCAGGAGTGAGAGGACATCAGAGAGCCTGCTGAATCTTATCTCCCTCTTTCCATACCGTACCTGCAGGTCGACTCACCTGAGGTAGCAGCCAATCAGATCCTCTCTGTCTATATTCAGTCTTCTCTGCTTCAATAACTTTAAAAGTTAACTTTCCCATTGACAAAAATGTGCAAGTGGCAGATGACATTTTCTCTCAAATGATACACTGATCTGTCTTGTAGATGCTTTTCGTGATTCAAAAGATAATTATTGATGTTGTACTTATACAACCCAAATTCCAGAAACGGGACTTTTATTTTTTTAATTTTTACTAAATGAAAACTAAAAGACCTTCAAATCACACAACCCCATTTTTTATTCACAACAGAACATACATACGTGTAGCATAACAGATGTTGATACTGAGAAAATGTACAATTTTATGCACAAAATAAGCTCATGTTAAATGTGATGCTTGCTACAGGTCTCAAAATAGTTGGCAAAGGGCATGGTTACCATAGTGTAGCATCTCCTTGTCTTTTCAGAACAGTTTGAAGACGTCTGGGCAATGAGATTATGAGTTCCTGGAGTTTTGCTGATGGAATTCACTCCCATTCTCGCCTGATATAGGTTTCCAGCTGCTGAAGAGTTGGTGGTTGTCTTTGATGTATTTTTCGATAAATGACACACCAAATGTTCTCTATAGGTCAAAGATCTGGACTGCAGGCAGGCCAGTTCAGCACCTGGAGTCTTCTCCTGTGAAGCCATGCTGGTGTAATAACTGCAGTATGTGGTTTAGCATTGTCTTGCTGAAATACACAAGGCCTTCCCTGAAATAGACGTCATCTGGACAGGAGCATATGTTCCTATAAAACCTTTATATATTTTTCAGCATTCATAGTTTCTTCCAAAACATGCAAGCTGCCCATACTGTATGCACTTATGCACCCCCATACCATCAGAGGTGCTTTTGAACTGAACACTGATAACACTCTGGAAGTTCTCCCTCCTCTTTAGCCCAGATGATGCGGCGTCCATGATTACCAACAAGAATGTCACATTTGGACTCATCTGACCGTAGAACACTTTCTCACTTACAGACCAGATATCAATTAACTTAAAATTACCGCGATGTTCACCCAGCTGAGTCTTTATTTTTTTTACTTTCTTGCTTTTTTGGCCATTTGTTGCCACCGTGCTAAATATTGTGAGACCTGTAGCATGCATCACATTTGACATGAGCTCATTTTGTGCATAAAATTGTCACATTTCTCAGTTTAGACATTTGTCGTTGTACATGTTCTGTTGTGAATAAAATATTGCTTCATGTGATTTGTAGGTATTTTAGTTTTCATTTTGTTCAAATTCATAAAAAAGTCCCATCATTTCTCAAATTTGGGTTTCAAATCAAACAGCATAACTCTAAGATTTATTTGATTTTTCTTAATAAATAAGCTTCCAACATGTTGAAGTTCAAATTTCTTTTAAACTCATTTGTGAAATGAATAAACATGTATTTTCGGCTTGCCGAGTACACTATCATACTCCAAAAGTAGCAATAGTTTTTTGTAATTTATAAAAATTCCAGCTCTGAGAATCTAATCTTTTAAATCACATCTACTACTCATCTAACAATGATTCAAACAGTTATGGTTTATGTCCTCATATTTTGATCTTGTGCTTGGATTAAGTGGGGTACATTTGACTTTTAATCCAACTGAAACACAGCAAAACTGAGGTGAGATGATTTTCTCTTATAGGACAGCTGGAAATGGTGCACAGAGATGGAAAGAATAACTGATACAACTAGTCAAGTTTCTATCTAATGGTGGGACATATTTCCTCCAAATAAGGCCCAGTATCCTTTTTAAAAAAAATCAAAACTAATAGAATATGTTTTATGCAATTTTAATATAATTTGTACTAGTCTACTTCAACAGTTTCCCTTACCATTAGGAAGCCTTTCTGACAATACTTAATCATAACTGTTGAAACACTAGATGGCTTCTACTGGGCAACCAAATATATTCATTTGTGATATTGCTGGACTTAAAGGAGATCGATGTGAATGTCTGCACAACAGCTTGGGGATGCACATGTTCTAGCACCAAAGACAGTTATACTTGTTGTGGTAGTGACATTTTATATCCTCCTTATCTAATATTTAACAGGATGTTTGTGTTTGAGGAATTATGTTGATAATAGTGCTATTATGCCAAACAAGACTCCTTTATACCAGAGATTTCAAGAGACTTGACAATTTGATGAATCATCTAAAAACTCTTGGGTGATTCCTTTTGATCCATTAGGTTTTTACAAAGTTCACAGATTTACAATCTTGAATACATTTGTGTTTCCCTGTTTTTAGTAAAAACTTTAAAAACCTAACACGAGACATCTAGGCCATTAAGACCTGGTATGAAAATGATCTTTTTTTTCTTTCTTTTTTTTGCTTAACTTGTTTGAGGGATTTTATTGAACATTTACTTTGAAAACCACAATATAAATTAGATTAAGGCTTTGCTGCATCACTCCTGGCATAATTTGTTTTTGTTTACATCTGACTTAACAATTTGTTTCCTCCTCCGTATCACTGTAAACAGGAGCGATGTCTCCCTCTTGTGGTGACAAGCTGGACCTGCAGAGTTTTTCCTCCCGGCCTCTGTAAAGTAGACGTGGCAGTGACGTAGAAACCGGAAATGACCCGGATCGGAACTTTAACTCAGAGGTTGATTAGTTCTTACCAGAAACATCGACGGCTTTCGAAAAATGGTGTGATATCGATTCAAGTAAGTTGTAATCTGTATATATATTTGTTTTATGTAAGAATGAACACTACAAGTTTGGTTTAGGTCGAACTTCATCATGGTTAAGAGGAGGGAAGCGTACAAAATCCCGTTAGCAATCTTTAGCTACCATTAGCCTGTGGTTAGCCGGTCAGGCCGTGATCAGCTGTGCGTCGATAGGCGGCCTTTTTTCCAGACTTGAGATAATCATCGTTACCTAATGATATTTATATTTAGCTTTCCTGTGGATTTATGTGTAGTTTCGGGGCAATCATTTATATGCACTGCCTGGTTTTTCAGATTTAGTCGTGCTATTGTTGCTAACTGTTCCGTTCCCGATCAAATTAACGTTTTCTGTGTTGACTATCAAGTTGTCGGCCTGAGTAGCTAAAATACGTTTTTCTTTGATACCGCAGACATGTGTGTACATGTGTTCATGAAGGATACCTCACCTTGGATGTGAGTTTGTCTGCACACCGGGAGGTCATCCTGTTTTTCCATCAGACGGACCTCAGGAGTTTCAGGTGGTTTTCGGTTCACAGCGGGCTAGTGGTCCCTTACCGGCGGCAAGATGACGTGCCGTGACCGGACCCTCGAGTTCCAGTCAGCCTGTAAATCTCTCCAGGGCAGACAGGTATGTTTGGGTTAACACAAGTCACCACGCCACAATCATTAACACTTTTACTTTTGGCCAAATTGCTCGAAACTGCGTAACATAACCAAACCAAGTACACAGATGTGATATCTTGTTTTCACTTATATTTTGAATTCTTTTACTTTTAGTTTTGCTTTCTAGTTTATTCTTCTCTGTGCTTTGTTTGGTTCCACTTTGTGTTAATGCTGTTAATTACTAGCCACAATCATTTTTAACAGTGGGAAAGATAATCATAACAAATACATGGCCCAATAGCAGCTTAAAAGTGCACAAAAAGCATAGTTTTAATTTTATATTGATAATAAATTCACACAAGAAGCAATACCACGGTGTTCTTCTTTAGATTTCATAACTGAACATGTTGTTTAACAAGCTAATTACATTATGATTAATGAAATCTCATTCATGTGACCAAGCAATTGATTCTACATCCCGTAGTAACACTGATGTTACATTTTGAGTTACTTCATGGCTGTTTGTTAAGAGTTTCTCTCATGCTCATTTCTGTGTGCTTCCTCTGGCAGAATGGAGTCCAGCCCAGTAAACCAGCCCTCAGCGCCCTTAGGCAGCGCAGTGACTTTACAGTTATGGCCAAGTAAGATCCTCACAGTCTGTTTTGACATGCATTTCAACAACTTGTAAATATAATTATTTGAAGGGGCCATTCTGGGTATTTTCAGTCTGACTAGCTGTTTAAGATTGATATGAAAACTGATACGATATTCTTACTTAACTTACAGTAAAAATGCAACTGAGCAAAAAGAAGAAACTTTAAGTGTGTGCATTATTAAAGAAAAACAAACAAAAAAACGCTGCATTTCCTCCTGTTTTTGTGCTTGTAGGAGAATTGGGAAAGACCTGAGCAACACATTTGCCAAATTGGAAAAACTCACAATTTGTAAGTATTCGTTTATTTTATATTCATACCATTAAAAATGTTTTTGTGATATCTGTATTGCTGAATCTGCTCTCTGTTTCTTTGCTGTTTCAGTGGCAAAAAGAAAATCTCTCTTTGATGACAAAGCAGTTGAGATTGAGGAGCTTACATACATCATTAAACAAGTAAGGTTTGACTTAGTAAGAGTTATAATGTTCATGTATATGCTAATTAAATTTCTATACTGACTGATTCTCCTGTCTTTGTGTTGCAGGACATCAACAGTCTGAATAAACAAATAGCACAACTGCAGGATTTGGTGAGGTCTCGTGGAGCACCGGGTGGCCGACACATCCAAACTCATTCTAACACTATTGTTGTGTCATTGCAGGTATATTCATCAACATGTGATTTGCACCATATATGCTCATATCCAAGGGAATGGGATCTCAGAATAGGTGTTTAACATCAGAATATTTGTTTTTAATGTCTATTGTTAACTATATTTTTTGCTGTCCACAGTCCAAACTGGCTTCAATGTCAAATGACTTCAAATCAGTGCTAGAGGTCAGAACAGAGGTAATAAATATTTGGTAAACTCCTTCATTCCTAATTCAACTCCTATTTAAGTCTGATATAGCCTCAGGTTATTCCCTGTTTAACTCCTGTTTAATTCTTCTGCAGAACCTGAAACAGCAACGCAGCAGGAGAGAGCAGTTCTCCCAGCCTCCTGCATCATCTTCTCCTCTGATGGCCAACAACTTCAGTAAGTCTGTCTGCGTCTTGACTTAACTCTTGCAGTTACTCAAAGTGATTTTTGCAAGGCTCTCTTGTTGAAGTAATGCTAACGGCAGGTAAACAAAGCTTGTTTATGTGGCTTCGTTATGGCGTGTTCACTCTATACTGACCATATTTGTGAGGTAACTTCTGTTAAGGTCGCATTTTGTGGTTGTGGTAAAGATGTTGAAATGCTTCACATGGTTTGAGTAGACGAGCATCGGTAATGCATTCAAATAATAAGCTGAACGTTATCTCCTGCAGATAAAGGTAAAAGGTGACTTAGTGGTGTAACATCACGTGTGGTCATCTGCGTTCCTCTTTAATATAAATTTTCAGCTTAATCTCAAAAATATTCCCTGTCCTCATAAAAGAATATTGCTGTTGGTTTTGAAAAGAGTAATAGAGTGAACACACCTTTGTTATTTCTTAGTTTTAGTTGAACCGCAATATTCCACATGCCTGGCTCCTGCATAGCTCATGCTATTACTGAACATTTTTCAAAAAAAAAAAGGCTTATCGGAGACCCTATGCAGAGCTCAAGGAACTTGGATGCTTTCTGTGCACGCATTTACACTGGCAGTAAAATGTTTATGGACAACATTCATCTCAGCATGTTCAGCTGAATCTCAACTAAATGCTCATTGTAAACACCCTGAACATTTTGACAAGACATTTTTAGATTGATGGATGGATGGATGGATAGATAGATACTTTATTGATCCCAAGTGAAATTCTAACAACTCAGCAGCAATATAAAAACAAAGTATTATGTAATAAAATATATGATTTATGTTAAAATATAAAATTGATGTTTCATTTTACAGGAAATAACCTTTCTCTGCATAAATATTGGTTCCATTACTATCTCTTTGTTTAGAAGAACAGTAGAAGTAACAAGTGTTAATCCCTGAGGGCTTGATCGATTCAGGCTGCGTGTAGACTGATGCAGATATTTTCAGTCTTTTGTGTCTTTCACATCCACACAGCCATTGAGTAACAGGAGCAGCAGAAGTTCTTCAGACAGCTAAATGTAAACAAAGGATATAAGTGTATAAACTTTTCTCAATATTGTCTGAGTCACTTGTCTCCATAATCCGAAGGTGTTCACTGTCATATGTGACCTCCCTTCTACTGCTTAATAGTTTTATGTACAGAAATGTCTTTGATACTTATAGGTGCTCTTATCACAGTTATCTTCCTCTCAATGTGCATGCAAAGTGGTTAACTCAAAGACGGTAGAAGAAAACCCCTGTAATTATTTTGCAGTAACAACCAGGTTTGTAAGAGCCCTGAGGCTTGTACTACGAAGCTGGATTTTCTCTTATCGAGGAAACTTCAGGGTTAACCCAGGGTATTCCGTACTACAACGTAGCTGCAACATACGTTGAACAGCTAAACTGCTCCGGAGCAGGTTATGTTCTGGATAAGAACTTAACAAGTATAAAAGCAGCACCTCCTGACCAATCAGCTCTCTTGGAAAATGGCCTTCCCATTCTTAGAACATCCTGTCGACCTTGGCGCACGGATCATGAGAGGAGGGCTTAGGAGAGAGAGTTTTCAGGCAATCTTTTTGATGAAGAAATAAAGCCTAGTCACTGACCGCTGCGGAATATGTTTGTGCTTGTTCTTGACTTGTTCCCAAGTCCGCTTAGCTCGACTAGGGTTGAATCTGAAATAACGAGGTTAATAATAATGCTCACGCTGGCAGAACCATGAATTCATGGAACACACAACTACTTGTGCCGTCACAAAATGATATTCCAACTAGGGTTGCAAAATTCCGGGAATTTTCAAAGTTTGAAACTTTCCATTGGAATTAATGGGAATTATTGGGTATATATGGGAATTAACCAGAAATGTACCAAATTGAAGGTTAAATTGGGCCGTACTAAAGGGAAATTGAGTGATCAGTGTGCTGTCTGTCTTATATTGTCCGATGAAAAAAATATTGTATAATCTGGCGATTTTACGCAATTTCTGCAATTTTCTGCCAGCAATCCTTCCTGGCTGTTGCTAAGGCAACAGTGTTGCTTAATTCACTTGGATGATGTGTTTAAATTCTTCATATTTCTAAAGAATAATTGTCTGCGCCTCCATGGTGAAGTAGGCTGCTCTACAGCCTGCAGGGTTTCCCCATGTTGACTGGTGAAATGCTGCAGACACCACTCCTTTTTAATTGAGCGAACGCTGATCAAGAATTATTGAGTTCATAACCAGCTTTGTAGTACTGCTTATCCAGATCCTGAATGTCTGGGTAGTCAACCCAGATAACAGAGCGATATCCGGGGTACGTTAATCACGCTTCGTAGGACAGGCCTCTAGTAAACTTGGTGTCTAATTGCGTGTTGGATAGTGGAGCAGTGAACTTAGTAGTGCATACTGATGTGTTATTTCTTCAGTCTAGTCGGCGACTAACATTTGTGTGCAAACGTATAAATGACTGTTTGCACAGTCAGTACAGGTGCTATTTTGCTGATGTCTCCCATTACATGTCGACAAAAAGGAGATCGGTGTGTATATTGGCATCAGGCCGCAGAGTTTGAGCTGCACAATCTACAGTGGCAAGCCAAAAACCCTTGCTACACCTTACACATGACAACACTGTTATCATATTTTTAAAATATCCTCACCCTGACCTTAGTTTTCAAGAATATTTGCTTTTCGGGCCAAGAGATGAGCATATAGGCAATTGGGAGTGTTTTTTTTTTTTTTTAATACCCATGTTTATGTGTACAGGAACTTCAAACTATCTGCCTGTTGATGGTGGGCCATTATGATCAAAATGTTTGTATATACTGAAATGGAGCCAAAATTTCAGGCAAACATCTGCACTTGTAAACAGTTACTGCAGCTACAATAATATTTTTGGTTTTAATGCTCTTTCATATTTTCTATTTATGTTTTAATTCATGGTTTATATTTATTTACGCTGAGCATCTTGCTTCAATTTTTGCTCAAAAATACCACAAGTTGTGAAGACGTTTTGACTGCCAGTGTACTTGTGTACAAAGCAACAGCTGTTGTAGAAGGGAACTGCTCAAAGTCCTTGTGAATAATTATTACTGTATTTGGTCCTCTATAATGCAAAAATCAAAAAATATTTTAGGAAGCCGCAAAAAAGGGGCCCAGGAGCCGCATGCAGCTCGCGAGCCACGCATTGACTACCAGGGCTATACAACCACAAATGTAAAAGGTATTTCCCTGGAACGTTTGACTCTCTCAGCGGGTATAAGTAGATATTTTTCCTCCGCTGTACTTTCTGCTTTTCCCCTCTACCATTTAAAGTTTCTGCCCGATCTTGTTGAGCATGGGTGTGTTTCACTTGTTGTCCCCCTTCAGAGAGCTCGGTCCTGATGCAGGATGAGTCCCGGAGCCTGGGGGACGTGGCCATCGATATGGACTCTCAGAGCAACCCTTTGCAGCTCCAGCTCATCGATGAACAGGTAGACTGTTGGTTTTTGTCATAGACGGATAAATTGGAAAAAATGGCCATGAATTTTGACGTGCAGTCTTGTTTCTCTGCAGAAACATTTAAAATCTTTATGCCGTGTCATTTAGGACTCTTACATCCAGAGCCGTGCAGACACCATGCAGAACATTGAGAGCACCATTGTGGAACTGGGCTCTATATTCCAGCAGTTGGCACACATGGTCAAGGAGCAAGAAGAAACCATACAGAGGTGAGATTGAAATAGAAATGGATTAACTACATTATACATTTATAGCTCTTTTATGTTGAGCACTCAAATCCCTCTACTATGCAAATCACGTTACACACACATTCATACAATGCAGTTTTTCTCCATCACACACCGATGAACATGCAAAGTGATTTGTATGATAGCATTTTAACAGTATTTAAAGTTAGGCAACTGGGTATAGAACCTTTCTTTTTGGTGGACAACTATGTCCCTCCAGGAGCCACAGTAGCTCTGTACCGGAGTGTTGAGGAAATAAAATGACATATTACGATTGCAAGTAACATATGAGTGATGACAACTTTAAAGATGATATTCTGTCAGGGTTGAAATCATCATTGCAGTAATAAGAGTTTTTTTTTTTTTTTTTTGTACTGATAAAGATATTGGAATTGAAAGCGCAGACTGAATAAACTGATGTTCAAATATGTGTCTTTTGTAGACGGCTATTTTTATGATCTCTCTTGGTCCATCGTGTTTTTAGATGTATTTTAAAGGAAGATGATATATGATGACAATCCTGTTGTCTCCCTCTGACACATAGGATTGATGCCAACGTGGAGGACACACAGCTGAACGTGGAGGGCGCTCACACGGAGATCCTTAAATATTTCCAATCCGTCTCCTCTAACCGCTGGCTCATGATCAAGATCTTTCTCGTGCTTGTTGTCTTCTTCATCATCTTTGTCGTCTTCTTCGCTTAAGGAAAAAAAGAGCGGCAGAGGGGAGGAGGGGGAAAACACAACCAATGAAGTTGGATAAAGCTAAAGTTGGACCAGAACAGAATATCTACAAAACATTTTTGGAGGACAGATCACGGTTTAATGGATGCTTGGGATCCATTGAAACAAAGATAAACTTGTCGGTTATTCCAGGCCACAGACTCTTGATTGAAGAGTTTGAAAAGCGAGAGCTTTAAACTCTGCCCTTTTATAAAATGCATTATTGGTCTAAGATACCCACTTTGTGTAAAAAGGGAGCAGAAAATCACTCTACTTTGTACTTTGACCAACTATTCCTAAACATTTAATCAAAATGGCTATAATTTAATGGTTTGATTCTGCAAACTGTTTTTTTGGGGGCGGGAGTTAACACCCCCTTTACTTCATGTCATCCTTTTTTCTAGTTACTTCAGAGCCAAACTGTAGAATTGGAGCCTATTCTCAGATAATTTTGCTTCTTAGTTTACCTTCTTTTTATTGGAAGAGCATGTTTGTCTTGTTTACCAGTAATTCTTAAATCAACACCATTAAGTTAAGATACAAAATATTTTCTGTTCAGTTACATTTTGCGTTGCTTTCAAAGTTTATTTGCCAAATGGGTACTCTTATTGAACTGTGACATAATTCAAGGACATACTAGCAGGCAGTTAAAGCCAGCTGAACTGAAGTCTGTGATGCAGTGGAGGCATGAGCCATACAAAGTGTAAAGTGTAATTTTGAATTAAACTGTCTGGTTGGCCACCATCAGACAGGTTTAATGGTTAAAGTCTAATCTTCGCTCATGCCGTGCAGCAGAAAGAATCATCAGTGCTTATGAAAGGGTAACTGGTTATGAAGTGACTCAATCGGCCAGGTTCCCTGGAAGTGTCTGTTTGGATCTCTGTTGTAGTCGCTCTCCCTCTACCTAATGTACAGAATATTATTTAAATGACCACAGCTTTTTAAAAAGAAAATGTTGTTCCTATTTTCCCCTGTTTTTTAGCCAAATGCCTTGACTTCTGTGTATAAAGTGCAAATAGTGTTGATGATGTATTGATAAGAGAGTGCACATTAATAAAACAGTAATGGGATACAGGCTCTCATGTCTGAGCTTTTCTTGGGATAAGAGGATTAGTCAGTAGTGGTATAATTAGCCATGCTGGGTTATCACAGCCCTATGTTGCAGTTTATACTCTGCATATTTACACCACAAATACATGATCTTAAGACATTTATCATTTTGCTGGTATTTAACAGATGCATGTTTTCACACAAAGATGGCAATGTTCACTTTTAAATTAATCGTTGAACTTGTCTTCTGGTGAAGAATATTGAACAGAAAAAAAAAAGAACTGGGAAATTTTTGTTTAGGCTTTTTTCCTGTAATAAACAGGGTCAAAATGATACATGCAGTAGAAGTAATATTTGTCTAAATGTCATTTATCAAGTTGCATCTGACCAAGCTTTTAGCACAATTCTGGTTAGATATTTGACCGCTCTTCTGGGAACAATTAATAGAGTTCATTAAAGTTCTCGGTTTCCTGGCACAAACTTGGTATTTTTGATAGGGTTGAGGTCAAGATGCTAGTAAATCTATTCCATAAACTTAATAATTTCCTCTTTAAACCAGTCCAAAACCCTTTGATGTATGATTGAGATAATTGTTTTGTTGAAACATCAAACTCTCCAGGTCATAGAATGAGGTTATTCTGAAGAATTCACAAGTAGTCCTTTTTCTATCCACTTTTCCATCCACTTTACATGAGCAGTTAAACTCAGTATGCTAACACCATGACTAACAGTTGGCACCCTGTTCGTGAGGCTTAATAACTAATCTTTTTTCCTCTTGTAAAATCGTATCTCCACCAGAGGGCTTCCTTGTTGCCCATTTGTCCAGCTGCAGACTTCAGTCAAGCTCCTCTTGTGGATTGTGACCTCCCAGCCAGTGTTTACAACTTGCTTGGCTGTAGACCGTGTGACTTGTGTTCCAGCAACGTTTCATACCTGTGCTTCAATGGTTTCTGGGTTCTTCTTGACCCGTGTTTCCTCTAAGTCAAGGGGAGCATTATGATCACTTGACAAATGTTGGCAGAGTGGCTGCTCCCCCATGTTTTCTAAGAATGTTCATACGTTTAAAATAATGATAAAGGTAGTGTATGTGTGTGTGTGTTTTGATGGTTATTAATAGAAATGAATTATTTCAAATTTGCAGAAAATTTCTTATTTGATTTTTTTTTAAGTATTGTGTTGGTCTAATAATTCTTCCACATAAAATCAGCATATGATAAGTGTAGGTAAGCTGTGATGAGAACTGTGTACTTTTGACGTTTTCTATATGTGAGCTACCACTTGGCTAAATTCAAGAGCCATATATGGCCACAAATGTTACATAATTGCACTCTTATTCAAAGCAACACAAGAGACGCCTTCGTGAAAAAGCAGTATTTTAATTTTACACAGAAAAGATCAGTACATTGTATGTTTATTTCCCTGTATACATACGTGTACATTCATAGTAAAAAATAACAGCAGACATGATTCTAGCTGATTCATGCTTGCAAGGATTTAGTTTACAGGAGAGCACCTGCTTACTGAGCTGGTGATCTGGAGCCAAACTGTGGCTGCTGAGTAAACCGAAGAGTGACCTGAGCTGAATGTCCCCCTTTTACTTCAACAGACAGCTGCCTGCCTGTTGCCTGTTTTGAAAGGGACAGTTCATGAGATGTGTTTATGATTCATCAGAAGCCCTTGCCTTGTGTGTTTTGATTTTACAACTACCTGAAGCATGCAAAAGGTTGGAGATTTGTACAAATTACATCTTGCACTCCCCCCTCCCACATACACACACACACACTAGCTACAGGACTTTAGAGGTGACAGTGTTGGTTGGTTCACCACTCTGATAAAGACTGGACTAACTGGACAAAATTCTGTACAGATATTGATTTTTTGAAATATTAATTTACTGCTCAGGATAATTTGTCCAATACTTTGGTTAACAATCTTGCTAAACTAACTTAAATAACAACACATTTAGTTCTAATAATCTCATTTTAGCACGCTATTGTTAACATCTAAGGTGGTGATGCAATCCATTGGTGTATTTAAGTCAATGAGCCATTAGCATGATACTGACTGTGTCAAAGAACTGCTGCATGGTTAAAGACTGTTTGGTATCTAACCATCAGAACAATATAATGCCTCAGACATCTCAAAACCTGAACAGTAATCATCAGCAGGTCACCCCATCTTTAGAAGAGCCAGAAAATTATGAGAAAATTTAAACATATTGTGTCCCATTTCCTGTCAAAGACCTTTCCTCCTTACCTTCCTGTGTTTATTTTCACCTAATTTTCCCTTCCTCTATCCTCTTAGACAGTGGTTCCCAACTTATTTTCCTTGAGGACCCCTGTCATGCAAATCCTGAAAAGTCATGGATCCCCTGCCCCACCCCCTGCTGCAACCATGCTTGGTTTTATGCTTTCAGTGAAATTTTCCCCATAAATACTTCATCTTGGCTGAGTCCTGTCCTTCCATGAAGCCAAAATTAAATTAACAACATATAGCCTTACTTTTTTTTTTTTCTTAAAATAGGTACAATGTGTGGACATTTATCCCAATGGCTCTGAATGTTCAAAGCCTCAGGGACCCCCTGTGCTAATTGGGGGTCCCCCTTGTGAAGTCCCATACCCCAGGTTGGGAACCACTGCTCTAAGTGACTCCATTTGTTCCCATGCCACCTCTTCTACAAGTCCTCCTACCCTCTTTGCACCAGTTCCTCTTATTCATCTCTCCCTTGACTCCCTCCATTATCTCACGCCTGAGCACTCTGCTCCAATGGACTGATCTCTGGCATGCTCCTGCTCCTCCCCTTCCTCGCCCTGACCTTGATGGCCTCCTCCTCCCCCTCTTCATCCTCCTCCTCATCAGACCAATCCACCTGCTGCTGCAGATTCCCCCTGGAGCCTCTCATACCGCTGCCCTTGAACATTTGCCCTGTGCGGAATTTTGTGCGGAAAGTAACAAAGGAAAGGCTCTTGCTGCGCTGCTGCTTCTCGAACCGAGGGTTTGGAGTCTGAACATCGTCATTTCCATTTACCTCGTCCACGCAGTCACGCAGCACTGTGCGAAATAGCCGGGACACCTCTTGGACTTCAGGCTCCATCTGTGACACCAGCCTCCTGAATCTGCAGTAGGAGGAAAAAGTGCAATATGAGTTGTCACACATTTAAAGAGTATTTTACAGTTAAAACGAAAGTGATACAGGTTCAGATATGCAAAGGTGGAGGTGCCACTTTTTAAAATGTTTTCAATTTTTACACCACTGGTGAATCATACTCGCTGTCACTTTTTTATTACAAAACTAGAAAACAGACAGAAAAACTTTTTTTTCCTTTTGTTTTGTATTTTTGGCCTGAATATGTAAAAATTTTAAGACATTTTCAAAACCATTCTATTTGTGTTACTGATCAACTGACTGATTCATGCAGGTGTGTAATGTAATGTAAGCAACAACTTGTGAGCTGGATGGAAACGGATGTTTCAGCTCTGTTAGGTTATTGTGACCATTTAACTTTTACAAATGAGGATCTGAGAGTATCAGCATGTTATTACTTAGGCTGTTAAAGGGATTACATTGAAACCCTACAAATCTCTTTTCTTGGGTTCCTTCTTAATACTCAGTGTTGCCTGTGTTTGAAGCTCATTCTCCCTTATTGATTTTTTATATTTCTTATTTTGCCATTTTTTGCATTCCTCTACCTTTACATATATTTCTCTGTTTACTTATTCCTCACAAGTTGTCAGGCTTTATGGTTCAGTAGCTTTATCCAGTTTCTCCCCATGTCTCCCTGTCTTTCTTACCTGACAATAACTGGGCCACACTGTGCAGGAGGAATCTTGGCACAGAGGTCCTGCAGCTCCAGCAGGTCATTGGGAGTAATCTGGTATGGCTGTTGGGTTGGAGTTGTGGCCAGCCAGCTGTAGTCGGCTGCAGAGGAGGAGCTACGACGGCGGCGGCGACCCTCAGTTGCCCTTTCCAAACGGATGCGCTCAGTACGTTTCACCATGGCCCCCAGCTCCAGCATCAAAGTGTTGGTTACCAGCTCCTCGGTGCTGCGCTGGCCGGGCACTTTGGGCTCAAGAGAGAAAACGGCTGACCAAGGAAACATCTAGAGAGATGGAGAGAGTTGGGGAACTTTTTAGTGGGCAGAGGTGGTATTTACCTCTTCTGACTTTCAGCACATTCATATCTAAGGTAATAAAATTCAGAGTTAAAAGTCCTTTGGAGATAACTAAAATCAGTTTAACAGACTTTGGATGAGTTTTTTTATATTGGGGATGCAAATGTCTTAAAGGTTTAAATGACCTCTGAAACTGTAAACCATTACTGATGAGTAATATAAATAATCTTTTCTTATATCTGATTCTCATTCCCTCTAAAACAAATATTCAAATATAGTCTTACCTTAATAAAAGTGGATTAATATAGCTGCGGTATATTCTTGTCTGACAGAAATCAGTTTGTTGTTGAATAAAAACTCTGTTAGCAGTCTGATGAAAGGCAGGCCTCCATGAGCAAAGTGGCTGAAAAGAGTCCAGCTGGTGGCACACAGTCTGACTGCCTGGCTACCTTTGACGGTCCCTGGCAGACAGTGTGTGTTCTTCTGTGAGGTGCGCGTGGAATGAGTGTGTGAGTTTGGGATTGAGAATAAATGTCATCTTGCATTAATAAAGAACGAATGATGAGATGAGCTTACCTCGTGACATGAGTGTATGCCTGGACAAGCCCTATGCGTCAGTGTGACTGATAGAACTTAAATAACAGCATAGGGCCGGTGGCTAGTTAAGCTGTTTTGATATAACTACATTTTCGTTTAACCACTTTTAACCATTTTCTAAAAATATCCTTTTAATTTGCAGTTAAAACTGTGAAGAAGGCTTCAGCCTGGACACATAAGCAGACATTCCCCAAAGTTTTTCAAACTACTTTTACAATGTTAGATAATGTAATTACGTGAATTATTTCGCAAACACACTTTTAGATTTCAAACTGTTGTGCATAATACTCATTACACCCAACAAAGACCTTTAAAAAGCATACTGAGATCTGAAAAAAATCTCTCCAAATGTGCAGGAAATAATCCTTACATTATGAGACTGTTATTGGGCAGAATTACACTGAGATGATATAACTACTCAGGTTTTTTTCCCCTCACATTTATAACTCTCATGTGTTCATGTCCATTGCAGCTAACACATGGCACAGAATGTAAAGCAACCACAGACTAGTTTCTGGGTTTCCATACCACTCAGCACTCAGCCAACAAATCCCAGATTACTTTCAAATCCAGAGCCTACCTGGAAGAATAAGTGGTTGTTATGACTCTTATAATCTAATTACTGTTGCTTACACATGATGCTGCTGCTTCTACTAAAAGACAAACATTTCTGTTATGCTCAAAATATTAATTGACTGAATTTGTTTGATTATTTAGTTGATTATAACTCCAGTCTGAGCAACACAGGCTAAAAGCTTACTTCCATTGTTGTTCTCTGGCTTGTGAAAATGACCCAAGACTGTTGCAGCATTCAAACATGCATTTTCTTTTACCATTACCTTCAGCATAAAATATGTGATGTTTTTATCTATGAGGCCATGAAAGCAACGCATTTACTAAAGTACTGTATGTAGACATTCTATAGCATTTGCTTTGATTATGACACAAAATATAAAATAAGCACTTATTAATGAGGCTGTATTATTCATTAAGATACCAAGGAGTTATCAAAATGATCTTGCGACAATGAACTGATTAATATTTTCAATTTTGAAAATCAGCTTAAAAAGTACAAATACATTTTAAACATATCCATGAGGTTTTCTCAAGGTACCAAATAGTAAGGTCAAGACTCTGCCATGACTGAAAAACACCATATTGCTTTTTGATGAGGCACAACGCCTGATGGAAGAAAAACTATTTCATATATTTTGTGAAAATAAACAAGAAGAAGAAGAAGAAGAAGATTATTATTATTATTATTATTATTATTATTATTATTATCATTATCATTATTGTTATTACTATTACTATTGGCCCTGGGACAGACTGGCGACCTGTCCAGGGTGTACCCTGCCTCTCGCCTGATACTTGCTGGGATATGCTCCAGCCCACCCGCGACCCTGCATGGATTAAGCGGTACAGAAAATGGATGGATGGACTATTACTATTATCACGTACATAAAGCACATTTTAGTAAACATTTCTTTAAATATAAACTTATAGAATGAAAGGTAAAGTATTTTAGGAAAGATTGATTTATTT
>JBBBVU010000007.1:18536495-18558980 GCA_037177055.1 Atherinosoma microstoma
ATAACAATGTCATGATTTTCATCAAATTTTTATATATTGTTACTTTTGTCAGTTTCAACTTATTTCAGTGACAGCTGATTTTTTCCTTCTTTAATGGAAGGGTACAAATAATTTTGTTTACGACTGTACTAACCAATGACAAAATTTGCACATTGTATTCTGTTCTTTGTCATTTTCACTGAATCCTTACCACCTCCATATTGGTGATGCAGTGGTGCCTTTTTTGTCAACTACTTGGACAATTTGAGAAGTTAACCTCATCCCGCTGGCTCTCTTCGACTACACTCCTCCACATTTCTGCTCAGTTTTCTTCTTCAGCTTTGTGGCAGGCAGTGGTTGTTTTTTATTCATTGAGGTATACACAGCTGTCTCTATAGATGGATCAAATGAAAATGCCTAATGGTTATCACCAAGATTGATGTAAATTTAATTGCGATCTAATTTTGGGATTGTTTTTTGTCCAGTTAAATGACATAATACTTGACTGTTCCCTGAGTACCATTTCTCATTTTATTACACCACCGTTACTTTATATCAAGGGTCACCAACTTCGGTCCTTGAGGGCCACTGTCTGGCAGGTTTTAGATGTTTTTCTGCTGCATCACACCTGATTCAAAGGAATGCTTCTCCAATAGCTTAAGTTATATACAAACCTGTTGAGCCCTGCTTTATATAAAGAACTTTCTTTGTTTTGTATAACCTACAATTAGAGTTTTGAGTAAGAAATTGCTACAAAATTGTATTAAGCAGCTGAATACTTGTTTTGTGTTTGGCTTTATAAATAAATACTGCAGTAGTAACTATCAAACTTTTTTTCAGTTTTTTTTATTTTTTTAGGTATATTTTTTTTATTCTTAAACATGCATGTTTGCCTCTCCCTTTTCCTTTTCCCTCCTCTGCCAAGTTTGAGGAGGTCCGTGGGGAACTGCAGTCTGTACAGAGAGAGCTCCAGAGAGTTCGAGAGGAGGCCAAGGCAGCCATCACCAGCAGGGAGCGACTGAACCAGGAGCTTCACACCAGGCAGGCCCAAGTATGCTCTTTGGAGGGCCAACTAGATGCTACTCGTACCTTAAACAACAAACTCACCCAGGAAGTCAAAAGGTTAGAACAAGTGGGAAACTTTAGAGATAATTAACTCTTCTTTTATATGCTGTCTTTCTTGAAAATATGTTTGAAATTGAAGTTGATTATTTTATTCAATTTTGTGTTTCTATTTAAAAAAAAAAAAAAGCAGCACAGTTTTGTACCTTCATGATATGTTTGCTGGCATTAGAAATAAACTTAGAAGTAAAATACAGTTTATTATTATTTTTTGCTTATATGCGAGTCTTTTTTTTCTCTTTGTTTTTACATGACTCTTGGGTTAATAAAGGTTTTGTTGCCACATCAACAAATAAAACCTCAATCGGTGTGTTTTTATTCTTTTCTTTCTGACTTTGTTTTCCTGTCCACACAAAACTTCTCTCTGTTTCTCCTCCATCTCTCTCTTTCTGGCAGGCTGGAGGCCGAGCTTGAGAAGCTGCAGAACAACAGCAGGCTACCAGACACCACTTTGTTCTCTACACCCTGCTGGAATACAACCTCACCTTGGGAGCACAATGGTACAGTCTTGTGAATTTATGACTACTATGTTTATTCTCTTGTGTGGTTCTTCCCTATATTTTCATTAATGTGGTGTATAATCTGGAAATCTAAGTGGATAAACGACAAGATTCCCAGATGACTGGTGAGGTTATAAATAAAACCCTTCAGAACGGATGTGTTCCTAGCTCATTGCTCTCTTGGGACAGTTGTTTTTCGTGTTTTCGCTCTTGCAACTAAACCACTTGGTTACTCACGGCTGTTGCTCCTGTTCAACATTGGTGATTGGTTTTGGGAACTAAGTTAAGCCCATATGCTGTGTTTTTGCCCAGCAGGGAGCAGACAGGAAGAGAGGTCTAAGCAGCGAGATGACGGACAGAGTCAGGAGCATCACAGCCGGGTAAGTACCAGCTTATTCTTCCACTGTTAAGGCTAATCCAAGACTTGTGTGGATTTTAGCTGAAAGCTGAAGTTCTCTACATGGAGGATTTGGCTCTTATTAGTAAAATTGAGCTCTTTCTCTGTTGTTTGAATTTTCTTTCAGTTTATCTACTAATAGTCTTAAAATGTAAGACTACTTGGGTGGAAGAGTTAACCATTTAAGTCTTAAATGGTTAACTCTTCCACCCAAGTAGTTTAGTTGGCTTTGGCTGTCCTTTTGAGAAAGTTGGAGAGCACTGCACATGTCCCAAAGCTCCACTAATGGCAAGTCCTGGAGGCTGGTCAGTACCTCTAGGAATATAATACGTCACTGTTTCCTTACTCAGTACAGCTGTAATTCATGCAGTTTTATCGAATTATAATTTCGTAGAAAATAATATTTCTCTGTTACATCAATGTGCTAGTGAGTTCTCAACAGGAAAACTGTGTATATGGGTTTTAGATAAACTTGAAATGATTATAGCTCATGTTCATTGTGTTAATCTTTTGCTTCTGATAATTGGTAAATACTTTGGTCAACCTTGGTTGTTTTTTTTTAAATGTGCTATACAAATAAATTTGATTTCATTAAATGTCACTCAGTGTGGCAATGTAGTACTTTAATAGTTTTTCATCTTTTTGAACCATGAATATCAGTACAGAAGAGGAGAATGCATTAAGGTTGTGTATACAATATTTGTGAGAGGTATTAAATTATTTTTTGTCTTTGTCTTTTAATGGCATTTGGTTGAAATAGAAAATGTAGAATATGCAGTTTACCTTTCTTTGTCTAGATTTTTTTTTTTTGTTTCTCAACTACTTGTGCACTGGTTATATTATGTTAAAAGAGATACATAAAAGGACAATTCATTCTTTTTCTTAGCTCCCACATCTTTGCTTGATGATTGCAAATATGATTTGAATGTTGTATAAAGTAAAATATTTATATGAGAACCATTTGAAGCAAAATAGTAATCATTCTATGTCTGAAAAAGCCTCAAACTTAGGGCTTTGTTGATTCAAAACCTGCAAAATTAATCTTTCTTCTTTTTAAATTTGGTCGTACACAAGGCGTCTCTTTTCTTTCTAACCATAATTTCTCTTCTTCCTTCAGCAGCGGCTCCAATTCTCAGATACGCCTACAGCTTCACTGCCGCAACACAAGAGCACACCCCACCGCCAGCCATCTGACCAGTCGGACACTTTTTTCACACCCTTGGCTGCATTTCCATGGGAACGAGACAACTCCAGACCAGCATCCAGGAGACAAATACCACCCTCTCCCAAAATGCCAAGCCTTGATGTCATAAATCAAGGTCCTCTGGAGAAGGGAGCTAGTGGGAAGGGGAAGGAGAAGAACCACAAGACAGAGGCTGATGGTGAGTGAAGATGTTCAGTGGTAACCCTGGTAACATGGAACTACTGTGTGTCACCCATTTTCAGCTAGAAAATATGGTCTAGACAGATACTGTTCACCCCAGCAATCTTTATCCTAAAGTAAGATTAAAAGTTAGCTGGATTACAATAAGAACAGGACTCTGTATGGTGATACTGTTATCCATTTAACCTAGTAGTCCTATGCTTTGAAACAGCCTTCTGAGTAGATTGGATTTTGGAATGGATAATGGGTTTTACCGTTAATAATTAAATATCTGTTCAAATGGGTTTTCAGGTTCAGCTAACAATAGTCAACATGTCAGCCACCCTACTGTCAAAAAGCTACTTTATGGCCTCCTGTCACATCAGCAAATGCTCAAATTAATTTGTCTGTTAATTTTTTTAAGATATTGCCAAATTTTATTAGAATTACTCACCAACTATTGATTGTTAGCCAAAGTGTGATTTTGGCAGGTTTGAGATTATAAGTCTAGTGTCACTATGAATCTAATTAACAAAAAATTTAAAACCTTTGTTTCACAACCTTTTGTTTATGACAAAAAAATTGAAACAAAATGAAAATTTTGATACAATATAATAATAGGCTTATTCAGTGACGTACAGCATGTGGATGCAGCTTCCTATCAGAAAAAGCTTCCCTAAAACCTACTGTACTTTTGTTAATAAGAAGCCTGGATGTTCAGTTACATCATTCATGTGTAGGTAATCTTACATTGATGCAACTTGCAGAAAACATTAATTAAGACTCAGTTACTCATTCAATTGGAGGTGGTGTCATCTGAGACAGACTACAAACATCAAGGCTCCAGTTGACATTTATTACAAAGTAAGCAATTTTTACACTGACAATGTCATATAATGATATTCTGGTTTAACCTTTAGCTTTGATATCAAATCAGCATAAATGCATCAGTTGTTTATCTGTTATGTCGTGTACCCTACAAAATCCCAACAACACTTGTTACATAAGAAGTTGTGTAGAAATCACTGGCTCAGCAGGACATTCCTTTGCCTGCTTCAAGGATAGCTCAAGTGGCTCTTGCTACATTTTACAAGTCTGATGCAACTTTTTTTTCGCTCCACTTTGTGTTTGTTCAAAGAGGAAGGGAACAGCTCAGTGTGAAACAATAAATTCTGCTGCTAGGACACAGGAGGAGGGGCAGTGTTTTTCCTGCTGTTTGTTTTTATTGTAACTCGCATATCACATATATATTCCAGGGTTATCTTTTCTATTTGATTCATCATAGAGTTGTATTTTGCTTAATTGTAGAAAACGACTACAAATTAGTGTTGTGTGAAATTTTGAATACAACACAGGAGACAAATGTATGTATAATGTATAGTATGTATAATATAAATATTAAATATTTAAATAGAAAAAAAAAGGTTAAAAAAAAAAGAGTTATTTATCAGAGCAGACAAAAAATATTTCATCTCAGACTTTGGAAATAAGTCACCAATCAATCCACAGGCTTAGTTAAAGTTTATTGATACAGATGTGTCGAATGTGTTTGTCATGGAGCCAGGCTGTATGGATTGACCCCATTTATGAAAACCAACTGTGTGTTGCTGCTGCTGAGCCTTTGACAAATAAGGGGTTACTTGTCAGAATTCAAAGTATTCTTGCCAACAATGTAAATGCAAATTCTCTTGGGGGGGATATTGTCTAGGTTTGTCTGTTCAGTATTTATTTATTTTATTTTGTCCTCTATCCACTTTTTACCTATTTCATGATTTATTTAAAAAAAAAAATTTTGTTTTACAGAAAAAGGTTGGTAGGTGTAACATCTTAGTAATTTGTAGTAAATTACTTCTTTGAAGAAATTTGCAATTGCAGGTCAGCCTGTGCATTGTGCACAATCCAGTGATTAAAAAAAACAGTTGGGTGCAGTGTGTCTGTAAGGATTGTATCTACTTATTCTAACAGACTTCCCAAATGTCATATTACTATCTCTACCTCTTTGTCTTCTATCAATCGTTCAAGAGTTTATTGTTTCTTTGAGTCTTTGAAATTCTTTTTGACTGTGCAGTTATAAAAGATGCCCAGGTAGAATTAGTTTTTCTTTCTTTTCATTCTTTCTTTCTTTCTTTTTTCTTTCTTTTCCTTTTTTCTTTTTCATAATATTTCTTTATCTGTTTAACCTGTCCAGCACTACCGTCATCAGAACTACATAGCCGTATCTCAGCTCTGGAGGACGAGCTGTCTCTGAAGGTTGGGATGTTGAAGTCTGTTCAGAATGAAATGGTGCAGACCAAGAAGGAGGTTGCTGCTAAAGAGTTCAGCCTACAGAGAGCCTGCAATGAGCTCAGCTTGGCACACACACGCATGGCTCAGGACAGCGAACGGGTAAACACACACACCAATGCTGCTACTGATTATGCTGGTGTTACTACTAAAGCTATTGGTGTTGTTTAGTCACACAATGGGTGTTGTTCTCATTTATCACAATGTTTTCCTTTAAATATTTTTAGAAATATTTCTGATAATATGGGAAATTTTAGCTGGAAAAACAGTGTCCCTTTCAGTCACAAAGTTAAAGCATTGTGGTTTGCCTGTAGAAGGCTGAGGGAAGCCAATTTTCCCTTTAAGGCTAGTTGATGTTGGGATGTTCTTATATTAAATGATTAAGTAAGGGCTAATGCCCGACGAGGTGTCCATTATCAGAATTTAATGGACGACGCGGAGGCGTGAACCGTCCGATCGAAGCCGTTGATTGTGAAATTTGATATAGATACTGGCATGTCCATCATAGTGGCATCTGAAGGATGGAGATTTAACGTTTGTGGACCCTGACCACTGCTGGTTGGGACGTTGCGGGACGACAAAATGTTGCTCCACTCTCATCTCTCCTGGACTGACGGAGCCAAATAAGCCTGCAGGCTGCTTTCACAGCCATGCCCCATCAGCGGCGTGTCTCCAAAGTCACCAAATGGAAACTATAAAATTACTCATGTTTTGTCTAGACAAACTGTGAAATAATCTCAAGACTGTTTAATCCCAGTTCACGTTCCCTATTAGTGGGTGAACAATCCAACGCTTGGTGAATTCTGGGTCACGTTTAATAAGAGCCGATATTGACTGATCAAAAAGCGACGTCGCTGTATGTTCTGACTTTCTGTTGCCACGGTTACCAACTAGCGTTTGAGCCAGCGCAATGATTTAGAACAATCAGGCTATTTGACCAGAACTTTTTTTAACAGGTGTCCCATAACACTTTTAACGGACACCTGCAGCCAATCAGAATCGAGTATTCACCCCGACCATGGTATAAAACAAGGTAAACATGGTAAAAATGACTAAAACACTCATGCTAATTCACATCACATTTAGCAAAAGTATTGTTTTTACAGAAACAAACTTGGCAGTGAGTATGACCATTTGAATTTAAACCTTATAAAGTGCATATCTGAGTAATTGGAGTGTTTTTAAGATTCAAAGCCCCTCAATGTTAACAACACAAAAATTCTTCATGTTGGAAGCTTTTAAGATGGATAGAGTAATTTGGGAAAGCCTTGGTTAAAAAGTAAAACTCCCACTCATTTTTCCTTTGGCAGTCTCATATGATTGATTTGTTGGAGAACTTTTATGGCTTGGATAAGCTATTAAATAATCTGTTCCGGTAATAAACAACTGAATTATACAGTATCTGGTAATGTGATTTGAAAAACAAAGTTTCATCTCTACCAAAATTACATGAATAATTCAATTAATAAATGATCAAAATAATTCAATTGTTTTTGTTTTTTTGTGAATGCCAGGCATCAGGAGCTGAGCAAAAATTGAAGCAGCTACAAGAGGAGCTTAAGTGCCAGAGGCAAAATGCAGAGAGCAGTCGACTGCAACACCAACAACGCACTAAAGAACTGGAGAAACAGCATCAGAGGGTGAGACAGACACCTGCAGAAGAAACAGAATGAAAATGCCATTCTTCCTTATCCATATTATAGCTAAAGATTTTGGTGTTTATCTATGTCAAGGATTTGACAGAGCTCCATAAGGAGAAGCAGTGTCTGGAAAAGCAGCACCAGCAGGAGGTGAACAAGCTTAATCAGGAGCTTCAGCAGTCAAGGACGCTCCACAATGCCCTTCAAGCCCAGGCCGATAAGGTGAATACACATACAATATACAAACATGCACAAATTGATAACATCAAAAGGTCATCTAAAATGCATTCCTCTGCATTTGTTCAGATAAGGTCTGTATCAACACCGGAAACTGATGTCCTGCATGAAACTCTGTAGATTTTATCGGTACTTTAGTTCATATGGTTGTCCTGTTTTGTCAGCTCTTTCTTTTCCCTTTCCTGCTTTTTCTCTCTACCCCATCTTCTCTCACCTCCTCTTTAGTGCTACTGTTATTATAATTTGTACCAAACATCAATAAACTTATATCTTTCTTCTCCCACACCTGCTACTTGTCCTCATTGTTTTCTCTGATTCTCTGTTTCAATCTCTTGTGTTTCTGCCCTCCCCTTGCCAATGTTCCACTCTGCTTCTTCTCCCTCTCTTCTCCTCTCGGTTTCTCCCCAGTGGAAAGGTTGAGCAACAAAGGTAATGATGGTGTGACTGCATTTTACACAATGCTTTGGTTTGAAAGCTTAAAACAAACTCATAACTTTTTTTGTTAGAAAGGGAGTTTTCAGTAAGAGAAGTGTAAGGGAATGGCATGGTGACGTGACGTAAAGAAGGGCAGATGTGTCTTTTCCCCCTTTTTTTTTGTTTTTATTTTTATTCCATGACATTTATGTTTTTTTTTTTCAATCAGCAGAATAACAGATTTTAAACTGTCCAAAAAGCTTATTCACTCTCAATTCATATTATTTCAAAATATGTACTAAAAGTTCAAAATTGTGTCCTTTCTTGCTGACCCAAAGATAGCATTTGTGTGGTCCACAAATTGAATGTTTTATCTATTTAAGTGAAAGAAATTAAACACATGGTTGAAGCACAGTTTGACTTGCAATGTCAGCTACAGTTAAGTATGATCATTGGTGCAGTAGTGAGTGGTTACTCTAGTTGCATTTGACCATTTTTGCAATGTCATGAAAATCATACACAACCTGTTATGGAACCTTATAGTCTACTTAAATTTGAAGTTTAATTTCCAATCATTTTTTAATGCAGTAGATTGACTGATAGAATTTATTTTGAATGCAGAAAATTTCGAATTTATGCAGAACATTTGCAGAAGGAAAAATGGTAACGTCTAAGTGACAGCTGGGATTGGGGGCAGATGAAATGATACCCCAAATTTGATTGGCATATTAGTGTTAATACTTACAAGGAGAAAAAAAATTGAAAGTTCTGTAGTAAGTTGAAACATGTTTAGTTGCATTACTTATGACATTAACTTATGGGATTAAATGGAATTATTTGGTCAATAAGTATTACCAATCCAAGCCTAATATTATTGCTAGAAGTTGTCAGATCAACCAGTAGTGCAAAAATGTGAAGAACAAAACTGATTCTGTAACTGTCACTGTGTTTACCATTTTGCTTCCTTTTCGCGTACAGTATGTTGCGCCGTACATGTTTTCTGTATGAAATCGAGGTATTATATGATCCATATCTATCAACATATTACAATAAATGAATGCATGTGAAATGGGAAATAAATCTAACACCAATTTTTACAAGAAAGATGACATAATTACTGCTACTTTTAAGACTGTTTATGAGTACACTGACATGAGACAATGTGTTCATGAGAACTGGTGGGAAGCCGACCAGCTTGACTCTTAGTTTTCCCAGAGATAGACAGTAGCTTATGCATGTGATTAATCACTGCATGCTTTCCAGTTTGCTGAACCCCTCACTTGTCCCGATTCATGCACCCATTTTAATTTCTTCCATCCATTGTTTTTGTTTACGCCTCCCTCCATAATTTCTTTTTAAGATATTTTTTCTTCCAGTCTCGGAATTCACCGTTCCTGTTTTTTAGCAGGTAATGAGTTCTAAATTTCTCTATCAGGTGTCTTTACAGAAACAGGCCCTGGAAAAAGATTTGGACTCTCTGAAAGAGAAACTGAAGTGGACAGAGGAACAGCTGAAGGAAAGCCAGAAGAAAGAGGCACAGACACAAGCCAAACTGACGGTAACACACAAAGATGTGGAGATTGTCTTGTCAGTCAGGGTCACATCATTAATTATTTGTTAACTTAGCATTGAGTGTATTGTGAAATCTATACATTTTTAAACATCTCAATGTGCCATGTGTCACACTGATATTTTGAACTGTATAAATTGTGAATAAATTATCCATTATTTGTGGTTTCTTTAAACATCTCTGCTGAGATGTAGCATTGGAGAGGATTTTACAGACTGAAAAGAAAAATATATATATATATATAAATAAAATAGGAGAATTCCTCCACCAGTAGCCACTTTGGCAAGTAACCGAATCTTACTGTTCTTGCAAAAAAATATGGATGGTAAACTACTGTACCTACATATCATTAGAGCCAGTGTTCTTGGCTAAAACTGCATTGAGAGTGCAAATAAAATGCAACACTCAGTGTGTACCAGCTTGCAACATTGCTACTAATGCTGCCTTGATCTGTAGCTTGTCTATGGGTTGTTGCTGTTGGGGCATTGTGTTTACAAATAGCTCTCATATGTTGCTCTCTTATACCATTTAATTTGTGGTTTTCAATGGCTTAGTTGCTTTTTGCCCTTGATAAGTTACATAGCAGATATGTTTTAGGAACTTTAATGTTTTTCATTTGTAGAAATATTTAACAATTCCTTCTTTATGCCATTGTTAGTAAAGGTCCAGTCCAACCTATTTTAACTCTTCTTTTAAACACATGAACAAATTATGCCTTTCTGTAAAATCTAGGGAGAGGGTTATTTGACTACATGAAATTGACCTAATTTGTTTTTTCCCCAACCCATGTCTTAGGAAGCATTGCGTGAGGCAGAGGGTGTGGCAGTGGGTCTGGAGCAGAGCAGGAAGAGAGAGCAAGCTCTGGAGGAGGAGGGGAGGAGACTGCTGAAAGAGCAAGCTGACACCCTGCGTCTCCTCAAAGAACTGCAAGGTGAGGAGCAAGCTCGGGGAATAAATCCCTCAGTTATTAGTCATGGGACAGTTGTAAGGCTCAGGCCGTAGAGTTTACTAATGATAAATGTCCTTATATATTCATTACTATTTGTGTAAAGATGTTTTTTTTCTTCTTTTCCTTTTCTCTCTTCATTTGAAGGTCAGGGGTCAGATGCTAGAAGAAAAAAAGATTTACCTTACAGATGCTACATCAGGGCAGATAGTTTCCTCCCTTTGACTCATTGTTGTAATAATTAAACTGTGACAGATAACTATATGATGTTGTAAAGTAAAAAAAATGACTCTTTTTTTTTTTTTTTTAAAGAGAGCAATTAGTTGATTTTGTGGTCTCTGACATTTATATTTACAGGAATTAAACATGTAATTCAAAGTCAATTCTCTTGTAATGCATGTAGCGCATCCCAGAAAACTCTCTTTCAGTTGTGCTTTGGTTAAACTCAAAAGACTTGTGTGGTTCTCTATTTTATTTGATTTAATTCTGTTTTTACCTCTTTACTTTTTAACTCTACCAGCACCCCTTCAACAGCCTGTCCAGTTTTGCTCTGTTGGACAGACTTTCTCACCTCAATCTTCCTTTACTCCTCCTCGAACACCAACCCACAGCAAGAAGCCTTGTGCTACCCAAGCTGAGCAGAGGAGGGAAGAGGAAAGTGTAGATGAGAGAAAGGCAGAGATGATATCATCTTATCCCTCTGATAGAGAGCCAGGAGAGGGAATTGATGCTGAACACATCTCTGTCATCACAAACCCTGAGTCTTTGCAAAGAATGGGACAAACAAGAATAAGTAAAGGGCAATCCCACAAGAGTGGGAATGAAGCAATAGAATCTGACATCCCGGTTATGTCCATCACCAACCTCATGGATGGTGATGGACCAATAGTTTCTGAGCACTCAACTCTGACACTATCTGGTAAAAACATGCCTGCTCTCAAGTCTGAACAGACAGTCTCTTTGGAAGACCTCAAGAGGGAGAATGCACTGCTCCATTCAGAGATCCATGATGTACGTGATGAGCTCAAGAGGCGGCTGGAGGACCTGGAAGCCCAACGACGGGCTGAGACCGAAGCCAGGACCCGCCTCAAACAGCTCAGCCGCAAACACGCCAGCCAGGCTGCAGAGAGGGAGGAGAAAGACAAGGAATGGAAGGCACAACTGGAGAACAAGAAGGATGAGACAGAGGAGCTGAGGAGGACAATTGCTGCTTTAGAGGTAGAGATGAGGAGAAGTAAGGAGGAAAAAGAGGAGGAGGAGGGGAACAAGAAACACAAAGCAGAAGATGACAGGGAAAGTGAAATGATAGAACTCAACATCCAGTTGAAGAACCAGCTAGCAGAGGTGAAAGCACAACTGGCTGTAGAACGAGAGGAACGAAAGAGGGAGGAAGATGAGAGGAACCAAATAATGGCCACAGATGGTGACATAAAAAAGGAACTGAGCAAGAAACTGGCGGAAATAAAGGCTGAAGTGGAAGACCTAAAGCACAAGAGAAAAGACTCCCAAGAAGAGAAGAAACTGTTGGCTTTAAACACCCCTCTGACATACCTGACTCTCCATGATGATGAACTCAACTCCAACATTGTTTCATGCAACACCAAACTCCTTACTTCACCAGAGCAGCACCTCCTCTTCTGCCAGTCCACGAACCAAATTAATATGCACATGTCTACAGCAGCAGAAGACATCATCCAGGAGGAGCGGAAAGTAATAGGTTTTGAACAGTCACCTCTCTCAGATGACGCTCAAACACCTCGAGTGGTCTTTGAAGATGACACTAAGCAGAACTATCAGGAAAGATCTTCCTCTTCCAGCCTTGAGAGGGATCAGCATGCCACCTCTGCTTTGGCAAAAGAGGTGGAGCACCTGCAGACGGAATATGCAAAGGAGAGAGAACGTGCTGATCAGTACCAGGCTAAACTAGAGGCCCTACAGAACCAGGTAATTACCAAAATAATTTATCTTTATAATATTTGGAGAAACAGTTTTATTTTCTATGCAATCAACAAGGGCTGGGCGATATGGCCTATAACTGATATCATAAGATTTTTTTGTCTTTTTTCCCCAATACACAATATATATCTTGATGTTTTTAAATCTCCTCTAAAACACTGGAAATGTTGAGTTCAGCATTATCTCACCTGTAAGATTTAAGTAAACGTTAAATTTAACTTCATTGTGTTTTTTAATTTTCAACAAACTTTATTTTTAGCCAGGGACCTGAACTCATAAATTTAATAAAAAGAACTTTGTTTTATTATGATTATATTAGGGGGTGCCTCAACCCCCCTCACCCCTATAAGAACAAGCTTATTTTATTAATTGATGATATTAATTAATTAGTATCTCTTTATATTTTTTCATAAAATGTATTTTATATTCTGTTGATACAGACTTTACCTTTCCTCTAGAACAGGTTTATATTTTGTCCTTTTACTAAAAGAACTAAAAAGCCGATCTCATTTATAATATTCTCATGTTGACATGTAATTACATCATGTCATGGTTCTACATGCCATGCCGCATTCACACACAGGTGAGCTACACTCTGACCAGCAGACAGAGAACGCACGTTAGAAATTGTCATATCGACCAGCTGTAAATCAGAACGAAATATCTAGTTTAATAATGTCTGCTCTTATTTAACGATAAGAGAAGCTGGAGGAGAAGCAGGTGGAGGAGTTTTCATGCTCCGGTGTACTAAGAACTTTATATCCACCGGGAAACACGCACAGCTGAACAATCAGTGTCCTCGTCATTGTAGTCATTTGTGATGTGTAATACTGCTTAAACTCATAAACTAGCTAGCTGCATACTCCATGTCTCCATGCTTCTTTCCTGTCTCTCCTGAAACAACACGTGTGCATAGGAGAGTTTTCTGGATGGGCAGGGGAGTGAGCTGTCTGTCTGCTGTGAGTGAGAGAAGCTAAACTATGAAGAAAATCAAATGTAGACAGCTTAGAACGCTGCTGTGACAGTTTGTAATGGATGTTTGTGATATAGCTACTTTATATCGTACGTAAAATTTCTGTGGATACATCATGTATATTCAATATATCTCATACCCCTGCAATCGACTCACTGAGTGTAGTAGTATGGATATATGGATGTGGATGGTTTAAATCTGCAGGTCTGAGCACAACTTTATTCATGTGTCACTGTTTATACCATCTTTTACTAGCCACAATTCTTTGGTTCAGATAGATAGTTCATTATAAGGTACAAATAAAATTTAAATATTATCGCAGCTGATCTGGTTGATCGGCTTTACTAAGCAAGCAAGTTTCTCTCTATAGTTGTTTGATGAAAGAAGCTGGTTACCAAGAGCTGCTACAAAGTAATGTTAGTAGGGCTTTAAGAGGCATTCAGACAGCACTGGATAGGACAAATACAAATATATAATAATGAATAAAAACAACATAGAAAAGTTTCTGGATGAATTCTTGCATTCGTAACCATTAATTGTTGCATTCTGAGGTGGCAAAGAGAAAAAGAAGCCAGAGATGAGGAGATCTTGCCAAAATACACACACTTTAATAACCCTGTAGCAGATGGAAAAGAAGCTCTTACTGATCTCTCCTGAGATAAAACCGCTTCCTGATGAGAGCTGATAAAATCCATTGTGTTAATGGTAATTAGAGTCCAGTAAGAGGGCCAAGCTGCATGTTTAGTAAAGCTTATTCTGATTTGCTCCAGCTGCTTCTCTACTTGCCTCTTAGTTGTCATTTAGTTTCAAGACCGTTTTGCAAAACAAACAGCAATTAGCACAATTCTATTTCTTTTCCCATTGCTCTTTAATCTTATTTTCTTTACAGGTGACACGTCAGACCCAGCAGCTAACCATGGCCTTTGAGAAGCAGAGTCAGCACATATCTGGCCTTTTGGCTGAGCTACAAGAGAAGGAGGGTGTCCTCTTCAGCCAGGGAGAGGAACTACTGTGCTGCAAACAAGAGCTGGATGCACTAAAGATTGAAAATAACAAAGATGTCAAGATGACAATCAGAGATGAAAAGAAACAGGGAAAAAGAGATGAGATGTCAGCAGAAACCGCTGAACATCAGCTTGAACAGGAAAGGGAGTGTGTTAACCCCTTTCAAACTGCAAACTCACTGACAGACTTGAATGCACATCATCAAAATATTGAGACATGTGATGCTGAAACACCAGCATCAATTGGCAGTGAAGACAACAGTGAAGCATTATGGTATGGAGAAAATCATCCAAGCTCTGTAGATTCCAACAAGGTTCAGAGATTCTCTGACTGTACTTGTGAGGGGACAGAGAATCAGTGCTTACAAAATGGAGGAAAAACAGACTTGGTTACAGATCCGTTTGGTCAAAGACAAGAGAATCAGCTGTTAAAACAAAGAATAGAAGGTGGGACTGTTTCAGTCACAATGAACTCAACATTACAGACTGACAACAAAAACCTAGAAGACCTAGTCAAGCAAAGCCAAAACACAGCTAATGCTGCTCTGTCTTGCTCAGTTGAGCAGGAGACACAAACTGGAAATAATGATGTCACAACAGTGGGAGAGGAAATGTTACAGAAGAATGTGAAGAGGAGTCAGGAAGAAAGCCAAGAATTGGAAAGGAAAGATGGGAAAACCATGAGTGAAAAAGATCTGAAAGAAGTGTCTGAGGTCCAAGTCAACTACTTACAGCAACAGGTATTGAGGGTAAATTTAACTGAGTGTTCATTTTTATTACCTTAAATTCTCCTAAATTATGCATATATAACCTGCATCAGTTCTAGGAACAATTCAGTCTTTACCCAATAATTAAGATAAGATGGAATATTTGTTATTAAAACTTTGTTCTTAAAGGAATGGGATCAATATTATTCAAAGGAATCTCTCTTTGGCATGTCTGTTTCATTCACCCTTTTTTCCCATCCCTCCTTTCCAGGTGGAAGCACTGCAAAGGAAGGTGAGGTCTCTTTCTGAGGAAACCCAGCAGCAAGCCCAGGAGCTTGCTGTGTGGAGAATGGCCTCCCAACCATCCTCTACATTAGATCACTTCCTTACCAACACTGACAAAGAGTGTGAAACATTAGATCAGATATCTGCTTTCTCTCAGTCATTGTCAAACCAGCAACTGATCCAAGGCCAAGCTCCAATTTTCACTCTCAAATCCCAAGTTCAGCCACCTATGCAGGGTACTCAAAAGAGCCAGGACAAGATCACAGTCATTAGAGAAGATGAGTTATCCCTCTGCTGCTCCTCCAACAAACTGCAGGGCCGCATGTTGTACTCCAGGTAACTCATGACCAGAGAGTGAAAATAAGAAATACATTTCCCACCATATTTGTGTTAAATCCATTATGCAAGTCTGTGTTCAGGCCTTTGTTGTCTTATTTATGGAATTACCTTTTTATTTTTCTTACCCCAAGACTTCATAGCAGCAGCCTTCCTGAACCAAAGAACATCCATTCCTTTAAAAAGACATCAGAACTTCAGGTATACATCCAGAACACTGCCAAATTTATTCAAAATCATCACTCCTATAGATACCAGTACACTGTATCCAGTACGTTTCACGCTTTGTGTTTCAAGTCAGATTTGATCAGAACTCTTATAGTAGCTAAGTAAATGCAGTACATATTAAGGAATGAGGACTCAATCTCAGGGGGGTGTGTTTAAAAATCTGTAAACTAACAAATTATACACTTCTGAGAGTCTTAATACACTGCACAGGGGACACTGAATATTGAAATATCTGTGAACAGAAGAACGGGTATATACAGAGAGCAATTTTGAAGAATGAAAGGGTAATAGATTATTCAAAATTTGTTCAGCTTTATTTGGAGCTGTTCCTGTTTTTGGCACAAAGTTGGACAGTTCTTCTTGCAGGGTCTTTTCCAAAGAAAGATTAGCACTTTTAAAATAAAGCATTTCTGCTGTTGCATCCAAACTCAAAATATATGCTCATCTCATTTCCTAAATTTACTCTAGAAGTAAACTGTATGTACCCCTAGTTACTCATTTATGAATTTGTGTTTTGACACAGGAACCTGCAGAAGACCAGGAGGCTAGCCTACAATGGTCAGATAGTTGTCCAGCCCAATACAAAGTGAAGAGGGGCACTGAATTCATCCAAATGTCATCGCAGAAAATGGCTCAACAACAGATTGCCAAAGATCCCCAGAGAGCTTCAGGGCCAAATCTAACCAAAGTGGTCGATTGTTACACGGAGAAGCCTGATACCAAACCAAATCCTTCCACCGAAGCCAATGAAATAAAAACCACTGATTCCCTTGACAAAGATGCAAAAACAGAAATGAAAAGCGTCAGCAGTCAAACAGAGGAGGATCTGTATCGCCATGGTGCTTCAACAGTATGTGCAACCACACAGACTGAGGAGAAGGAAGAAGATGAAGACAAGTCCATTGATTCTCCTCCTGTCTCTCTAGTCCCATTAGTCGAGAAGGTAGTATCAGATGACAAAATGCTGTTTTCAGGATCTTTCCCCATCCCGTCTGACCCGGCCCGTCTGGCTGAAAGAATTCGTCGTAACAGGACACAGTTGTCTGCTGCCTTTGATGATACAGAGTATGAACCATATGGCCTGCCAGAAGTTGTCATGAAAGGTAACTTTGTTATCTGTCAGGTTTTTGGGTTGAAACATTTTTAAGTTGTCGTTTAAAAAAAATCTGATTAAAGTCATTTTTTGTCTGAATGAAACTGAGTAAACAGAAAAAAACTCACAGCTAAATTGGCCCATTGATTCTAGCTAACGAGCTCTAAAAATACACTACAGTAGAGTGTGGAGATGATAGAGTATTTCAGCTAATGAGCCAGCTTTTCACTTTAGGATTTGTTAGACATTAAAAACAGCTAAAAGAAAAGAGATTGTTGAAGTTAGTTTGAACAGGTTGGTGCCAACATGTCTGATTTGTGTCTAAGCTGTTTCACAGACCTAGTTTGTTAAGCAACTAATATATGACAAGTTTACTTCATCAAGGTGACAAAAAGATGCTGTGTTACTGCCCCCAAGTGGCCAAAAACAAAACTAGTCTGCAGACATTGAGCAAATGGTAATCAGACAATTTATTAAGTATCTTAGTCATACAAAAATCACAGCTCAACAAAAAATGAACATTGCCAAACTCATGAAAGCTTTAGAAGGGAAATTAGACAAAACCTGTCTTAGTTTAATATGAATTGCTGTAAGTTTATTTAGGAAAACTGCTGATTGGGTGTTCATGGGTACATGGGATTTTCAAACCCTGAAATTTACAGAATAACAGACATTTCTGGTATTTTATCTTTGCATCTTTTTATTTTTGCTCTTTTTACCTGTTTTCTTTCATTTACTTTTCTCTTTTCATTTTGTTTTTCTGTCTTTGTATTTTTGTCCTTCAGGTTTTGCTGACATCCCGACTGGTCCTTCATGTCCTTACATTGTAAGAAGAGGCTTGCTAGGAACAGCAGTTGTACCCATGTCTCACAAAGACCCACAAAAGGAAGAGGAGACAGATTAAACACAACATGTAGCATCATATACAAAAGTAAGATTTTCTTCCTCTTTTTTTCTTTTTAATAACTTTTTTTTAAGTAACTTTAACAAAGAATAAAGACATCTAAAAGAAAACATTTTGAATGAGGAGTTATCTTTACCTCAGTAGATTAGTTTAGTGTTCTCAAAGGGTTTTTCTACTTTCACACAGCAATTTTAGTTCAGTTTAAGAATTATTGAAAGTAAAGACCTCACTGTATACTGTAACAGAGGCAAGCACAAAGATTGCTACAGTATAAATGTTTGCACAAGTCCTGACAAATCCCTAGCTAAGACAATGCATGCTTTAAAATGTAACTATATTATACTGTATCTCAACAGAACCTGCACTGTAAACCAATATCATACAGATGATGTCTTGTTTAGTTTATTCTCTTCTCCTTTGTGATATTCCTTTTTTTATTTGGTTGACTTAAGATGTTGATTCTGCCCAAAACTTACAAAGACATTTGTTTGTCGTCCCCCCCACTACCACCACCACCACCACCACCAATTGTTCAGATCAGGATGCGTGGTTTCAAGATGAATCTATATGATGGATGACTGCAGCAGCAGACACTGAAAGCACCTCAGCCTTTGAATCACACAGGACCTGTTTAAAAATCTGCAGTCGGACATGTGTTTCTATACATGTGCATGCAGGTAACCAAGCCTGCACAGACTGTGGATCTGAAATTTTCTAATTGTCACTAGTTTATTGTGAAATTGCTGTGTGGATGCACTGATGTCCATAACAAAGTTGTCACTTTATACCTTCCTATACATTTAGGTACTAACATGGGGATTTAGTGATTCTTCCTGATGTTTCTTGAACCACTTTTCCAAGGGAACCGTTTTGTTTTCATTAACTTAGAATTAATGTATGAGTTTGGTCTCAGCTTACTTTGAATTAAACTGTGCCTGGTTGATGTTTTTCTAAACAAGCACTTGTCAAGATAAGTTTGACTTGTTTTCCTAAAGGGTGTAGCACAGAGTGGCCAGTTGAGAAAACACACTATATTTTCGTTTTTAAAAACTTTTTGAGGCGGCATATTTATTGGCACTTGAATATGTTTTATTAGTGTGCAGGTGTTTACAAAATTGTGTGAAACATTAGCTGTGACTATGAATATGTGTCTTCATCTTGATTTTGCTGTTTCTATATATGTGTGAGTGTGGGAGAGAGTTGGGTGAGCATATTTCTATGACTCAGTCTAACCTGCTCTGGTTTCCGCTCCATGTATGGTGATACACACTGTGCTCCATCTCTCCTCTCTGTCCTGCTTTGCTTTTGTGTCCTACATTTAAACTGTAGTTAGCTGTATAGCAACTTAACCAAAAACTACTTGTGGAGCTTTATTTCTTTAGAACATTGGTAAACTGAGCTGGTTTCTTTATAATTGATTAGATGTAACTTATTTCATTTATGCAATATGTGATGCAGATTTAGTGATGTGTATAGACGAGAGTTATTAGTTTTGGAGTTCATGTCTTTGTAGCATGCCTGCCATCTGCAGATCTCACACAGATCTCTCACCAGCAATTTTTTTTTTTAGAACAGGTTCACATTTGGTCATGTGTACTTAACTATAACTTACTAACAGTTAAGAAAAATCTCCAGTTCCAGGTAATAAGTTTAGCAGACGTAAAAAGCATTTCCTGAGCTGTCCATTTATAAATTTGTGAGTCTAATCATGTTGCAAACAGATCAATAAATCCACACTTTATTCTGACACTTTATTTTTTTTTCCCCCTGAAGTCCTGTTTCATAACAGTTCTTCCTTTTGTGGAATACGCTGTTGGGCGGGGAAATTAAGTTTATCAGTGTAACACAGATAAAAGCTCCATTTCTGTCCCTGCATAAGATTAGGATTGTCTCAGTGGTTTTTCTGATCAACTTTAAAATTTGAAGTGATGCAGATTGTGTTGTTTAATACAGCCTAAAAGCCACAGAGGGCCCAACAAAAAATGGTTGCATGCCAATTAACAACTGCATACACCACAGACCTATCGTCTTCTAGAGATGCATTCTTAATTGCAGTTTCCTCTTTGCATCTCTCCACAGCCTTAATTGGATGAAACAAAAAGACAGAATCTCATAATAAAACAGTAAATTAGTTTCTTCATTTATTTGCTGCTCAAGCCCTCCAACAGCTTGCAACTAAGTTTAGTTTTATTTTTGTTGTTTTGTTTTTTTTTTGTTTTTTGTTGTGGCCAGTGTCAATTTGGGAATATTTGAAATGGGCATCAGTTTTTTCATGTAGGTAAAAGTGTTTGGAAGCATAGTTGTTGGGCATAAAGTGAAGCTATCCTTTGAAACCTAGCTGTGTATCCTGAGAAACATTTGTATTGGAAGTACTGTGATTTTGATATTAATGTGTACTTCTTATTTAGATTTAATCATACTTCCCTTGCCATTGCTTCTTCACTTAGAAACTGTGGACTCTTTCTTGAATCAATGTTACTGCCATTCATCTGCCACTACACGCATACAAAAACACACCTCACCTCCCTCCCTTGCCTGTATATCTCTGGGATCTGTAGTCCTCTCTGGCAGCAAGGTGGGATTGTCTGCCCCGGGGGCAGGAACACACACTGTGACTTTGTTGCCTTGTTTTTGACACTTTCGTGGATGTATCCGTGTTGTGTTTGCAGCTACAATAAAAGACTTGCTCTGATTTAAACCACTGTTTCTCTTTAAGCATTTTAAGCAGTAGTTGGGCTGTGCACTTTAATATATATATATAATATAATAATATATAATAATATTGCTATGCTGTGATGTTCTGTCTGTTTTGTTAACTGTAAGCAAGGGTTTTTTTATTTTTTATTTTAAATTAGTGCAGTTAACTCTAAATGAGTGTCTCGGTTCAATGAAGAGAACATCAAAGTGTTTTTAACTGGAATATCTTGATTAAATCACATAAGTGTTTCCGCAATTACCAAAGTCCTCTCCCTTTGCCTCTTGGTCATAAACACATTGCTTAGAAAGTGCTGAAGAATTTTAAGGATCAGACTTGGATTAACAAGTTAAAGTGTCAATGGAAGAGAAATATTTTCCTGCTTTAGAGTCTGTTTTACTTCACGATGCACATCATCTCCAAGAGCTAGAAAATGTGTGTGCACCATAACTCTGACTTTAAAGAAACAAGTGTCTCTTTTTACTTCCCAAAAAGACAGAAGCTGGATGGGTGATGGATTTAAGAGAACTAAGCCCCCCCACATTCAGCTCAGGAAACTCCAGGCCCTCTGCAGTGACGCCATTTAATCACACTTGCAGCACTGTAATGGACTTCATTTGCACTCGCACGTCCCGCCTCATCCTTTTCTTCATCTCCTCCTCCTCATATGATCCTAAGTGCTGTAGGGTCACGAGAATGGGAAAACACCTTCCAAGGAGAAAACACACATGCACTCATGCATCTGCACAACACACGCACACAGAGCTGCTTGCTGAGTGCTGAATGGTGAGAGAACAGCTCATGCTATCTGAAAAAAACTTGGATAGAAACTTTTTCCCAAACTCAAGGTAAGGCTTGCTTTAATTGTGTCTTCCAAGAGTACTGCTCAAGGCCGTTATGTCAGTTATTGGGTTGGTTTTTGTTTTAGGTTGTAATTTATTTTGCTTAGTTTTTGAAGGTGAAACTCTGAGGCCATTTCTCCAAATATTCTATTTAATACATCAAGTGTAGCAGCAGGCTGTCATACACGTTTATAAAGAGATTAGCAATCTGTTTTTCCAACATTCCTGTCGCCATCAATTTTCTGAGCCCTGACTACTGTAATTTAAGAGCAGAAAAAAAATTATGTACACCAAAACATTTCAAGACTTATGCACGTGTTACTGTGAATGCAGCATTTAATAAACATTTTATTAGAAAAATTCCTATTTGGGTTTGTTTGCCACAAAGCAAATTGTCAGCCAAAACAATCCAATCATTATTTTTGAGGATCATTCTTTCCCAGAGCATTAAACAAGACATCCAGAGCTGCAACCTGTGATCTCTCTCTGACGTCAGTGTTGGTTCACTGCTGCATACTTTGGGGCATAATTACATCTGAAGTAACTTTATTTTCTCCCTTTTTATTGTAAATTCTTTTGTGCATAGTACCTCCTCTCCCTCAGGTAGTTCTTTTCATCCCTAGAAGTTTGTTAGAACGACCTTTGTTTCTCCAGCAGTGGTAGACTGTCACATTTACAGACAGGCCTCCTCTTGTAATACTGTTTTGTTTTGTCCTTGTTTAGACCCTTACAGAATTGACTGCTGTGTGTATGTTGTAATTATAAGCCATCTTTTTCTCAAAATAAATTTTTCTGTCAGATGTCTGATCAGAAATCAAAACAGCCTTATTATAAATGAAGAAAATAGAGTAAACGAATATCTATTAAAAATAATGATATGTCTTAGATGTTAAATGCCTTTGTTTTCTCTCCTCTTTTTAAACAAACTTAAATATTCCTTACAATGGGGGTATTTCTTTAAAGATGAATTTTCTTTGTTTTGGATAAAAAATTCTATTTATATTATTATGT
>JBBBVU010000007.1:18581353-18604898 GCA_037177055.1 Atherinosoma microstoma
TTAAGCGCCCTGAGATGACATTGTCGTGAATTGGCGCTATACAAATAAAGATGAATTGAATTGAATTGAATTGAATATAAATATCATGTTTAAAAATATCTTTAAAAAATAAAAAAAGATAAAATAAAATAATTAAAAAAAAAAAGATTAAATAATTCTGCGATTAAAATGTGAGTAATCGCGAGTTACTTCAGGACACTCATGCGATTAATCGCGATTAAATATATATATATATTTTGCTACCCTTGTGTACACAGACAAGGATAGCAATATGCATGGTGCTGTTCGTTTAAGTAGCATGTTAAATAAGCAATATATATTTCTATAATAATGCTAATGATAATAAAATACTGTATGTTTATCTATATTTCAGTCTGTATCCCGGCAGTGCATTTGCATCTTAGATGTAAGCACACAAGCAGGCAGTTCAAACAGCAAAACAGGCTTATCAGAACGATGCATATCCTGCAGCAAAGGAAATCTGTGATAAACTGGTGTTGTCTGCCCCTAGTCTTTACTGATTGGGTGATCACAGCTCAATTTCAGTGGCATTTTCAAAAAGAGGGGCTGGGATAATTATAATATAACACAACGCCAATTTTTTTTACGCGCGTTGTACCTGCACAAAACGCCGTCTTTAACACGCGTTAAAGTAATGTAAAGCGCCGTTTTTTACGCCAACCACTGGAAACGCATTCACACTTTTCCAGTAAGACGTAAAATTCAGCGTTCAATGAAAAGGAAAACACCGTATTTTATGCCACTTTATAGGAGGAGTGGGAAACGGCATAAACTAAATTAATTTCATCGTATTTTATGGCCGTTTTGACAACAAAAACGATGTATTTTACGCCTTTCCATCTTAAATGTTAACGAGGTAACGATACCATCAAGTTAACATGTAGCATATGCGTGAGCTGCAGTGTTGACTTGAACGCTAGAGGTGCTCATGCACCATTTTGGTCAATGGGTGCACATCGGCTGCATATACCACCTCTGGCAGCGACAAGGCCTTTTCTCTTTTGTTTCAACAGTAAAAATAAAACAATCAATTCTTTTTCCTCGTTAGTAAAGTCTATTTTCAACACGACATCTTTATTGTTAGTGGAAAAAAGGCCAGAAATTACAATGGACCAGCAACTTGACACTTTCAGAGCACGCGTTGAAAGTGTTACATACTCCCCCTAGCGGTGCCCTCCAGTATTGACCACTTTGGCCACGTTGTGCCTTCGTATTTTGCAGCAAGTATACACACACAGACGTAGTAGAACGTTGGCATGTACGCTTGTGTACACAGCAGGTATATCCCAGCTCTAAGCCTTTAGAGAAAGATGAAAGAAGGGATTCATGCTGCCTGAAAATTATATTAGTTGGAAGACCAAAATAATACTTTATTCAAAATCTTCCTTTTATTATCATAACCACCTTCCTTAATGATAATTATTGACAAAAGAAGAAGTAGCAATTCTACGAAAGAAAATTTGATACAAGATTTTGTTGCTCACTTTGAGTAGTGAGCTTTAGTGATGCGTCATCTTACAGAAATAGACGACTCCTGAGTCTGACACTCACCATGTTATAGTGGTTGTTGGCACTCCAGAGGTAAGGACAGTTGCCGGCACAGAAGTTGGCTTTGTAACCTTTTGGCTCGTGGATCCACTTCCAGTTGAGGTCACGCCTGAAGTCAATGTAGAGCGAGCGCAGGCAGCAACCCTGATCGGAGCCACTGAGTCACACAAAGACAGACACGCAAAATGCATCTCAGCTCCCATCCTGCTCTGCAAGGTCTGAGGCGGCGACCCATAGCCGGGTCATGGGAAAATTACAACAGGTCACCACTGAACAAGCTGCCATCACAAGGTAATGATTATGCAAAGCTGCTAGAGTTTACCCTGCAGCACGAGTGCTAAACTTAAACACTGCACGCCTGTTGGCCTGCAGTCTAAACACAGGGTCAGTACTGTTAGTTTTACTACACAATAGTTTGCTAAGTGGGTCAGAAGGTAAAAAATAAAAAAAGGACATAAAAAGAATATAAAACTAAAAGTCTCGAAGGAGTGTGAGACTGTCAGACAGAAAAAACCGCACGAGTGGCTGGTTGGCGGCCTACCGGGAGCAGGTTGTGGTATCTACAGCGGCTGCCCTCTTTTTGCGGCTCTTCTTGGCTGGGTTGTCCACTCTGTCACTGGGCAGCAGGGTGAGGATGAGGTGTGGCGTCTTGGTGCTGAAATCTGCCTGGCCTTTAACCTGACCGGGCTTCCTCATCTGACGAAGTCGTTCATCATCCACACCTACAAGAGAGCAGCGTGACAGTTGATCTAGTAGCTCTCAACCCATCAGAAAACATAAATTATGTTCATTCTTTCAGATTTTCTCTCCTTTTAATGGGAGACGGTGATAGTCAGTCCTCTTTGGGCTCATAACTGCCATAGAAATAAAACAACTATCTAATGTTTAAACCTGAGCATAAACTATAAATCTATATAGTTCTAATAAACTGAATACCAGAAAAATCTTGTAGTTGACTTTCAGTGATAATTACCAATTATGTTAATGGGTGGCGCTGTTTCCACTGATTTTTCTTTATTCTCAAGACTTTATTTTTCTTGACACAGCAGTAAAACTAATTGGTTTACAGGCTTTCAATTTAGTTGGAAATTAAACATAGAGGAAAGAAACGTGATACGGACATATTCAAAAACCAGCAATGTTGTAATTTTTCTGTTTCTGAGCCACAGGAACACAAGAACTCCACACAGGCCTGTGCTTGTCTTACATCAGTATCACAAATTACCTTTTTTTTTCCCCAAAGTGAAAAAATCCAGACTTGGCTGAGCTGTGTGTAAATCCTGAGAGCGCCATAATTTGAGGGCCAACATGAGGCAACACAGACAGTCTGGTATTTAACAGTATCTCAGTGTGTGGAAGAACAGTTTCTCCTTTATTTCTGAATGATAGTGTGTAAATGATTCATGAATACCTGGAGGCAACTTATAGAAGATTTTTCCTCTTCGCGTGACTCACAGGATCGTCAGTGTGACAGTAAAGTTTCACTTTGCTCTTGCAGCTCATCCAATATCTGACAAACTGGTTGGCAAATTTATTTATGTGCTGTGGTTAGCTCGATGGCTAATTTTCACACATTGCTGCAACAGGACTAATGTTCATCCTGAAAGGCCACACACAACCATCTGCACAAAGTCACCTAAGGCCTCAGAAAAGGCTAGAATGTTTCTAATGTATCTGTGATGTGAACAAATAAAAACCAGCAGCAACTAACCAGCAAACAAGGCCTCCAACTCTTCGCTCTTGTTTGGAACAATGTTGTTGGTGGACGGGACGAAGGTGCAGCAGGGACAGTGAACGCCCAGCTTCAGGCCAAGGTTATTCTCTGAAACAGAAAGCAACAGGAACAAGAGCACATATTGGGGTTAACTAGACAAACACTACTGTCTGGATCATAACAAGCCATCAGATTTCTGATATCAGAGCTGACCTGAATCTGACACCCAGTCCTTAATGGTTTCGGTGACATCAATCGAAATCCAGGACCCCTTGGTCCTCAGCTGAACGGTGCGGGAGTCAATGTAGCGCTGAGTGGAGGTGCTATCTTCATCTGGCTTCAGTAACTGATGCGGTAAACACAGGAGAGAGATGAAGCAGATAAGTACAGAGCACACGTATTCTTGTCATTTGACTAAAAAGTGATAATAGCCAGACTTCATGTCTGGCATGTTGATTAATATGACCCCCTTTCCTGCTGCTGGCATTTTCTGTAAAGTTTAAAGACACTCCCTTAAGACAGAATGTATTTGGCTTCATTGGTAAAAATGTTGCATCAGTAAGTCTTGTAAAATGCAGAGGAGCTCCTGGGTCAGCTTCTTTTACTTTAAGAGGAGCCAAATAGAGATTAAAGTGATTTTAAGATGTGCCTCGCACTTTTGTAAGAGCTTGAAAAGGCAAAAAAACATCCCATCTCTGATGGTGACACTAAAGTTTGGTTTATTATTCTGAACTCAAAGTGATACGAATATAACCAGAAGCTGTTGCTGTGGTTACCTGATAAATCTCCACTCTCTGCTCTGAGGCCCGGGCCAGCGGGTTAGGAGCTCGGAAGATCCTGAACTCAGCCTTGACCAGGGTGCTGTTGATCAGGTCAACTCCACTGACATCGAAGTAGATGACTCTGTAATAGAGGTTGGGTGCTGCTGGCTGCACAGCATCTGAATGTTGGGAAAAAATAACAAAAAACAAAAAAGATGAGTAATGGTCCAATGACATATTGTTCTTCTTTAGACTGTGGGACTGATGCATCGTCTCAGACTTAATTATTGCTGATGAGCGTCGTCATACTAAATTACAGGCTTTAGGGTGGTAGCTAAATGTGTTGGGTCTTACGTTTAATGTATAGCTGACTGATGGGTTTTACTGTGTAAAAAATCACCTAGATAGTTGGGTAATTACATAGTATCCAGCATCTTTAATCTTATATCGCCAGTTTATGGTCTGACAACACCAAAAGTTTTGTTTTAAAGCGATAGCTGCCTGCAGTCAAGCATGAGCTCCTCTAGTGATGAAGTAGAGCTGCAGGAAAGTTTAAACAGCACTGATGAACCAACTTAGAGAAATCAAGTGTCATTTGTGTAAATACTTTAAATAATAAAAATCCTGAAATAGAAGTTTAATGGAAACTTTACCTAATTAAGAAAATATTTTCATTCTGTTTACTGACTGTTTACCTGTGGATACCTTTTTTCCTACAGAATAATAATAATGACTGGTAGATTTAATCATTGCTTTATGAATATAGATATTTGTCAACAACTATTACAACTAGATGCTTGTGTATACTATCAACATACATCTGCAGTAAAATATGGTTATCAAAAATATAGGTATGTCTACAGTAGGCTATAACTGTTAAATACTGGCAATTTATGTAATGTTCATGCCATTTTGGCAACATGAATCGTTATAGTCTGTTAGAAGCATCCTCACAGCCAATAAAAGCCAAATATGATTACTTTAAGTGTTTTATTCAACAATAAGCAAAATTAAACAGCAAAATAAACTACAGAATAGTATGAGGCAAAAATCAAAGGACCATACAGAGTTCTGCATTATTGCATACACAATTTAACTGGCTTGTAAACAAATGCTGATGCATTGCAGGACCTGCTTGTAAAAAACTAAGATTTGGATCCCTCCACCAAGGCTGATGTGGTCAGCACTGTGGGGAACTGGTAGATGTGGAGACGCTTCGGTCATTTCTTTTAATTCCAAGTTGACAGGAAGGGTGGTGCAAATGCCAACACATTAAGGCCTGACTGCATGTATTTTATGGCTTGAGTATTTCAAGAGCTACTTACACCTTTTTAATATTTAAATAGCCTTAGATTGAAAGGAGGGGGTGGGGGGAGCAGTCTTCACAACATGTTTGTTTTAAGGATGTCGTGACTATGAATTAAGCCCAAACCTTCCCCCCATCAAATACTGTACAGTCCATGTTTAGCCAAAACTAATCTTTTAGGTTATTTAACTTCCAAGGAGCCAGAGCTTCTTGTAATCTCTTCAAAGTCAGAAGTAGCACATTTCTGGGGATCTTTCTAAGATTTTCATCAGTCATAATTTAGCACAGAAACATGTTTTCCGGACAAATTTTTCAAGAAATTTGGGTTGGCTCCATTATTTTGCGCCTCACTCCTATTTAGTCTATCGTCCGATACCATAAAATATGTGACTCCCGGAGGGTCCGGGCAACACACTTAACCTTTGCTTTACATCACTCACTTGAGTCGGTGCGGGGGGGCAGCATGTCAATCCTCTGCACCTCTTTGGCATAATAGTCCTCCTCGCTGCTCTCGCGCTCGCACGCGGACTCGGCCAGCCGCGCACGTTCCTTAAGCAGCTCCCGCGTGCTGTTGTAGAGCAGTATGACCTCCGGGGGCACGGAGCCGGGCGGCGGGTCGTCGTCGTCGTCCGGCGGGCTGCGGATGCGGAGCTTGCTGAGAATCTGTCCGCGGACCGCCTCGATGCGCCGCGACTTTTGCGCGTCCAGGTTGATGGACTGACACGTGTTGATCCCCTCCACCAGCAACACATCGGAGAACCGGAGCAGCAGCTGTAGCAGCGCGAGGCAGGGGAGCCACATTGTCCAGCACAAAGTCAGCACGGTGGTGGGGAAAGCTGCGTCTCCAAACCAAGCGCCAAAAAAATGCGCGACAAGTGATTTAAAATGTGAAACTTTAGGACAAATCAGTGCATCCAGTGTCAAGTTCCAGTCTGGTTTTTTTTGTGTCAAAACTAGTTCATGTGGAGAAGAAAGACTTTACATTCCCGTTATGGTGCATTTACAACATTTTCACCCATACGCCCGCCTGTTGTACCACTTGACACACAAGGACGCATTGTTATTTAACCTTTAGAAGTTACATTTAAATGACTAAATCTAAAAATTACGAGTGAAAAAACAAACAAAAAACAATACTCTGCGTGCTTCTGATTCACATCAGACCCAAAAAAGGAGAAGAGAGATTTACGGACTTTAAATGTAGCTTCAGTTCCAGTTTGGTGCGTTCAAAGCTCCTGGATCCTGTGATGATGTGTTACAGTCTGACCGAGAGATTAAAGCTTTATCCGTCTCCTTTTTCCTTCGTCCATCCTCGCTTAACTGAACAGCTTTCAGGAGAAAAGAGTCATCACAGGAGCTCAGCCCATGTCGCAAATCCTCCAAACAAAAACCTGAGCAGAGCACTTCATCTGGAGCAGCACGGTTCCAGCGCTTTCACCTCCGAAAGAGCCATCTGTGGAGCAAAAAACTGGCCCATATCCGCTTCCAGAACATTTAGTTTTAAAAAGCCCAATAAGGTCCTCCCATTCCCCGATATATGTAAACAGAGAGCGGCCTGAGTTAAAACATAGAAGAAGAAAATAAATCTGATTTATGTCGGAAAAACCATGGTGGGCCAGTTACTGCCCCTCACATAAACATCAAAACATGGGGAGGGGGGGTAGTCAGACGACTTAAAAACATATGACGCAGAAAAACATGAAAGAAGTCCTTGTACTGGAAATTTTACAGTAAATTGAGAATTCCTGTTTTAAACGAGCTCCTGTCTGATGTGTGCAGGGCTGAAAACTCTGCGATCTGCATGATGCCACTGCATTATTCTGCAGATCCTCAGTGAGAAGCAGCCCCAGACAGACACAGTCTCTGAGGGAGTGGTGGAGGAGGAGGAGGAGATGGTGGTGGTGGGGCGGGATGCCACCAGGGTGAAGGAAGTGTGTGTGATTATGCAGCAAAAGCCATCCTCTTTTCACCAGTTGCCGCACACACACACACACAGCTGCACATTTTGCAATTATCCCACAAAAATACTGCAACGCCCTTTCTTAGCAGGTAAACCTCCCCAGGGCCTTATGTGCCAGTGTTATACCATATTCTGTCATCCGCATGAAGTGTGACCACAGCATTATTATGGTTGGTAAAGTTATTTGCACGGCTAAGTCTTTGAAACAGATCGAGGCAACCATTTTTGGTCAACATTCAGATACAGTAAGGTCACCGTTTGGGATCCTGTGTCCTCAATAGTGATCAGTTAATTAGAAGTTTCCAATCTCATTCAAATAAAGCACAATTTGTTGCAAATACATGTTTATAGCAAATAACTTCAAGTCCACACACATCTTTCCTTGTGCTCACCGATGAAGATCACAAATTAGAACTTTTAAAGCTACATGTGGGTGGATATTTGTTACATATGTACAGAAGCAATCTGCTTGCAGTGTTTTTGCTGCGTTGTCAGCTAAAAGGTTTCTAGTTATAGCATTAATATTTGTTCAAAGGCCTACTTCTTATTTATATATAACTGAAACTTAAAATTACTCGCACTGACAACTAAAGGCTGATTCTTATTCTATTAGATCAGTAAAAAAACAAAACAGCCCTTCTTTATTTTTAGCTTATATTTGGCTTTTCAAGCTTTTGGTCGAGCTCCTTTCTTTTCTCTGTTCTTCCACAGTCTCATTGTTAATTACAGCTCAGCACTTGAGGACGACTATTAATCTGCCAGGGGTGGCTTTTATTGCTGCTCTGCTGCCATCCCATTATACCATTATTATAGTTGTGGGTGGAGGCCTGTAATTGCTGTAAGTAGAAGGGAAAGGTAGGAGAGACTCAGGCTGCCTCGAGGCTTCTGGTCAGACCAAGCCCTTCGTTTCATCATCTGTCCTGGCAAGGTTTCTAAAAATGATAACACCGCCGGCAAACAAACAGGTTCCTGTTCCAACTTGACTGCTGCAGCTTCAAGTCAGACGGCCCCCGAAATGATTGGAAAGACATTTATCAATGTGGACCTCAATCTGTCAGCAAGTTTAACATCACACACATCTTAGATCACAAGTTCCCGCCCAGGTGGGGTGTTGTGTGTGAGAGAGCGCTGTAATGTGTGGCTTTAAGGGGGAAAAAAGACTTCCTCAAAAACAACTTCTAGCCTGCCTGCTTTTTTTCTGACTCTTTTTTTCCCCAGAGCCAAAAATAGACAAGCCACTGCCACGTCATCTGGCCCTGAGAGAGGGCGAGATGGGGTTCAGAGCCTGCCTCTCCGGGGTTGTATTTTAGCATGTCTGTAATATAAGTCAATCCATATTTTCCACAAAACCCTAACGATTCTGGCTGTCAGGAAAATCTGGACAGTTTTATTGAGAAAGAAAAGGGGGGGGGGGGGCGGGCTCAAACAGTTACAAAAATATATACAGATACACATGAGGGTTACTCTCGAGGACATTTCCGTCGGTTATTCCTTTTCCATCCGTTGGCAGAATCAGTGACTTAAAATGTCATTAGCACAATTAACCAAACAGTGGCCTATTTTTATCATGGCACCATCTCAAACCAGAGTCCAGCCCCCTCTCTGAAAACACACAGTCCCGACTGGGTGACAGTTAGGGGTGACGTTGTGTGCGAAAATCACTGAGATGCTGTTTACACCTCATCTTCGTTCAGAAGCATGTTGGGGATTCCTCTGGAGATCGGGAACTCTCGTCCTGATTCAGGGCACTGCAGACATCCTTCTATCACCTCCACCTGCAACACACACACACATACACAGGCAGAGACAAGACCAGATGTGTGAAACCACCACTAGATGTCACCACTGAGCAAAACAGTCTGTGGGTAAGTACCCGCAGACTGGACACCGCTGTCTGTATAATGCTGCAGCAGTTAGGTTAAAGGCCAGCAACTGAGTAAAATCACAAGATTTTATTTGCATTTTTTCTGTCCCACAGAAACCTTTCATTTCTGAGACAAAAACCCCAAAGTGCAGCCATTAAACTGCTGCTTGCATGAGTCACAGGTCAGCCTTGAAATTACAGCCACAAACAATGTGAAAAGACTTTAGTTTAAAGATGGGGTCATTTTCAGAAAGTAGAGCTCTTTGTCACTTCCTCTTTTCTCCCATGACCTAAACACCCCCCCTCCATCATCCCTATGAAGTTTCCAAGTAAGAAGGCTCAGAATAAGGAAACACAGGTGAGCTGAACTCTTTCACTTAAATGCCATGCTCTATAAATGTTGCACCTTCAAATCTGGTCCACAGAGGAAGTTGCCAGCACAGTTGCCTGACTTCCACACATGAATGAGATAAAATAATACACGTTTTGTTTAGACTTCACAAATCTTATTGGACCAAATAACAGTCCTGTGTAGGAATGTTTTCATAATCCCACTCTTGCCCCCTCCCAGGGAATTTTCTGACCATTACCATCTGCTGCTGTGATCTATATTATTACAACTCCCCACACAATAGTTCCTCTGATTTCATGCCTTCTCTCATCTTCCATTTAAATGCATGAGTCATGCTTGCAACAGAAAAAATTGCCCTTATTTGAGAGTTGTTAAGTTTCCATTTAACAACTCTCAAATACAAATACTCTGACAAGAAGATTAAAACAGGCCATTTTTCCTGTTTTAATCTTCTTATCACCATCATTTGTTGACTGCATTGCTGTGGTTAAAGCTAGCTAATGACCAGGACCCGCAGTTTATTTTTTGATCACTCACTCCAGTCCACAATGTTAATCTGTCCGTTCCTGCATGATTTGAATCAAGTCTCCCAATTCTAGTGCAGCCCTATGGACTAAATCAATCAGTTTGTTATGGCAAAATCCAAAGACAGCTTTCCAGCTACTTCTTCCTATAGACATTGTAGAGTTGCAAGTTGGCCATGACTCTAAAATCATTGCACATCTTAGCATGGTTACTATGAAACGGGTGACAATCAGTATAGAAAACCGCCATATTAAAGCATCAAGATGAATATTTGGCTGATTCTGTATTTAGTCTCACTAGGATTTTTTCCCCACACACCAGAAGTGATCATGAATACTTAAATATTTGAGGTTTAATATATTCATAGTTAGAATTATTAAGTCATTAATAAAAGAAGTTGACACTTTTTGACTATTTTTAAACTTTAAGTTTTCGAGCCACCTTCTAGTGGCTGTGGGTGGTACTGCATGTTCAGGCTCTTCACCTGGTCTTCATTCTGAGTCGATATCTTTAAATAAAAAATAAAAATCTTCAAACTATGGAAGTTTCCACTTGACACTTAGTTAAAAAAAATTACAACATAGCAATACGTAATTATAAAATTATATAATATAATGTAATTTGACTTAATGATTTTGAACTTGAAATGTATGCTTTATTTTTCTCAGTCCTTCCCTGTGCACTAAAAGCAACTGAGAAGAAATACTGAATGCTTGTTTACAATAAAATTTCAGCTTGTTTGGTTTTCGTTTTTAGGCTCACACACTTTTACTGTTACGGAAGCGTGTTGCATTCAGTTGGGGGGGGGGGGGCTGTTTTTGTTCAGTAACGATATAGATAAGACTCCCTACTAATGATTTTGAGGCTGTGATCAAACCAATCAAGACCTCTGGCTCTGATGATGCTTTCTAATATCAAAAGGTAGATCATTCAACCCAGAAAACAAATCATTAATTATAATTGTTAATTGCAGATAACACAAACACAACATTTACATTTTATCACTAGAAACACACTCTTCATTACAATGAGTCCCACAGATGTCAGAACCAATGTGCAGATCTGAGAGATCTTTACCTCCAACAACACTCGGTGCACTCTCTTCAGGAAGTCTTCATTTTTCTCGTAGTCTGGCACCAGCTCACCTGGAAGATCTTGTCGATGTCCCAACTATGAAAAAAAAGAAAAGAAAAAAAGAGTATGACATAATTGTTTTTGGCAGCTTATGTAGATGCTCCAAAATGTAAAGAAATACTTTTTCAGCATAAAAAACACCACTTCTCTTGGAAAACTGCTGTTCATACAACTGGTCTTACTAAGCATTGCATGAGTTTCAGCTTAATTTTCATCACAATGTACCAACAACGAAGAGTCAGACTATCCCAAACTTATTCTGCCACAACTCCCAACAAAAACCCTGACTCATAAGGACCTTTCTGTAGAAACAGTATGATCAAGCTGATCTGCAACTCCATCAGAGCTCTGATCAGCATCACATCAGTATAAAACCACATAAAGTTAGTTTAGATAGCATGATCACTTTCCTTTCTGTGCTTTTAAGTTTTAATAAAGTTTTCAAATAGAAAAAAAGATACTGCAAAAGCAAGTGTAATGGGGAAAAGGTCTATCTACGTATTGTAGCCAACATGGATAAATAAGTCAAACCAATCAAAGACAAGAGACACAACAAACCTCAAACAAAAACAAGGATTAAAGCAGCTCAGGAAATTCTCTTTACAGGAAAAATAGAAGCAAAATGGGCTTTATCACAGCCTTTCAGTGGTAAGGAACAACAACCTATTAAGAAACAGTGCATTTTTTTTGCTCGAGTGTGTATATACTGTTTACAAAGTTAGCATGTTAGCTGATGGTGTGTAATTTGGCCAACCTACCTGCTCAGCAGACTGTGGGTAGTTTATATACTTCAATGTGTGTGTGTGTGTGTGTCGGGCAGACTGGCCTCTCTTTTTTACCTTGTCAGAAACTCTCAGGTGAAGTACCACATGATCATTGAATCCTCTGACAATAATCAGGTGCAATTTGTCTCCAAATGTATATTCACATAGTAGCACAAATATTTGCTGAAAGATTCAAGTCTGAAGGGAGGATTTAATTAGTTACAGTGGGATTGTGATTCCGAGATATTCTGGCCGAAGCATGTAGACACATTTTACTGAGACTCCAGAGAATTGTGTCAGATTGTGAAGAAAAATAAATTAAAAGAGCATAACATGTTCACATTAATTGCATAACTTAAGGGGGACAAAACAAACAAAAACTCTTGTCTGGTAATATCAGACTCACCTCGTCTGCAGCTTGGACCAGAGCATCCCACTCCAGCTTGGGGATCATTCGGGAGACAAACTGAGGGTTGAACTCCACCTCATTTACCTTCACCTCAGTAGCCTGAACAAACATAACAGGAGTAAACAAAACAGCTGATTGGAGAGGACATTCAGGGTCCCTTCATCAACAGTTATAAATGGGACTTGGTTATTACTACGGAGTAGAAAAAGAAGGTTTATGATGACAGGCGTTTCTAATCGTACGTTTTCCACACAAAAGGCCAAAGTGTGTGATTGGAAAGAGAGAAAAAAAGAGAAAGATCTGTTGCCAGTTTTAACCATCTATTAAATCATTTTATATATGTATTTATTACAAAGCCGCTGTGGTGTCAATAGCCTTAAACATCTCTTACACATTGAATGACAACTTAAATAGAAATTTTTCTAAGAGCTGAGCAACATAAAACATACAAGGCGACAAAAAAATCCCTGTTAGCATTAGCCGCCCTGCTAACACGTTTTACCTTAATGAGCAGCGGATATCCCTTAGTGACTCCCTTCACGTGAGAAGTCAACATGTTGTGCGTGAGAAGTTTCATGTTTATATGCCAATGTTAATAATGACGGTCACCAGTTTGAACGACGTCTTACTATCTACAGGCAGATCACGCTGAAGAGTTTACATGTGGACCGGAAGGACATCTGGTGCAATGTGTAAAGGATCCCCGAAGGTTTTTGAACACGCTACTTTTGGTTCCTACATTACATAGCTTTTCTTTAGCATTATTCCTGGCAGGGAACAGGTCATTTTAAGGGGGAAAAAGACAATAAGACCTCAAAGACCATTTCTTAATTTACAATCTTAATATTGTAGAGTCAATGATAGTAACCCTAAAACTTGACTGATTATTGCTTTAAGAAAAATTTAAAACTGTATCCTCTTTAGGATAGACACAGGTTATATATCTGAAGTTCTCTTAAAATAAAGCAAGTTATGTAATAACGCTCAAATGTGAAGCCAATCAGGGCAGTGGTTTCATCACAGCTGTCTGGATAGACATTCAAATTCATCCAATCCACATGGTTGAATAATCAAACTGGAAAGAGTGTGATGGGTAGCCACATGGCAGTTGTTATAGAAGTGATCCTTGAGGAGAGAGCCACTGCAGTGCCAGACTCGTCCATAATACAGCCCTCTGCTCCCATGAAGTTTTCATGTGACGTAAAATGGTGACATTTTGCCTTACAAGCCTGTGAATGAGCAAAATGTTCCAACCTGTTGAGATCGAACTGATGTTAACTGATACATCTACTTTGGCTGACACAATCAATAGATTGTCTAATATTAAAATACGTAATATGATAAATATAGAGCAATATTTATCCTTGATTATAGGTTTAAAATAATATGCATAGCAAAAAAAAAAACTGCACTGAACAACACAAATCAACAGACCACATGAAATTATTATGACTTGGATCAACAGTAAAAAATGTGGGACATGCTCAGTTTTATATTCAAATTTTTTTTATTTTTGTATTAATTTTGTATATTTGTTTTATAATATACAGGTCAGTCATACAGTTTATGATAGTAAATAGTAATTACACACAAGTGGTGTAACAAGCATCAACCTATCACCTTCACAGACATGCATCATTCATGCCCACAAACACACACATACACATGATCTCATTTACGCATACACACGAAGGGACGTCTATCCCTTACACTCATTAAACAAAAAAAGATAAGAATGTAAAACTAATTTTCCTCCCTCCATTGTCACCAGGTTCACATCCTCCCAATCTTATTTTTAAAACGAGACAATGCCAATGCTTTAACAAAAAAAAGAACAAAACAATGAAACATTAAAAAAAGATAAAGGAAGGCAGCTAAAGATAAAGGGCAAAGCAAATCTGAGGACAGCCTAATTAGAATCCCTTAATCAGGGCTTTAACTCTTTATGGAAAAACATGAACAGATGAACTGCTATGCAGGTAAGAAAACTACCAACAAACATCAATCTGAAAAATACTGAACTTTCTGAAGCTTTGATAAAATTTAATATGCTACAGAACTGAGAGGCTTCATGTTTCAGTCGGGTATGGATCATAACCTAATACACATTACTCTTTTAGTCAGGAGGGTACAGGTTTGAGGAAGTCAACACAAACTAGGTAAAAGGGCACTCTGCAAGGTTTTTATGGCACAGATGACAGCGCTGAACGGAGAAGATGCATAGCGGAGCCAAAGCTAAACCAATAACGCAGCATTGTATCATAAAGTCAGGATGAAAACCACCTGCCAACATACTGAGTGTTAGCAAAGGACACTTCAAAAATCTTCCTCCTGATTCCTTTATGAGCACAAGTGGACCGAAGATGTTTCATTCATCTGTTGCAAACTCTGAAGTGAAACTGTTTGTCATCATCTTTCAAAGTTTGTGACAGTCTTTCCCTCACAATACACTTTCATGTCACTCTAATGATCATATTCCTTCTTCGTGCACCTTGGAAGTGGTTGAACTTGTGTCAAAATCACTGCTTTTAACTGAGGTACACAGTTTCAAGCAGTACCATTCATTGTGTATGAAGTGCCAACAATCCATGTCTTGTGCTGATCCTATATGTCCCTGGTTCAGCAGAAAACAAAGCCAGCTGAAAGAAAACTGATATGTTTACACCGACATTGAAAAGAGCCTGCAGGCTGAAGTGAATAAAATATGAGCAGAGCTCATCCCAATGAACAACTTAAGAATAAAATCTGGTGTGTTCATGTGATGATGGAGCCACATAAAACACTGGATGTCAGTAATTGCAGTAGTTAGTAGTTGTTTTAGTTAGTCCAAGCACACACATGCAAATCCACACAGCTGAGTTTGCCCCACGTCATGATCACACACTTGCATACATGCACTCAGTCTTGCTCACACAGACAAACTGCTGCCCTCATTCTTGAGCTTCTTCTGTGCGCCACTTGAGGAAGTCCTCTTTCCGGGCATCTGGTTTGATCTGGTTCCGCATGCCACCGAGCAGGTTGGAGGTCGCTTCGGAGGCCACTATTAAGGGTCGGACGACGGTGGGTGGAATCTGTCGCAGGACCCCACCCACAGCACCAGGGAGACCCTTCTGTTCATGGCCACGGGATGCTACATCGCACAAGGTCTGAGCCGTGTCAATCACTCCCTGAAGAGCCAAAAGGTTCAGAGTGACACAAGTCAGGAAAGTTCAACCAAGAAACCAGGATATTGAAAAATGTATGTCTATTGTATAACTGATCTGGGACCAAAATAGCTATTTTTTTAATTTTAGATGGTAAGTCTGGGGACACACCTCTCTGACGGTGTCGTAGGCCTTGGCAACTCCTTCTCGGAGGTCTGCAGGCTGGGCGGCTCTGCGGGGTCGGGTGGGGGGAGCCCGGCCCTCGGTAATGGCGTAGCGATTGAGGGGAGGTGTTGGCGACAAGATGTCATACACAGTCTCTGCTGTAGCCTGTCAGAGAGATACATAACTGTTAAATGAGTTAAAGGCATCAGATGTGAGATATCTGAATGTGCTTACATATTTAGATTTGGATACAAATGGTTTATTGTTATTTGCTTTTAGCAATTTGCCTGTATTACTTGCAAGCCCTTTACAGACTGAGTACCTGGATGGCCTGCACCAGCCTGTTGCTAAGCTCCAGAGCAGCTGATGCCGTCGAGGTGCCGAAGGATGCCGCCCCCCTCTGGAGACCTCGAATAATGCGCCCATCCTTTCTATACTGCTCAATGGGCAACCAGAACAGATCTCTAACTCCATGGACTAGACAAACAGAGAGACCGACAAGAGGGGGAAGATGAACCAAGAAACAACGAAGGATAAATAAATGTAAATGCTAAATTGAAACTGTGGAGAAAAAAAACACTGTATCTGAAAGGGAAAAGGGTAACTTACACAGCTGAACCACTGAGTGCATGGGGCCGACACCTCCTAGAATACCTGGCAGCTGATTCTTCCTGATGTCAGTCAGCCACTCTGTCACAGCGTACTGTATCACTTTGTCAACACCGAGGAGCCTGGAAGCATTACAGAAGAAACACTAAGGACCGAAGTTTTCCTTTTCAAATATTTATTTAGTCCAGAAAGTTATACTACCAAAGGGATTCAACTTTAACAATCAGATCCAAAAATATGTTTCATTTAATCACTGAAATGTTTGTTTTGGAAGAGGAGTTTGCATTTCTACCCATGTCTGCAGCAGAGTCTCTTCAGCTTCAGTTCAGAGCAGTTTAACTGAGCCAGACCAATCAGAATCCCTGCAAATGTTCCCTGAGAAACAAAGAGACACAGTGGGAGAAAAATGAAATGATGTCCAAATCAAATGCGCTAAAATCCAACAAATACTTTAGTTGTAAGCTTTTAGTCAGATCAGAACTGTCTGAATGATCTCTTACCTGCTCAATGACAACATGTTTGCCATGATAGTCCAGCCAGATAGGCACTTCAGAGGTGAAACGAAACTCCCTGAAAAGGACAGAGAGCAGGTAAGATTACTCACTTCACCGTTCCTTAACATCAATGCAACACTGAGTTTTGTTTTTATAAATAAATGAACTCAAAACATCTCTTTTGACTGCTCTCTTGAAATCTGCGAAGAACCGTTATCTACATACCGGATGTAAATTGGCTGGTCTGAGGAAGAAGTGGAGCCGGCAGATGAGGAGCTCTGCTCACTGTAGGTGGTTTCCACAGAAGCTGTGAGGTCAGGTCCCAGACCAGCAGGTGCATCCGCCTCTTCAGAGCCCTTCTGGGTGGGATCTGCTTTCACTGTAGATAAACAAAGAAATGTAGAAAATACATTATCAATAGGGCTAGTCTTAAAATACATTTTGAACGCCTGATACACAGCCTATTATCAGAGATAACATAAATATATTCTGCAAGTTGTAAAAGTTGATCAAGCAAGAGCAATAATATGAATACATTTCATAAAGTAACCTTCACAGCAGATCTTGTTTAACATCAAAGAGTAAAGACAACTAATGCAGCAAAGACTAAAAAAACATCTGCATTAGTTTACCTTCAGTTGCAGGGTCCACAGGAAGGTAAGGGTTAACAGAAGAGGCTAGATTACTAAAAAAGTCCTTCAGGAAAAAAAGTGCATCCTGGATTGGAGACAGAGAAAATTATATGTAAGTTATACCAAAAGTTATGTACAATTAGTGTCTACGGGGAAACCAAATCAAAGGTACTAAACTATCAATATGTAACAAAGACATGACATTTTGTCTGGGATGGTAAAAGTGGAAAAGAGTCAAATAACTCCCAACATAAAATGCTTTTATTTATTATTGTATTCTTTTATTTTAAATTTAAAAGAAAACTAGAAATATGTGAAAAAAAAGACTCTGCTTTTCCTCATTAGCAATGCAAAACTGTCTGATTGGGGGGGGGAGCACTTTTCATGTAGTTGTTTCTACAACCAGTTGAAGCATTTACAGAAAACTTTGTTATGTTTTTTTAAAATAAAACTCAAAACAGACATTTAATTTTCAAAACAGTGAAAAGGCCAATTGAATCTAAGGAGCTTTAATCAACCACTATCATTGATGCATGTTCATCCAGAGAGTGGACATGAATGCAGTCCATCAGAATTCAGACCAACATGCTGGACTTACCTGGTCAATGTTAAGTCGTAGTGGCAGCAGGCTGACCCGTAGACAGCACTCCGGACCACCGAGGCCAGACTCTGGACACACCTGCAGGGCCTTCACAGTCAGCTGCAAACAGCACATACAGCATAGTAAATATTTTGTTTTCTTCTCACATCACCTCTCGATTCTTCCAGTCTCTCTAAACATACTGTATCGAAATAAAGACAACCTCCATCTTAATTCATAAATAATAGATTTTCTGTCACTCAACCCCACCCCACCCCCACTATCTTACCATGTTGGAGTGGGCTCGGCGGGGCATACTCTCACTCGTGTAGAGGTAGAGGAATTTGTTGATTTGTGAAGAGGCCAGCCGGTCCCGAACCTCTAGCTCCTGGACGATGAACACCTGCCTGGAGAGGGGCTGTTCCCCGCAGGGACCGACCCCAACCCCAGCTGCTACTGATCCATCTCCATCCTGCCCCGTGATGGCCACCAGGTACGTCTCATGCTGGAAAGACACCTGGAGGAAAAGAGAGCAGGAACTTGTTGAGGAAGAGGTGTCAAGAAATATTAAGCAGTCTGACAGTGTCTGTTGACAGGTGCTTGAAAAGTTTTTTTAATTTTAAAATACTGAGATCCATTCTGCCTCAGTGTTCAATATAGTGGCTAAATAATAAAACATAACCGAATATATGGAAAGTTACTCCATCTCTGTATTAGAATTACTATGATAAACCACTTACTTTAGTCATGCATCATTAACACACACTTAGGTAATGTTTGACTTCATATTTATACTAAAATTAATGATAACAGCAGAAAAGTACTCTTCCATACACGGTGAGTAGATATCTACTTTACAGTACTTGCAAATGTCCTTAGTTATGGTAAACCAGTGTACCTTGGTAAGCTGGATTTCCATCAGCAGCGTGTGCTGACGGCCGCTTCCTCCTGCCCAGCGCCAGGAGTTTTGGGGACGAGAGGATGCGACAGAGCGAGACGGGGATCCACGAACACCAGCAGGGACAGAACGACTCCTGAAAGTATAAAAGCAGGAAGAAAAATGTTAGCTTTATGGATAAATTAGACAATAAACAAGATATCTGTGAGCTTTGGAATCTATGTTACCTGTTAGCGCTTTGAGCATGTATAGACATGGGCTTGCCACCAAAGTCTTTGCCACCATAAAGATGCCACACCACAGAGATCTCCCTCAGCACCACTCTGCTCTGTGGCACTGGGAAGCGACTTGGGGCTCGGAGCAGGTCAGAGCTGCCTCGAGGCCTTGAAAAGTGACTGTCCTTCACCCTGATTGGACCCTGGGACAGCACCGTCACCACCGGCTCCCCGTCTCTTGGCTGCAAATTCAAATGACGAGAGTTTGTGAGTTGTGTTGTCAAGGGATACAGAGTAATGAGGGAATAAAGAAGCTTGTAAGAAAACATAAATCAGGAGGATTTAAAAGAGAGAAAACTCACAGGTATGCCCATGCCAGGAGCCTCCAGGATGCAGAAGTCATCATTGTCAGTGGAGCCCTCGGAGCCTTCGTCTGACATAATATCTGCCTGTGCCTCTGTTGCTGTGGCAACCAGTCCATCCAGCTCAGAGTCCTCCCTCTCTAGGACAGAGGGACTGTGCTTTGAGGCTTCACCAGGGAACAAGTAGACGGAAACGGGCGAGCCTCTTGGCACTGAGGATGAACCTGGACGAATGCAGAGAATCCATCAATCCGTTCAAATGTAAAAATAACGGCAAAGATTTGCCAAGCTGGAAATCTGACGAGTCAAATCTTTTTCCACAGTAATGAAAACCTCCTGCCCACAAGTATTACCCTGATTTTCCTACGTCAAACCTGATTCTAGTGAAGGAAAGTAAACCAAAAACTATCATACACTGTCCATCATTTAACCTCAGCATGTTTTTGTCCTCCATATGAGCAATGCCACACATGAAGAGAAGACTTCAGTCTTATCCAAAGCTTTTAGATATTATTATTGACATTCTTATATGGGACTGAACTCTAGAAATGTTCTCATGAATTTACAAAAGGAGCTCACTAGGCAAAGTGAGAACAATCTTCTGTGAACAATCTTCACAGAGACAGCTCACTGGCCACTAAAGTGGTCACCAAAACGGTATTCAGATATGTAATAAATACCTGGCTCTAAACTCTCTTCTCTGTGGCTCCTTTCTGTGTCAATTAAGGCATCAGTCAGGTCATACTGGTTGATCTCTGCAGTTTCAGCAGGAGGGCAGGGGGGCGCAGATGCAGGACTTTCTGACAACTAAAAGAAATATCACAAAGCCATTAATACAACAGTTTCCTCAAGCTTTATACCATTTTTCAAAATGTATGGCATCTGTGCCCTTTTCTTAGCAATTTTGCAACATTATTCATTCAGTAAGTAATTTTCAAAGTTCAAAATGTTTTGTCTTGGCGTTTTTTGTTTTTTTGGCTACTTTAAATTTGAGTTGAGAAGGTTCAGCTGCAAATATCTTGCTAAAAGTCCAAAAAGATTAAGATACTATAATTTCTTCACATGAATTAGACAGACAGACACTTTGTTGATCCTGAAGGAAATTTTAATGAGTTGTTTAACCAGTGCAAAGCCATTATTCAAGCCCTGTTAATTAATATAATATTATTAATACAGTCTTACTGGTAACTTCTGGCCAGCGATTTCAGTGGGAGAGGTATGGCGAGGTGGAGGGTGCAAGTCACCCTGGGACACCAAATACTGCAACAGATTGAGAAGGGCCGCACAGGAATCTGCACAGGTGTGGAGGTGGACCACATTGTTTGAGCAGCGGAGCTCAAAGAGAGGCTGAGACTGCAGAACAAAGAGAGGACAACATATTTGACTTACTGACAGATCCTGAAACACTGATAAATACTGAAAGAGAGTGAGCATTGTAAGACAGAAGAAACTGAGGGGAATATGAACAATCTTACAGAGCAAATAATTCAGTCTTGAAGCTTCAACATCTCCCTCAAAAGATGGACATTGTTGCTCCATTTTCACAGTTTTAAAACATTAATGTTAAATTGAATTTTCACAGCTCGATTAACACAAAGTATTTTGTATATTATGACATAGCATGTTTAAACTCATCTTAGATATAAACCTTGACTGTTTCTTCACTGATCCTCAGAGGACAGCTGCATCATTGTTGAGGCATGCCCTGTTTGTCATTATCTTACTGATTTTGGTTCCATGTCAAACTGAGTGTGACCCTTGTGCTAAATTGCTGTCTGGAGCCATGATTATAGGAAACTGAATTATGGTAAGACAAATATTTAAAAAGCCCTGCAAAGGTTTGGCGACCTGTCCGGGTTATACCCTGCTTCTTGCCTAGTAGCCGCTGGGAAAGGATCTAGCCTCCCCCACAACCCTGCACTAGAATCAGGTATAAACAATGGATGGATGGATGGAAATATTTATAAACATGTGGCCATTTGCTTGTTTGTGTGTTTTGAACGAAATTGGGCTAAATTATAATGCTCTTTTTTGTGTTATATATTTTTTGTGATGGAGTAGCATTTTTATTTTTGGCAGTTGAATGTGAAGGAAACACAGGTGAGTAAACAGTTAGCTCACAAACACTCACCAGCTTCCCGGTATTACTGCCTTTCCATGTGGTGATGGCGAGCTCCAGCAGGTCAATGTCCAGTACACACACATAGTCTGTGTTACACAAACACATATACAGTGGTCTTTATTTTAATATCCCCAGACACTGATATCCTTTTTTCTGTTGCAGATATTAATTACGGCATTGACACATAAACTACAGCTACCGTTTTTGAGCAGAAAGAGAAGTTAAGTTTTAACATCCATAAGGGATGCAGCTTGAAGTGTTTAATGGTTGAAATTTGTTTTAATTTCTAAATCTACCAGGTGAAACAGACTTTAAAAGACAACAAAAACCATATTTTCAAACTTTGATAAAGCTCAAAGATCGGTCTCAGTGGCCCTGTTCCAACAAAGTAGAGCACAACAACAATAATACATTTCTTTTCATGTTCTTCTGTGGTTTTAAGCAGCTTAACTGATGACTTAGTTACCTGTGAAATTCTGCAGGTAAACATATTTAAATTTCTCAGCAACTAAACTTTCTTTAAGGCCAAATATAAAACCAAAAAACTCCAAGCGTTGCCCTGAGCAGCAGAGTCTTGGTCTGAAGCATACACAGGCAAAACTGAAAGTAAAACCTAATGTACAGGTCTTAAACATCTCACAGTTCTCTCATATCTAAAAAGAAAACAGAGCAATATGTAGCGTCAAATGATTGTTCTGAATCAAGCAAGCAAAACATCTAAGGAGACCGAAGACTGAACTGTAGGATCAAGTTTGGATCAAAAGCTGCCAAACGCAGGAAATCCTGAATCATCTTAATCACTTGAATGTTTGGTGTAATCATATAGATGAAAATCAAATAGCAGAACTTCTGACCATGTTTCATAGTGAAAGCAAGGGCACTTCCACACCAACAATGCAAAGAAAACTCAAGGTATTTGGACTAAACAGCTGTGTAGTCTTAAAAAACACTTATCATTGAGAGTACCTGAAACAAAAAAAGTATCAATTTGCAGTACAGCATAAAGACTGGACTCTGGAGAAATGGGAAAAAGTCATGTAATTTGTGGAGCCCAGATATACTCAGTGTTGCAACCTGGAGTTTCTTCAGTTGGTCAGATTTACGTAAGCAATGTGTTGTACTCAGAAAATTGGGTCAGCTGACTATCTGCATATTAAATGACCAGATTTTTCCATCAACACATTTTTCTTCCCTAAAGGCATGGGTATGTTACAAGATGACAATAACTGGATTCATCAGGCTCAAATTATGAAAGGCTGGTTCAGGAAACTTGAGGCTTAATTTTCACACATGGATTGGCCATCATGTTGTCCAGATATTAACCACACCGAGAATCCATGGGATGCTGCAGAAGACTTCCCAAAGTGAAGTGGTCACAGTGGTCAGACGTTCCATCATCAATACAAAAATATACTGGCAAAAGCAATGAATGCAACTCTAGATGAACTGAAAGATGTAATTTATCAGATAATGATCAGAGCTAGGCTATAGCAAATGTGTACAGTTTTTCCCAATAAGATAATTGTGTATGATGCCTGTTAGCGAAAAGGTGCATCTAATACTAGAACTAGAAAACCTTTAGCTCTGAATAACAAGTAGATAATGAAACCGGTAAACTAGGATAAATTCCAGTTAAAAATACCCCAAACTCTTCCATAAGTGAACACAGGACACAAAGGTGTACTGTTTCTTACCTTTTCTCAAGTCCACAGTGTCAGCCTCACATTTGTCAGAGAGGTAGAGAGCAGAGTCATCCAGGATGAACCTGAGGACAACAGAAATAGACAAACAAGTCTCTTTATATGCTGTGACATAAGCTAGAAACAACACTTCATCATTTATGTGTAGTTTAGCTTCCCAAGACTTGGAATACTGTGAATCCAGTTCTTTAATGATTTTATTGTAATTCTAGCTCCTTTTTCTTATTTTTTTATTTCTTATCTGTAATGCTTTTAATGTTTTATGTA
>JBBBVU010000007.1:18605233-18636779 GCA_037177055.1 Atherinosoma microstoma
TTTAATGTTTTATGTAAAGCACTTTGAATTGTCTTGAACCTGAAAATGTGCTATACAAATAAACTTGCCTTGCCTTGGCTTTCCGTATTTGTTAAGCTTATAAGACAACTTTAATGTAAAATCAGAGGTGAATTGTACCTGAGGTGGAAGGTGGCAGTGTCTACAATGATGTTACTGGACAGAGAGAAGGACTCTGCTGTGAACAACACTCGCAGTGGCAGATAAAGAGGCCTGGAAAACAATAAAACCCAAAAATCAGCGTTAAAAGACAGAGGGAGGGATAATACACAGTGTATTTTAACAGATTGCAAATATTGTTGTAAATATATACCTGTAGTCAACCGCACAAGTTGCAAGATGTGTGTGGAGGACAGTTATGACAACAGGTGCTGTGTATCCAAGAATGGGATCATCAATAACATCCAGAAAGTCCACCAGCTGTAACAGAGATGGATTCAGGTAATGAAGAAAAATGACTCATTTTGACTTCATCCATTTAATTTAATTGTGTTTTTTTTTTAGAAAAAGATAAAGCTGACTTTTTTTTGTTACAATAAAACACAGTCTAGGTTCTAACCTGCTCATGCCAGCTCTGGTTGGTCTGTGTCATGTAATGTCGCATTGTGGCACCTTGAATTTGAAGGGCAACCAGGAACTCCTTATGAGAGACAATAGACAGATTTAGTTGAAAATCTTGCAGCATTAATAAAGTTGCATTAAAAAGGAGGACGTACCTTGACGTTCCTCTCGGGGTCCAGTGTGATTTTGATGGCTGTGGACAACATCTGCTTTTCCCCCTCCCTACTGCTCACACTGCTCACTCCCACCTCTGTGGGGTAGATGGTAGGATCCAAATGCTTTGGTGGAGAGAAGGTAGGCATTTCCAACCGCTGAGGGATAGGGGTGTCTTTCACCACAGCTGTGTTGGTATGGGGTGGGAAAAACGAGTATGATAAGCCAGAACATAAATCAAAATTCCTAACTGACGATAAATTTACTTTACGATGCAGTTTATCTGTTGAATAGAAATGTGTCCAAACAACAGCACATTATGCACCTTGATGGTAGAGCTCCACTCGTCTGCTTTCCAAACAGAGGAAACTGAGATTGGGGTCATTTTGATGTTGTGCCACACTAAATATCTTCCCCCCTTCCAGGTCAAGCACAATCTCTCCATGGCTTTGGTCCTCCTGAGTAAATGGTATGCAATAGAAGTGGTGAGGAAACAGGACAATTATGAGAAAAGAAATGCTGGTACAAAACAATTCAAAATGCTGACTAAATGAAGGCCACAGATTTCAAATACAGTTAACTTTATAACCCATATTTTAATATCTATATAAACATGTAATTGCATAGTAATATATATAAATGTGGTTGAAAGCAGATACAAGAACACTTAATATTAATGAATGTACAGTATTTGTTAACAATTTTAACTCCTACACTGGAGAAACACAATATTTAGTCACAAGTTATGATTAATTAAACACTCAGACATCAGACACTGTTTATATTTGGCATAAATGCTGAATAGGAGGATTAAATGTTTCTGTTTGAGCACATTTTGAAAAATAATATTTCCTATTCAGCATCTGATGCAGTTAAACTCATCAGTACTTCTATTAAATTTATCATCTTCTTGGCTCACCTTCTTGTCAGTTCTGGCTTGGAGGCGACCTTTCCCGATAATCACAGTGAGGGAAAGGAGGCTGAGGTTGTGGTTGGGCCGAGGAGCTGACTGCTGCACCCTTCCAGATAATTCACTGGCCAAGTAGAACTGAGGATCATCCTCCTCCGAATCAGAGTCTATGGCAAAAGGAAAAGCTCTGTTTTATTCAATTAATCTATGAGAACATTTTAATCCAAAAACAATACAAAACCCGGCATTAGACGTTTTGGCCTGCTACTTGGAATGCTGTGTTATAAATCCACATCATGATTGAGTTTTTTTCCATCAGAGCAGTCAAACTTACCCAGTCGAAAGGCTGACTTGCACAGCTGGAACTCATCATGGCGATGGCGGCTCTGGTCGGGGCTGTGGGCTGAGGGGGGAGGAGGGGGAGGCGGCTCCCACATCAAGAGATCATTATTGATCCTTTTGGATGAAGGATGAGTGAGGGAAAATTACAGTTATTTCTTAATCAAGATTTAAGACCAATATTAAGACCAAAAAAAAGGTGCCAAAGCTGTGAGAGGAAGTGATCAATAAGAGTCGAAGAACATCAGCATAAGTGGAAAGGCAGCTGATGTGCATGTTGATATCACATTAACTTACAGTAAAAGCTGAACTTAAAAGTTAACAAAGATTCTTTCTATTCTTTTAAAGATATTCTCAGATATCGGTCAGTATGAATAATGCAAACTGGGAGGACAGAGTTTGCTCTTGTTGTACTTTTTACGTACCTGTTGTAGATGCTCTGAAAAGCCTGTTTGCTCGGCAGGAGGATGTAGGCCAGCGGCATGCTGATGTCCACAGCACATTGACACTGGGCGACACACTGTTCCTGAAACTGACGCATCTCCTCTGAGTCAGCTGGAATCACCATCTAAAACAAGGCAGGGGAACGGAGTCAAGTCTGGGATCCTGACAATAGTGCTGATAAACAGTTTTTTTCCCCCTCTCTTTCTGAATGTCAGCCCACCTCTTCAGTCTCAAACATGGTGCGGTTAGAAGAGAATGGAGAGCTGGTTTTGTCGTTGAATTCACAGTGGCTTTCAAAGAAAGCAGCCCCCAGATCCCTCATGAGGCCCAGGTTCATCCCACTCAGACCTGCTGCTGGGCCCTGAGCCTCGCCTCCACGCACACGCACAGATATCCTGCTCAAAAAAGTAGGGGTAATCTCATATTCCAGCTCAACATTTACATGCTCATCATATCTTTTTGTTTATCTATAAACCAGTGTGAAGCAGTTGTCTTAAACAGAGCAAAGCATAACCGGGTGTTGAAGCTGTTTGTAACCTGTATGTCGACGAGCGGGAATTATCAGTGCTCTTTTTTAATCTGTCAGTCACTCAGCCACATAAGTGACTCATCAGCTGAGTTTGACCTGCAGGGGTTTGTGACAGCTACTTTAAAAGCATTTTTTCTACCATGAAGAGGTAATAAATGTATTACAACTGAAAACGTGAAAAATCTTGTGATTTTTATGAGCATGACATAACAGCGGAAGTGTGTGACTACTTTTATGTATTCCTTAATTTCATGGCTTCATTGATAGAAGAAAAATTAAAGCTGTTCATGTTCAAGACTGAATTACTGGTATCACAGGTTCACTAACATTCTAACATTCTATGGTAATTACTTTCATTGTCACAAGGACTAACCTTGGAAGAGAGTCATGGTTCTTTTTCACTCTAATACAGGGGAAAGAGCATCCCTCCCAGCCCTCATATGACCCTGGTGAGACACAACAGTAGAATGAAATATGTTTAAAGTATCACCCAGACAGGAAAACATATCAGTCTTACAAATCACACCTTAAAAAGACACGTTTTCTAAAACAAAATTAAAAATAGCAGAAAATGTGAAGTTGATGCTCTGTGTAATTATTATTACCGCAAAGACGGAGGTTATGTTTGTCTTTCCGACATCTGGGTCTTTCACCGGTGAAAACAAAAAGTTACTAAAGCGTAACATCACTGGATTTTCATTGTTGTTCCTCATAGATTTTTCTTCCATTTTTGTAGTTTCCCTTAAATATGCCTAAAGTTGTGTTGTGGTTGGCTCCCATAAAGATACTGTAGTTGTTTCAGACAGCAAGAGATCGCTCTTCGAACTACCGAAAAGACAAAAGCCCAGAAAGATGTGATAACTGGCTTGCGGCTATCAAGCAGGTCAATGCTCATAGTACACCTTGGAGTCCATACAAATAATCGACAATTTGTTCAGATCATTTTGTGACCGGTGAGTAAAACATTTATGATTGTTTTGGTTGTTTTTGTATACATGCCAAAAATACCATGACATGGCTGGCTACAGTAACAATAACAAACATCTGTTGGTGGTTTTTGTGAAGTTGACAATGTTTCTCCTACATAATGTGACGATGGATAGACATAAGGCCATTCCTTCAGTACTACTGCGACGAGCTTCGCCTCACATCTTTTTCTAAGCTATCAATACAACTGTATGACATTATGGATAATTTTATACCAAAACCAATGGAAAAAACTTACAACTATGAGAACAAGTTGCACACTTTAACGTGGACACTTGTATGATGCAGGGTTTGTTTTTTCGCCAGCAAGGTCTTCATGGTCACGTGACCACCAGGATGTGACATAGGTTTGTGCCTGCCCATGGGCAGACAGACGCTCTAATGGCAAAATTATACCCAACTCAAAAACGAATGCCGGCAATCATACGCAAAAAAAAAAAAAAAAAGACTATGGCACGGTGGAAGTCTGCACTCTCTGAGTGCTTCTAGTGTTTATAATGTGAAGAAGTTAACAGTAAGAAAACATGACACTACAACAACATAAATCAAGGTATTTTTCAAATTTTTTCCAACATTATGACGCAAACTTAAGTCTCTGGATGTTTAACTTGACATTTAATATATTATCTTTGTTCCATTGGATTACTTTTGTTTTTTATAACCAGAAAATTAGAAATAGTAGGGCGGATTATCCTTAACAAGATGTGATACTATGAAAAAAAAGAAGCGATTGGATTGCCTTTGGCTACTCTTTCATTAATCTTAATTCATTAACAACTACCGTGGAGAGGTGTGTGTGATCTTACCGTGAAGGTCAGTTAAAGAGGCCTCTAGCAGCTGGGTGAGGCAGGGAGCCCGGGGCTGCCCCGGGGCAGTCTGCTCACACTGAAGGTCTGGAGCCTCCTGGTGCTTTAGCTCCAGATCCATCAGTTCCAGCACCAAAGTCTCCTCCCTAACTATCCTTTGGGTTGGTGGTCGACGCTTAGGGAGAGGCCGCAAGTCTGGTATGGGGAAACGAAGTCTGAGGACCGCGTGTGGGGAGAGAAGGGTGAAGGAAGAGCAAAGCTCACTGCTCTGGGTCTGTGAGGAAAAAAACAGTGAGAAACTTCTTAGTACTTCTTCCTTAATAAAATAAGATCAAGTTTGATTTAAGGATTTAAAGTTACAATCATCCATGTAATAATGCAGACCACTGGAAGGCTTTATTAGGAAGTTGAGCTGCTTAAGGCCACAATGAAGGCAACAGGAGGAGTGCTGATTCACATTTAAAGCCCAGCAATTTTGTTTGTGTTTGTGTCAGCACAAATATGATCAGGCAGACATGACATGATCATCTTTTTAAACTATTTCCCCATGGCTTAGGGGGGAGATTTGGTTTCCATTTTGATGATGATGAAGTAACAGTCCATGACTCTGCATAACCACAGTGTATTAAACACTGGCTTAAAACCACAGTATTTAAGCCAGAATTATATTATTTGAGTTTTGAATGCTTGTCTCCACAGCCATAAGTCATCTGGTTTGTAATTCAGAGACACTACTCTTCAACAGGTTTTGGTTTTGATGACAAAAATATGCGGTAATTATGATAAAATAGGTAAATGCATGCATATATCCTGATTTGTGTTTTCAGTGGACTCTGTTTCATTTACGTTTTCCAGGTTGTGTTTGATTGATCACTAGATTTAATAATGGCTTAATTTGTAGGGGGTCTCCTGGCTGTGTGTAGTTCCTTTGGAAGGACTGAGTACACTGGGGGGTCTACCTGTATGAGTCCAGAAGCAGTCGATTGGGTGGGACAGTGGCTGAAGGCTTTGCTGAGGTTCGCCAGGCGGCTGAGGATGTCCAAGTCTAGCTCAACGCTCACCTCTGCCAGCTCCACCCGCACTACACTGTCGCGCCGCACCACCCGCTGTTTACCCTGCCAACACACAAACACACACACACACACACACACATATATATAAATATAAAGACAACATGTTCAGGCATTAACTTATTATTATGCTGTCATCAGCCATTAAGTTTTAGCCTCCAGGATGATGTCAGATTACATCTTAACGCAAGTCATGAATATTTTTGTCATGCAAGACTTTTAATAATAAATCTTTTCAACAGATCTTTTTTTATAACTCATCTTATGAATTTCTGGCTGCCATAGTGCAAAATTTCAGCATACAGCTATTTTTTTTCTAAGGAATATGCTATAAAAATGTTTGAAAAGGTGCAATATGCAACCAAAAGATAAGTAATAGGAACAGGATCCTGCAAACCTGATACATATTTTGGAAGTGAGCTGTTTTTACCTGGAGTGACACTGGTTCTGGCATAAAAAACACAAAAGTGAAGCAGAAAGCAGAACGAGTCTCATATCTGGACTTCTCTGTTGTTAATATGTAAGATGTGAAGATGCACAAAGGACTGGAAGCAGAATAAAGCAAACAGTCTTACAAAGGAATCTATGTTCGATGCTTATCATTATGTTGTCTCAGTAGCTGCATTTCCATTAGTTTTTCGCAAAATAAAAGCGGTATTTCTGAAATTTCGACAAAGTGCAAATGCCAGTGTTTCCACTGAATGGTGTTTAGCGCATAAGCCGTAATTCTGATAAAATCTCGTCCCGCAACACTCCACATTGAGCAAGATGGAGATACAAAACATTTGATGTTTTGGAGCATGTCCCTGTAGTTTTTTTTATCAAGGATGATGGTTATATTTTTCCGTTTAATTATTTGTAAAAAGACTCCCATCTCCTACTCCATTCATACATTCCGAGCCATCTTTACTGTAAACAAACTGGTCACACGATGCCCCCACTCCAGTGAAGTGGAAATGCAGAAAAGGTGTTTCCATTACACTTTTGCGAAATGCTTCTATATCAATACATCTGAAAAACCTCCTCATGAGAGCGTAAAAACTTTTTAGCAATGTTTGAGAGGTTTTTCGAAATGTAGGTGTTTTCATTACGAGTTTATTTCTATATCTAGGTTTTGAGCAATTCTAGCGGTAATGGAAACGCAGCTAGTGACTGTGACTCATTTTAGTTATGATGCTTTAGCCCTGGGCTGCAGGGCAGGCCTTCCATGATCCAATGAGAATGCCCCTCCACTCTGCTTTCTTTACACTTCATGTATGCAGCATTATTGCTGTAACAACCTTGTGTGTTTTGTGATTTGTGAATTCACTCTACAGATTTATTTGACCACAATAATATTTACTTTTGTTTACAATAATATTCCTTTCATTATTTTGCACAGCACATTTTGTCCAATGAAATGCAAAACTCACAGAACAAGTAAACAAATAACATTTCTTTGTGATAAGAAGGTGTTGCTCTTATCTAGTCCAGCTCTGTTGTGTGTGTGTGTGTGTGTGTGTTTATACCTTACGCCGGTGTTTTTCAGTGAGGCTGTAATGTAGTTGGGCACATGGTCTGGCTGCAGCTCCAACTGTAAACAGACCAGCTTTCTGGAACTGAAGCAACTGGAAAGAAAGTTTCCTTATTGTCTTGACGAAAGAACAGACATAAAATACATTCAGACAACAAATGAAGGTTATCTTAGACACCATATTCAGGTCTGTCATATTGAACTCTAATTTGGACCACATTTCACTCGGTTGTGAATTTCAAACACCTGTTCACTTACAAAATAATTTCAGTCTGAAAAGTCACTTTGTATAGTAGAAAAATACTGTATGTAGTGGTTTAAGAACAGCTATTAGCTGTGATACAATAGTTACGACATGGAGGACATTTTAATGATTATACGACCACTAATTAACGTGATCTATACAGACCACATGAGAAAAATAAGGTCTTTGCTAAATTAAAAACTTTTTTCCTCAGAGACAAAAAGCTTAAAAAGATTTTTTTCAAATACCTCACAATATTGAGGCTTTCCACCCTCCCAGAGGCACTCTAACAGTTCCAGTCTGCTGAAGGAAACGTCAGAGGTCACAGCTCGACAGCGGTGCCTTCCACTGCGCATCTCACAAGCAACCTGCACCGCTGCCCCCGTCAATCTGTGGCAAAGACAAGTCGGGAGGCTGTCAGTTGTAAAAACATATCGATGACCTCAATTACAACGTTCTTGTTCGTGGTGTTTGTGATAAGGGAAGAGAATGTACTGCAACAAGATTTGTTGTAATTTAATTCATGCAAAATTACGTTGATTTTCACACAACAGATGAAGGTTATCTGTCTTCCACACAGAAAAAAATTCAACCACCATAACATAGTTTTTGCAAAGAGAAATTATGTAAGAAGCTCAATTAGCAAACAAAGTGTTTGTGTGTCGTCGACCTGAGATTGGAATGTGGGCAGGCCTTGGCGAAACCACTTCTTAGGTGGTGGAAGTCTCTCTCACTGAACATGTAGTCTTTAAAGAAGGCCAGCTCCTGGAAGAACACCTGAGACACCTGAGCCAGTGATGAGGCTCCATCAGGCTTAGAGAGTGGGTCCTCCTGCAGCAGGGTTAGCGTGAGTCCACCAAGGGTGAGTCGCAACAAAGCATCAGGCTTCAGCTGTTCCCCCTGGCTGCTGTGTGATTGTCCTGCAAAGAAGAGGAATAGGGTTCAGTGCTGAAGGATAGATACAGTCAAGGAAAACATGAAGAAAAGGCTTATTTTGTTAATATAGAAAACTAGGGTGTAGTCAGTAATTTCACTTTTATTTAGGGTGTAAGCATTTCAAAAATACTTGTATCTATAACATGGGGAGTTATTGGGCCACCAATTTAATTGGTTGGAAACTGAGACCCCTTTATAGAGCTTACATAAACCCATAATAAGCACCACACATGTCTGGGTTTACCTCTGCTCCGTCCAGCTGGTGGGAGACTGGACAGGCAGCCTGCTACAGGATATCTCCTGGGACAGTTCACCAAGCCCTGGCAGGAATAAACAAAATGAAAGTCAGATTGCCTAACATCTCCAGTATATGCAAAAGTTGTAGTTGTTTTGTTCTTCAATGTGAATAACAGAAGATAGGCACACACAATTCTATTAAAGGCTTTGTTAAAACCCTGTATGTGCTGTTAGCAAACAAATGTCAAATAAAAATTTAAACAAATTCAACTTAAAAATGGACAAATGAAAGGAAAAGTAACATTATAATAACACTACACCAATACTCTTTAGCAAAAAACTGTTTTATGCACCTAAGACAGCAAAAGCTCTACTTGTGCTCTTCTCCTAAATGTTTAAACTGTGAAAACAAACACACACACACACACACACAAACACAGTACCTGTGCAGACAATGAGGTGGGCTGTGTGAGGCTGGCTAGACTGTGTATGGAGGATTCCATTTCACTGTCCGACAGCTCGCTGCCAGAGCGGATGGATGTCACACTGCTGTTCATCCCAGCAGGACCCATGGAGTAAAACATTTCTGCAGCAATGAACACACACATACAGCCAGGTTTAGGTCTATATGATGACAGTAAAAATAAGCATAGACACACAAACACAGGAAAGGGAAACTCTAGTTTTATTAGTTTACAGAAACACTTAATGACATGATGCTTTAAGAAACAAAGCAACAGGAGTTATTTTTCCAGATCCGTACTTCTTATCCAAGTGAAAGAGAAACACACATCATTAGAGTTATTTCTCATTCCTCCTCAAATTATATAAATCAGCTCTGTGTCTGCAGCTTCACAGCCAGGTGATGACAGACTGATGACCTGTACCTCATATGTGTGACAGAAATGCTCTATGTATTCTTATTATGGTAGGAGTAAAATTGAAAGAATAATTCACCGTAAAAAAGAAAAAAAAATGTATAGAATTTTAAAATCGGACGTGGAAATTAATTTCATCGCAATTACATTAAATCTAAAAAATCTTGGTCTGACGTGGTTTTCAGCTGCATGCCTTTAGGAGAAGGCTTGCTGAAGTTCAGATGCATTTCAGGAGGAGATATTATAAGTGGACTTGAGTTGAACAGTGTACCTCCATTCTCCAAAGTGGTGATGTAGGGTTCCAGGTCAGGCTCATTTTCCCACTCCTTGTCTCTAGGACTGGATCCCAACTGCTTACTGAGATCCTCCTCAATCATACGCAGGTCATCTGAGTCCAAAGGACGACTGTGAACTCCACCACACTTTGTCTTTGGCTCTGAGGGAGAGAAGAGAGAAAAATGGATTGTATGTGCGTAAGATAAAAACAGACCATACATGTGACCTCACATTTATGCATTTTTATTACATCTGTGACCTTTCAATTTTGCTCTGGGCTGCAGAGAAACAACAGACTGAGATCAGGTCAGAAACACCTCATGCCTTTGAATTGATTTGTGCTGTTAATGTTCTGCTAAAACTTGTGGGCACCTTGTTATAGTCTAATTTTGAGACTGATAGGAGAGGAAATTTGTGCTAGATGCAACTTCATGGTTTTATTTTATGAGGGAGAGAAAGAAATTCAACTCATTATGAACATAATTGAGGAGAAATTATTTCCCGCTACTCCAGAAGCAGCAAGGAGAACATGAAATAATTCTAAATCTATTAACAAACTATTATAAAAAGCTAATGATACTTTCATTATTCATGTCATCATAATAGATCTGACTATACTTGAACTTTTATTTTGCTTTCACGTCAGATGATCAAATAACATCTTTTAGATAAAAGAATCATTTGAACTTTAAGGACATGACATAATCACCACAGCATATTAAAAGCATGAACATAAATTCCAAGAATCAGATAGGCAAGATAACAGATTTAAAGTTTAAACCTCTCTTAAAAAATGTCAAGGTTGATCAAAACTCTACAGATCAAATATTAAAACAGAGAAAGCAGCTGTTTACTGTACCAGTGTCGATGCAGAGGGCCGCCAGCAGGTCTGTCAGATGGGTTATTTGATCTGGAGAAAGCAGCATGTGGACACAGCCAACCTTCCCATCCAACTCCAACTGATGAGAAGAGAGGAAGAGAGAAACGAATGGATCAGTATGAGAGAAAGGCTGTTTTTAATAAGGCCTTGATTTACATGAGAGCCACACATACCTTTGGTCCAGGCAGCATGTCATTCTGTTTGATCTTGACAGTGGTTTCAATGAAACCAGAGCAGCTTCCTATGAGTAGAGGCTGAGATGGAGGACAAGCAGTGCCTGACATGGGCTTGTCATCCTCTTCCTCCTCCTCCTCCTTATCATCATCATCATCATCACCATCATCATCTTCTTCCTCTTCCTCTTCCTCTCCTTCACTAGCTGTGGCTGAATTTAGACGTTCCTCCTCAGGAGGACCCTGAGATATAAAGATAAATAATCTATCATTTCTTCTTGTACAACTTTTTTGTTTCCTTTTTAAATTGTGGAATGCACATTGGTTTCAGTCTGGTAAAGAGACAGTATTCAGTCCATCTGACATATTTCACTTCAACATCAATCTCCCTAGTGGCTTCGGATGTACTATTCCCAGGGTGGTAATGGGGAAATCCACAGTAAATGTTTACATGAGATTACATTTGTTCTGGCGTAATGCCTCACCGAGTTTTCTTACTAAAAGATGTCATTTGTTTGCACTGCAGTGTACCGACAGCTAAAATATATTGAACCTTTTTTTGAAGATATCTTAGAAAAACACCACAGTATCCACCTGAACTATGCCAGTGCTGTCGTAGAACAGCTGAACGGCACTCAGCTGGAGGATCTTGTGTAAAAAGGCAGGCGGCTGGTGGATGTCGACAGGCACAGCAGTCTGGCTGGTTGGATCTCTCACCGCTTCATCAAAGTACTCCAGCCTACAACAGCACACACACATCCATATCATTTAATGTCAAGACAAAGAAAAGAAAGAATAGATTTAAAGATGTGGGAATAAAAAGGCTGCTGTTCCTCTGGAGAAACTGGCTAGACCCGCATTATGAAAGCAAAATTTTGAAATAGGTTTCATCTGAGGAGAAGCTCCTAGGAAAATTTACATGACCGAAAACAGATTGTTTTGGTTAGATAAATGTATGTATAGTTCCTCATATTGTTCACCGTCTACGATGTCAGCGGCCAAATTTGTAGCTGAATATCATCAACTCAGTAGGAGAGATGATCAGTCATAAACCTTCTGCTCAACACTACCTCTGTGACACGCATCACTGGACTGGAATCAGTTGTCCTGCTAAAAAACAAACAAATAAAAAATGGTGTGTTGGGGGGGCCTTCTGTTTACTGACCACAGATCAGAATGGTCATCCTGAGCAGTTTTGTCAATAAGCCAGGAAAGTGATGAAGGTTCTACAGTGTAACAGGGAAATGCCAAAAAAGCCACGAAGCATGTGGGACATAAGGGTGCAGGTTTGGTTTAAGAAGTATGTGTTTATAAAAGATACTGTGCAGGATTTGTATCTTCACTTCAAAGAGAGCAGGGATTTACTCTTGTGTTACTTTACAGGACAAATGTAACTCTGAAAATGACACAGTTATAATACATGATTTAACTTGTAAAAAATTAAGAGTAAAACCTTTATTAAACCTTTATTTAACAAGTGTCTGCAGCTTGCAGTTGTATTAACCCCAATAGGGCAGTCTGGGTGTAGGCTGTGGGATGAAAATCCTGTTTAAAAAGAAAAAAAAAAAAAGGCTGTAAAGCACTCATTATTGATTGATAAGCTTTTGGCTTTGGATGGGACACAATAACTGCATGCAACTATAAATTCAATATGTAGTCAGATTGATAGTCAGATTGTTTTGCATTGAATGGCATGAAGAAAATGTCAAGAGATACCAACCAGACAATGTTGTTACTTAATAAGAAATTAATGTATTTATTTGTTCATTATAAACTTTAAAATGATTGCACAGCCCTAGCACTGCAATCCTCAGTATTTAGTATTTAAATGTATATGTAAGGAAACGATGGGTAAAAGATAGCAACGTACCTGCTTAGATTGCTTCAATTTGCCAATTTAGTACAAATGTAAAGAATGATTAGTGCATTTCATTTAATTGACAAAAATAATCATGAAACAATAAAGACTTTTCTCTGTGTGATTTGACTATGACCACATCACACATTCATGAATGTCAGGTTGCAAACAACTGAAGTCCAGCCGGCAGTCTTTATCAGTCATTGATAAAAACTCTGCCGAGGAGAATTAACTTGTCAATACAGGCCCATTTTGAAATGAGCTTCACCCTGAGGCTTCCTGGCAATATAAGGCCATGACAGAGTATGAGCCTCTTCCACTAAACTGCTGATGAGCAAAGAAGATGAAATCCAATTCTTTGCTTCCTTTTTACTTCCCTTCTCCTCTGACAGTTGCACAAGTGCTGATGCAAATGTTACTGGTTATAGAAACACAAACTGGTTCATTTGTTCACAGAAAATGCTTCAATTACTGCGTTAACTACTTGATGAAAAAGCAAAAACAGGCATTTCTTTTTCTACAAAATTTGAGAAGCAAAAAGTTGAAAAAACAACATTAGAAACATCTGACAAGTCTGTGTACACGTAGAACTGTAAATGTTTGCAAAAACAAGTCAAATACAAAAGAAAGCACACGAGTTTATGAATTTGAGCTCCAACACCATGGTATTAACACTGAATATGGATCTTCTGTAGAAAACAGTCTTGTTTTTCTCCTGTGTAGATGGTTTTCTTTTAGTAAAGACTGAAAAGAAAGCTGCAACCTACCGTTTGATGTGCACCTCTAAGGCAACGCCTGTTTCCAGGTCCAGGGGCTGGTGCTCAATGCGGACGATAGTGTCTAGAAATGTGACTTTGATGCGACGAAGGACTAAAAACAGATGAAATGAGAGAAGAGCAAAGGCCCATTAGAACTTATTTTCCTGATAAATTCAGCTAGGGCCTCTTACTTAAAGATATAGTACCATTATGTTTCCATTCACTAAAGTTCTCTTTTAACAGAACGAGTAAATGGTGCGAGTCTGGTGTGGGTAATGAAATTCTGATCACAAATTGTAAATAATATATGAAAGTGACAGTTCTGTTTGTGGTCAGCGAATGCCACTCAAAAAGAAATAAGCATAAGTGTCAACGTCCCTCCCTCGTCAAAGCTGAACAAGGGCTGAGCTGTGAGCTCAGAGCTGGCTGAACATTACACTGAAACAGGAAATACACGCTTGAATTTTTCTGTTGTTCAGTTCGATCGAGTTGACATGAGGCTGAATGTCCTTGTTTTTATCTGGACCTTGAGTTGTTAGAGGTTGCCCTTACTACTGCGTGACACTGTATTGTTTGTCTGTTGACACTGTCACTTGTTTACTTAGTGTGGACTTCTGAAGCTCACCCGTCTCAATAGTCTGTGCAAACATCTCAAGGCCCTCAAGTGGGGCAGGTGGCTCCTCTGATGCCTCTGGGGGGTCTTTCAGGCACTCCTGAGCCAGCTGCATGCTGGATGTCATGCTGGACGCCCAGACTTGGGAGTCCCAACCCCCACCTGAGGGTAAACAAAACCGCAGAGGACTAACTGATTTCTGTTCTTCAGAGATTTGAAGACAGGCCTGTACTGGCCTCTAACTCTTTTACCTTTTGTCTTGCTGAGCTTTGACAGATGCTGTGTAAGTGATGCATACAGGACAATTAATACATCTGATGAAAACTAATTCCTTATAAGGTTTAAAAAAAAACACATGAAGATTACAGCTTTTGGTAAACCATTGAAGAGCTCAGAGGATTTACTGATAATCATAATTCAATTTAAAAAGGTTTATGTTTTTAAAACAAAATGATAAAGTCTAATTTTCTAAAACATGAGGATATACTGCTGATTTATTAAACAAATTGATATTTGACCAAGACAATGTTTAAAATGAAACATTAACATTGTAAAGATGTAAAAAGACAAAACAAAACAAACAAGGAAACAATCAGTCTGAAGTTTAGGGTGCAAAAATCTCAGAGGACAGTGTGTCCCTACGCTTCAGAATTTATCATCCTGCTTCTTCTGTCACATCATCAATAAACAGTAATGACCTAGTGTCATTGGAATTGATGCATGTCTGTGTTTTATAGATAAGGTTGAATGTATTTGGATCACGAGCAGTTCAGACTTTTCTGGTGCAGGGTTTACAGTATGTCCCCAAAAAATGCTGTCACAGAACTGCTTTGACATTTTCAGATGTTCTTTTGGGAAAGGTGGCCTTTCAGTTCTTCAAATTCTCAATATTCTGGACCCCGTCATGAGCCCTGTGCATTTACTCTTTTGGAGGCCTCGGTATATAGTAATATAATGTAATGACTGCCACCTACTTGGTGTGTTTGTTGTGTCAAACAATTAAATTGGCCACTCTTAATACTTCTGTTATTTCTCTGAAGGAGTTATTTATTGCTGAAGCCTTTTTCATTTGCATTGGGGGCTTCTTTGACTGCATGTTATTGTTTCACAGCAAGAGTTTGTCACAGTTTTTACTTAATAAACTGATGAGAAATTCATGAAGGAACAGAGATATACCTGTTTATAAATCAGTTTTGGAGCCAACTGTCAAACTACTTTGAATATCCTGAATAAGAGGAAGTGGCATTAAACCTAAAAATGCATAAAATATGTTCTTCCAATTTGGACTTTAAGACCTCAAAATAAAACTGAAAGTGTTGTTTTCAAGCCAAAACTCATTATATAACTGTCTTTCCAATCCATTTGTCACAATTTTACCCATCCATACATAACCCAGTGTGGCTGACTGATGCAAGTATGGAGACCCAAGAGAAAACCCCATGGATTAACTCAAAAAGGTATTTTGAAATCAACTTACTGGTTCGGTACTTGGGTCGGCATGTTATCTGAAGACCTGAAACCTCTAGGGTGCAGTGATCAGTTAGAAGAGCTTGCCAGGGGATTGTCACCTTTATGCTGCGGACAAATCCATCCACTATCTCCAGAGGAGCTCCGAGAGACTCCAAAAGCTCATTGACCGCCTGTAAAGGTCAAGTAAAGAGAAATTAGTGAGAAATAACAAGAGAAAGAGATTAAAGTAACTGGTTCTATAGGGTGTAAACGTGCGAAGCAAAGAAAGAGCTCATTGCAGGTGTGAAATGTATATCGTAGATAGCAGAGACACGACTAATCTAGTCAGCAAATGATATCCTCATCTTCTTCTTGAGTGTATTTCCTCGAAGAAATGCGAGCTAGGCACAAGTTATGACGTTGGAGATTGTTGTTGAACTCGAGTGCAGTTGCGAAACAGTCAAGGGTGCACAAGTCCCACAATAACACAACATGAGTGCAACTATGGTGCAAAGTTGACAGCACCGTCTCCTCTCCGTTCAAAACTTACCCACACATCGAGGTTGATTTCCTTTATGACACCGCTGCCGTTGTACAAATCCAAGCCCAACTGGTCCAGGCTCAGACGTTCCTGCAAAAAGTGACCGAGGTAGTGTTGTAAAAGGTACCGACAGGCCCGCTTCTTAATTGAGCCTGACCAGGGGAAAAGCCAGCGAGACATAGGGCCAGAGAGAATGGGGAAAGGGAGCGAAGAGGTGACGGAGGAGAACGAGTACGAAAACAGTCCTCTGGCAACTGCATAACAGACTAAAACAAAGTGTGCAAAAATAAGGAATGAGCCGCAGCTAGCTACAAGGAGCTAAGGAAGGGGTAAACCGTAACTCTAGTTCTCCCCTAGGCTTGCCACAAAAACTAGAAAATCCTTTGTGTCAGGACCGATGAGACTCCTACGCTACGTGACGAGGCGCTACTCCAAACAACTGAAGCTGTCTCGGTTCATATTTTCGGTTCGTTTATGTCGAATTGGAGCGACAGGTCCTGTTGGTGCGTATCTCTTGTTTCAGGGTTGTTTATTGTTATCATACGCCAACTGATGGTACGGTGAGCGTACGTGCGTAACGCGTCACAGTGACGAAAACAAACCCGGAAACTGTACAAAATACCAAGGCGCCAACAAATTAAGCTCGTGTGCATAAATATCAATCACCGGTTTTAGAAATATTGGGCTTATTTTTTATTTGAATGCTTTCTTGTTAATACGTAAACTCTATAATCTGGTACAAAGCATCTTTACCATGTGTATAATGTTCTTGTACCAGGGGAAATGTTATTTTCATGTTTTTTTCCCTCACTATAAATAGGTAATTTGTATATAGGTAATGTTTGACACACTCCTGTCATTGCTCATTTAGAATTTTAACCATCACGTTCAATTTTGTTGTATTATTTGGTTTAACATCACAGAATACGACTGTATAGCCAACAGATGGTCTCAATTTGTTAATTTGTAAAAAGTAATTAAGGAATGAATGATGAATCCCAATTTCAGGCTCACTTAAACTGCATCAGTTGTGTCAAAATATATTTTATTGTTTAACATACAAGAACAAGTCCAGATAAACAAATTTAAATCATCATTCATAAGAAAATGTCTACCAGTGGCTATACAAATGACCAGTAAGGTTACCATGACAACCAAAACAGCCTCATCAGTCCTTGGATCAAACAGTTGACATTTTGGTGTTAAAACATTGGTTAACGTAAGTAAACTTGATCTACAATATTTTGAATAGAACAAAAAAGGCATTAAAAGAAAACAGAAGCCATAAATAAAATAACTGCAGGCTTTATTTAACATTATGTCCGATTCAGTTCTTCATTTTATGAAGGCTACATCTGGGATCTTGCCCTCCGTCTGTAGAGAGAAAAGAGAAATTTCAGGGGCTTACTTAATTATTCCAGAAATATGAACAGAACTGTAGTAACTCTTTTTACCTTCAACTGTGTGAAGATCTGTGCTGCTCTGTTGAAATCCCACTCATTGTCTTGCAGACATCTGTAACAAAATTGTTTTAATATTTTTAATTTCTTTTTTAAAATCACAACATTGCCACATTACAACTGCAAGACATTACCAACAAAACAAATACATGCTTAAAATAACAAAAATGACCTACTTTTGGGACCATTCCAGGTTCATGCCTGACTTCACTGAAAAGGCTGTCAGCATTTCTTGCTGCGGTGCGGTGAGGGTTGGCACGGGGCTGGAAGATGGAGTTGGTGCCGGAGCCACAAAGGCACGACGGATCTCTTCTGTGGTTGCCATTCGGATGAAAAGCTGGTCATTGACGATGCACAAACTGCCACAACAGAAACACAGTCAGTCGTTGAAGATGGAATTTTTTTTGTCATTGCAGGAGACGTTGCTTTTATTTCTTAATTTGCCCAATTTACAGTAGAGTTCACTTGTCATTGACACTTTTCAGTATTCACATCTTTCTGGCACAATCTGGCATACAGTGTCAATAAATGCAAAAAATTCTGTCGATTCAGAACTCACTAAACTTACCCAGAATTTCCTGCTGGCACTGTGATGAAAACCCGAGAGAAGGCCATCGTGGATTCTCTGGACTTTCCATCAACAACAACTGAAAACAGATTGGACACATTAATGTAATCTGTACTTTAACTCTTGAAAAATATATTACTATGATTAACTTTGTTGTAAGAGTTTGTATTAGAACAAACCCTTAATTTAGACTGAGACCTGTACAACTTACCTTCTTTAAAGACTCCGCTCACCGTGAATGATAGTAATGTGTTCTGTAAAAACACACAAAAAAAAGTACAAATTACAACAAAAGAATGAAAAACAGTTGAGTCAGAAAAGTTAGCGACAGAATAAGCACCAACTCACAGTATAGGTGTTTACGTCAATTGTAAAGGAGGCAATGTCATGCTGCGTTTTTGGCAGCTCATTGAGGAAAGCCACAACATTCAGTCGTGTATGCTTCAGCAGTCGAAATCGTATCGCTAAAGGTGGCAAGATTCAGAAAAGCAAACATTAGGCACATAAAAAAACCCACCAACAATTCAGACAGTGGCAGATAAACAGCTGTTCAGGGAAACTCACTGGAGTCTTTGATCCTCTTGATGTTTCTGCTATCTTTGTAATACTCCCCAAGACTGCTTCTAAACACCAGAAGAGAACAGGCAGGATCTGTCAGACTGCAGCTGACTCAGAGCAGGATCAACAAAAGCAGCTTGTAATGTGTGGACCTCTGCCATGTCTTTCAAGTAAACTATATATTAGAATTTTAGTTTTGGAAACATTTAAATATTTTAAACCCATTCCTCTAAGTGTCAAATTGTCACATATAGATGTCTTTTCTTTAGAAAATATCTTTACCTGGAGGGGTTCTGGGTGGAGTAAGGTGTTGTGAGGGATAATGATGCTCCATCATGATAAGCATCCAGAAGAGGCTGTCTGTCCCCTGAGTCATATATACTGTAATACCTGCAACACATTGTTAAAAACATCAACAGTTTAGTGTTTAGTAGTTGGGTCACATTCCCAGAACATTAACGCAGTAAAGGGCGAACTGATCTAGTGACTTTTGAGATGACTTTCTACTTTAGAAAACGCGCAAAACTCACTGCTGCAAAAACCGAAGGATGAGCACCTTGATTTCTTCTGAACCAAAGCAGCTGCCCTGAATGAACAAACAAAATCTTTTTCAGGTAAATCTGGAAGAACAATCCTTATTTTTTGCTAACATTTGCTTTGCTAACAATTAATTAATTGAGAGTTCAGACAAAATAACACATGCCAGAAAAACAGTCAGTTTGAGTAAAACTACAAAAACCAACTATAAAACCACTACCAAACTAACCTTGCAGGGGGGGATTGTGGTGGGTGTTTCAACATCAAAGCCAATGGGTGGGGGAAGGTCATGCCCATCCTGAGACGAAATCACACACAAAGAAAGATACATGAGAAAATGTACTGAGTCAACCACATTGTAGTAATGTCCATTACAAAATTATATGATTAAAACTATTTTCTTTAAGAACAACAACAGAGAAAGCATTTCGACAAGTTTGTCAAAAGACTCATTTGTTGGGGCTGCTATTTAGTATAAACATGCTTGAATACAAGCAGTCTTTCATGAAAATATTTGTGTTTTACTTGTATTTCCAAACATTTGTGTAAAAACACCTTACATGAATGATTAGGATGAGAGGAAGGGATGAAGTGTACAGACAGAAATGTGGACTTACCAGTTTGAGAAGCCGGGGAAACCTCTGCCGCACAGCACTGGTACAAGAGAAAGCGAGAAAGTTATCATCCTAAACCAACCAAAACATAAATAAATGATGCTCAATATTGTACCACTGTCAGCCACACCTGATGATCGACCTTGCATTAGTTTTGACTTTCATTTGTATCTATAAGATGCTACTTTTTTGGGAGAACAGCTCTGTACAAATAAGCAAATTACTATATTTATAACCAGTGTTGTGATGATTTAATTTTCTTTGTATTGAAAAGAAAATAATAAAAATTATCCACAGACTAACATACACCTCATCCTCCCTTGAGTTTCATGCTGTGCCCTCTGACTTTTCCCATCCAAAAGTGTACTTACCAGCAGGTATACTCACCCTCTCCCCCCAAAATGGTGATATACACAGATCTGACATCGAAGAGCAACACAAGCATACTTTTCTAGGAATACACACATACAAACATGCCACCATCTACTATACTGAGCTGGAAACCAGGATACACATCCACTTTGAATTAGTAAGATCAAGAGGTTATGCATGGTTGGGAGAGAGGTGGTTACCGCCAGTCTTGTTAACTCCCCCCCAAACTCTGGCCAAGATGTTGGGGAACAGTTGAGTCTACATCACCAAAAAAACAAACAAACAACAAAACATAACAGGATCTGTGTAGGAAAAAATATGAGGTAAAAATTCACAGAGGCACAAAAAGCCTGATATTCAGAGATGTCAAAACTTTGATCAATTTCGTCCATGTGCGCATCGATATTTACCAGCAAAGAAAGAACCTGAGAACAGAGCTAACAAAAAGGACATCTGGTCTCAAAGTGAGCTGAACCCAGCAGTCACACTACTAATTTCATAGTTGCCCACTGCTGAAAAGCAAAGCATTTATCAGTTTGGTATCTTGCTCTGGAAAGATGGTACAGCTCTTCATGCAATGCGCCTGGGCATGCTGTTTTTTTGTTTTTTTTTGTAGCTTAGTTTGGGACCGAGCCCCTGGTTACAGAGAGGCTTGGAAATGATTAATCATTCAACTGGAGTGATATCACTCTGCTCTCTCTGCTTAACAATTGAGCTTTTTTTGTACTGGTCAGACATCAGAAACAGGAGGAGGAAATGTTTCATGTTTTTTCCCCTCATTCAACATTTTTCAGGCATAACTGAACCTTCAATTTCCTGTTCAGTTTATATTTCACTCAGAAGTTAGTTATGGGTATTTGCCAAACTCCACTTGATTCACTGGAAAGCAGAGGCCTGCTGTAGGCAAACAATCAGACAAAGTGGGAGAGAGAGACAGCTCTTCTTCATTGGCTCACCATTGGTCATTGATGACAAATGTCCCGCTCCACCTCTGCCCTGTGGCTTTACCTGTAGAGTCCCATCTTCTCAATTCCTTTTCGTTGCGCTCTCAGTGAGTCTGAGCTCACAGGGACTGAGGTCGAGTAATCGTGACTGTGCCTGCCTTAGGTTGTCCCGAGGTTTCGAGGTGGGATCTTACCCGTCATAGGCTATCCAGCCTTCCATACTCGCCTTATACAGGGGGCCGAGTGGGCAAAGATGCTATGAGGGGAGGGGAATCATTGGCTGTGGATTTTCTTTGCTTCGTCAAAACATCTGACAAGCTGAAAATGTTTTGTCTTCTCCAAAACAACATTAAACAGTACAGCTCAAGAGATCATTAGGGATTCTTTTTTCTAAAAGCACTTTACAGAACATTTTATCCGAGCATCACACTCAACTGCTTTGAAATATTTAACATCATGACTGTCATAATGTTTTACAGCAGTTTATGGGATAACTAACCACAATGTCAGCAGGGGAGTGCTGGGTAGAGCATCACTGAGAACCAATTTACCAGGATGAGACCAAAGCATGAAAGGATGTCCCACAGAGAAGCTGTAAACTGGCAGGGAAGTTGGCAATAGAAAGTAAGACAGACTTTAGCAAACTGAAAAGAAAAACAAGGTGGAAGTATGCCGTAGTTTGACGTCCTGTCAGCAACTTTTGGAAACGAGAAGCATTTAGTTTGCAGTTTGAAAAGGAAATGTTAAACATCATGTAGACAGAACAGGTAAAACAAAACCAACATTTTTTCCCCCTTCAAGTCAATAGATGTTCTATGGTTGAATGCACATTACATAGCTTGTATGTGAGCACATGTGTAGGTTACTTTTAAGTGCACTAAGACATGTACAAATTTTAATCTATGTAAATAGATCCTTGAAGAATGGTAAAGTCTATGAATCTGTTAATTATCGTATTTAATTTTCATACCCCAGGTTATGGTTAAATCATAGCGTTGGCAGGATGACTACAAAGGTGGGTACAAGTAAAGAAACATTCTGTAACAGTTACTGATACATTAATCTTGCAACATGTTTGTGATATTAATGAACATACACTTGTTAATATACTTTACTGAAGTCACAGCCTCTTTATTTTTTCCCCTTCATCTTTCACAAACTAAAAAATACTGTTCAGTTAAAGACAGCCATATGCGTCTGATCCAGAAGTTCATCTTTGACTGTTGGGGAAACGAGTTTCAGTTGTGGTAGAGCCATATTAAATGCAACTCCAGAACAGCTTTTGTGGCTGATTGCTTCATACTTATGTTACAAGTGAGACCCATGAACCCCATTTTGTCACACACTGTCACACCAATAACCTTTTTCACATAAAAACATCTTATCTCACCCCTCAGAATCTTTGACTGACCTGATGTATGCAGCTTGGTCCTTAAAGAGGTCACACAGTGGGTTCCTGTTCAGCCACAACTCCGAGAGTTTCAGGCCTTTCACTTTGTCCAGCTCCCGGTCTGATTTCAGCTGGACAACCGCATAGAAATAGAAGTTGTTGGAAAGAGAAAGAAACAAAAAAAAAACAAACAAAAAATAACTTTAAACGAGCAGGGGCTGGAATTATGCCTGCACATTATTCTGTGAACTGATCAGCTTGTCTCACCTCATTGTGAGAAAGGTTGAGCGTCTTCAGATTAGGCACTTTGGAAACCAACTCGGCAAGCTCATCCAATTTGTGAATACGGTTGTTACTCAGGTTCAAACATGCCAGCTGGAAAGATGGCAGAAGACTTATAAGCACACTTAACTGGGTCAGCTACTTTATTACCACATAAAGCACATTATACCTCCATGCCTGCTTTTTACATGAAGATTAACTACATTCATCATGATCAATCTTACCTCAGGAATGTTTTCTTCAATGATTTTAATGACAGACTCCATGTTTGTTTTCCTGTTCAAAATGACTTCAATGTTTTGGGACACCAGGTCTGTTACATGGATTAAAAAAATGAAAGTGTGTGTAAGTTCCATTTCATCATGAGCCACCTGGATCCCTACAGCTTCCCTCAATACTCACATTCAATAGTGCATTTACAAAAGTGTCATCCATCGGATATTTGTGTGAAAGGAATTAAGAGATTACCTGGGTCAGTTCGAATGTTGTTCAAGTCTAGCGCTTGCTGGGAACCATCAAAACGTTTGGCCATGCATTGCTGTGGAAGATAAAAAGAAAAAAAACATTGAAAGAACAAAATCCAAAAGCAAAGTGAATATCTCCCCTCAAATTCAAGTCATCTCAACAATTTGAATACTTCTTTCCAAGCCACCTCTCCTCCATTAATTGGACGAATAAATGGCCCTTAGTAAAAACATGCAGACCACTTCAATGGACAAAAACAACAAAACAAGTATTTCTATCTACACTTTGAAATATTTTATCTGAGAAGCAAAATGAGATCTGATCTGCTTTCTGTACACAATACAGCTATTGCAACAATCCTATTCAGGAAATTCTGATGGAAAATTTGTTCCTCAAACTCACCTTAAGGTGTTCCAAATGTTCTGGCTTCAGGTCAGATTGGAGGAAGGATGGTGGAGCGCTTGGGTTCACGTGCACTTCCACCTTGGAGGAAACATGAGATATAAAAAGACAAATTAGTAACTATATAGCTATTACATCTATTTTTTGTGTAATTTTGTGAATGTCTGATGACAGAACTATCAGTTCAGGACTTTGCGAGATGGAAAGGCAGGGAAAGAACTCAATGACACTGCAGCAACTATCTGAGCCGAAGCTAAATGCACACCATGGTAGTAATATCTGGCAATCCAGAAGAAAAGACTGACCATTCAGGACATTCAGTAAATTTCATTAAGGACTTGACATCTACAATAATGTTGTAGTAGAGGTCAAGAATGACTTTTTCATCATTTCCCAAACATACCTTATATCCATCTGAATCTGTGATCTTATGAGAGCATTTGTGCAGTGCATTGGCAGCAGCAGAATCGTCCACAAAGAAATGGACCCTGTTATGGTCAACATGGTACTGGACAGACAAGGGAAGAAAAACACAAAACTTCCTCAAAAATTTGTTTTACTCAGGAGAAACAGGTCAAACACCTGTTTCTAAATTATATCACACAGACAATTACACAGATTTACATCACACAAGATAGGGCTTAAACTCACCTGCACAGGTGTGTAGGGGACCGAACAGATGTTCTGCAGAGCTGTCACTAACCATTTCTTCTCATATTTTCGTCCATGTGGTATCTGTAAAACAGACATGGCAAAATATAATCTCTTCTGACAACTCAAAATGTAGATTTCTTGATGTCCTGAGGCAAATGTAGTGATACGCACCGTTACTTTGTACCAGCCTGATCGGGCTTTCAGGCCTCCTCCACCTCGATCTCCTCTGAAACAGCAGCCGCTTCCTCCTCTACCACCACCACCTCCTCCTTTGCCTGGCTGCCTATCTCTGTTGAAGCGTCCATCTCTTTTTCTAAAATTTCTTCCATATGGGTTGCTAAGGATGGCAAAACAAGGCAGTATTTAGGATACATCTTCCTAAAATCATATTCATTTTTCAATCCCCCATCCTGAGAAGAGAGTGCCACCTAAACAATGGCATTTCTACATTTTAACTAGTAGTATGTGTAGCTGTGATTCCATATATGGATACATACTGGTTATATGGTAAATTTCTTGTCAGTCTTGTGTCTTCATAACAACCTTTTTGAGTGAGTGCATTCAATGTTTCTCAGATATTCAGATTAAACTCCTTTTGAATTAATTTCCTAAGCTCATAAGCTTTTTACAACCAGTATTTCCCCCTTGTCATTTCCGAGGCTTATTGCAGCTTAAATTTGAGGTCTCATATTTAGCTTCCATCTCTTAATGCATGTAAAGTAGCTTGATGCATGTACTCCATGTCTCCACACTTCTTTCCTGTCTCTCCTCAAACTACAACACGCATGCACGTGGGAGAATTTTCTGGATGGCCGTGGGTGTGTGTCGTCGGTCGGCTGTGAGTGAGAAAGCCAAACTATGAGGTAAATCACATGTAAATGGCTTAAAACACAGCTGGGACAATCTGTACTCTATGTTCGCGATGCAGCTAATTTATATGTAACATGTAAAACTTTTTGGAATACATCAAGTATATTTGATATATTGCCCACCCCTAATTCAAAACTAATTCAACTTAGCCGAAACTGAATTTCAAATTCTACCTCCATTTGATAAATTTTAGATAAGACATATTTTGACAACGCTAGTTTTTCCTCCAGTTTGGCTTGAGTGGGCTGGCTCAAAGGCTTAAATTAAGAAGAAAGGACAAAACCAAACAGAAACTTATTTAATTTAACATTTAAGAAACACTGCTCTTTCAAAAAAGGTGAAATGGGTGTATGATGCCATTTTTTGTGTTTCTGTAAAAGGGATGAGTCAGCTGTATGACTGATGACAATGCTCCATTGGAAGCCTGCTTTAAATGCTTTCGAAATCCTACTGCTGTCAATTCTGCTGTCAGATCAGAGATGAAAAGTTTGACCTAACTGGATATACTGGGAGGAGTCCATTTCTATCATTGTACAGCAGTGCAACTATGTCAACTAAAAAAAAAACAGAGCCAACTGTCATTACAAGACATAACGAGATACATTTTTAACAATGTAGACTAAAACCTATTTTAAAAAACGATGTCCCACAAAAGACCGAAGCCTAATAAATATGAGTCAGCTGACCCCAGAGTTTCAGAGCATTTAACTAAGAACAACTACTTCGCCAGTGTTTCCCCTTCCATTATATTAGGTGGCACCCCACCCCTCTCCCTCAATGAAACAGCTGAACAATCAATATCTAATCTTCATTGTAGTTATTTTGGCAGTGTATAACGGCTTAAAGTCGATCCAATATTTTTTGTAGGTTTTATTGATGTCAATATGTCATCAGATATCTGGACTTTAAGAATAGGTATAGTGACTTCACTGAGTAAAAAGTCTTTATTCACTTCATAAGGACATTTAGGAAGTTTACCTTTTTTCTGTCCTCAGTGTTTGTCACAGCATTTTAGTCATTTATAGAAAAATTAGTCCGCGATGAGGTTTGAAAATATGACAGGACTTCACAGCTGAGTGTAGCTGTCAAATGTTACGTTTCTTTGTCATTATCTTGTCATTTTCACACTGAAATGTGTAAGTTACCTGTTACAGCTACAGAGTTAATGAATACTTTATTCAGCAGTGCTGATTTTAAGGTTGTAAAGATTTAAATCCTGTTTATCAAGAAGACTATATGCAAGTTACATGTATGAAACTCAGACCGATGGGTCTAATTTATTCTCTCCCTGCCAGACCTTTGCTTGTTTGTGTCTGCCTGTACAGTAAACCTAGGAAACACTGTTGACTATATGTATCCACATGGTTCATCAATTTTATGTTTATAGAGATTAAGGCAGTGAACAAGACAAATAATTAAATAATTAATATAGTTTAAAAAAGTAAATTTAACAGCTGAGTTTTGCTTGCACATGCATCACATACTAGCAAGAGGATATAAACACACTGGCCGTTTTGAACACGCACTGTGGTTGATTCAGCAAAGAAACGCAAGAAGACATTATTGGAAGAAGAGAGGAAACAAAATAGAGCCAGAGACAGAGCAAGACATCAGACAAAAGTCAAGATAACAATGTCTTTTACTGTCTCGAGAGAGCTCACAGTACAGGTATGATGCAAGATTGATGCTGAATTAGCTGCAATACGTCTTTAAAACACAGTGCTTCTGTTTTAAACGTTAAATTGATAATTGCCCAATAATCTTTTTCCCCCAGCTAAGTAACTTTGAGCCACTTAAAAAAAAAAAAGTAAGCATTAAGCTCTGCTACTCAGGTGAGTTTATCAGTCTCACTCAAAAAAAAAGAGATTGATGATTGTTTAACAAACAAGACTTACAATCTGTTTTGGGAGCTGCTCTCCTGAGCACTGTCCATCATGGCAACATCTCCATCTGTATCCTGAAGTCTTGAACGCGGTCCAGGACCTCCAAAACCTCCTGAGTGGCTTCCCTGCTGACGGTCTCTTCGCGACCTGTCAAACGAGCGGCCCTTGTGGGAGCCCCTGCCTTTACGGTTGCGAAACGGTGCGGTTCTGTCATCATGCTCTATGAAAAGACAGCAAAAATAAATTTACAATATATACTACATCAAAAACACAAAGTATTAAGTTCCAGAAAAGTTATCAAGCTCAACTTACTTCACTGAGCAAATGCACCATAACAACACAAGTGAAGAATCAAAATGATGTCTGTCACAGCTTGCAGTTAGCAATTGGTGATAAATTAACTCAACAAATTACTTCAACTGAGACCTTTTCTACCTCGCATTGCATTAGCAATATGTAAACCTTTCAGGGTGTGATATCGAACAAAACACAAGTGTAAACAAAATACTGTAAGTCTGACTGCACCAGACATGACAGCATACATTAAAATGGGAACGATGATAATCACTCTGGCTGCTTTACTCCTATTACCTCATAAGATAAGGCACAAACAAAGATAATAAATCATCATTTTCCTCAGGTGTTAATAGTATTTTCTCATTTCATATAATGAGATATCGTTAAGAGATAATTTAAACTGGGTTTGTCAGAGCGCTTTAATCCTGAGTGTGAACCATTAAAACATTTTACAGTCGTTTCACAGACTAATTCTTGTCATACAAATATAACTACGTTTAAAGGTGGAGAGTGTTTTGTGTTTGTGAGAATATTGTGTTAAATTCTACAACATTGTGTTGTAAATATTGCTTCAGCCATTCCGATGTTGGTGTTACTATTTTTTAAAGCCATTATTCAGGCATTACATTTTAATGGGTACAGCCAAGATAAAAAACTGAGCCATCTATTAGGTTATTAAATCTGTAGTTGCATTTCTGTCATCTATACCTTCTTACAGTGTATAAACGACATGTTTTTCACAATGCAGCTACTTGGGTTTAAAACATTCAATTTTATGAGAACCTCCATGTTTTAACAGGCAATAAAACACCATGCTACAGGACCTAAGTTCAATTAAATCTACCCTTATTCTATCTTACTACCATAGAAAAGACAGTCTAGTAATAAAATAGCACAATAAGTTTTTATATTTTAGCACTGTGTCGGTTATCGATGTTGTCATGATTAGCTCTCCAGGGAACCAATGACTTTGGTTACCTCCGTCGACCACGATATCTGTGCGCCTGACCTCTCTCTTCACCTTAAAGTCTCCATGATCTGAAGAAAAATGATGAAAGTTCAGAACATGTAAGGTTAATGCTGTAGTAAGCGTGTCTTACCGTTGTAGTAATGCCCGCCGTCCGCCATATTTCTGTAATAGTGTTGGATTTAAAAACAAAAAAGAAGAAACAGGCCTGGGAGAAAGAGTGCGTGGTGCTTCGATTCTGTGACTTACTGGCTTTTTCACAAAACATTAAGCCAAAACAGTAAAATAAACATCTCAAGAAGCTCAGACGAAACACAAAAGGTAGCACGTTGCAATCGCAGTGACGTCTTTACCTAACCAGTAGCTAGCTTCTTCTGCTAACAAGTAACTCCTAGAGGACGGAAATACAAGCTATTACACACTTTCACTTCCGGGGCAAAGGAAAAAAGCCTAGTATATTTTTTCTAAGCTAAATTTAGAAAGTGACAACATGGCAAGAGTCGACTTGCACATATAATTCAAATTAGTTATTTGTTTTGATAACATTAGCTAGGACTTCCGTTATCACTGGTTATCATCCGTTAGCTTTAGCATATATTTCCAAAGGGTTTGTATGCCGTGAGAAAGAGGTGCAATTGCATGTCGGACCACTTCTACTGGTATCCATCAAAAATTACATCGCGATTTCAACATTACATTTTATGTAGATGAAAAGTCATTTATTTGACGTTAGCAGGCCGTCTGTCTGTGACCAAAGATTGAGGTAAAACAAAAAAAGTGCAGCAGAAATCCTGCAAATACAAAGACTTTGGGATTTTACTTTTACAAATATCGCAACAAGTTCGTTTAAAATATGTAATAATCATTGATTTGGTAATATAATTGTTATCTAATATTGTGTATGTCTTTATAAAATTCATTTAGGTCTAATAGCCACAGTCTTAAACATTTTAGGGAAGCTTCGTTTTCCTCATAAATGAAGAATTTAAAGTTGTTTAGTTTTTTGTTTTTTCAAACAGACCCATAACACAAGGACAAGTTATACAAATTAAACAATAACGGAATAATCATGTAGGAAACAGTGGTGTTTGTCTGTGTGTGTGTGTGTGTGTGTGTGTGTGTGTGGGGGGGGGGGTTAAAAGTTATTTGGTGTTGAGTGTGTTAAGAGTGGAGTTACCTACTCATCCAGAAGGTAATATACAATCTGATATAAAATAACACAAGATGTCCCTTAAAATGACAGTATTTATAACCATTACTACTACCAATACATCAGTATATATAATTGTCAAGGAGGGAAGTAGAGATAATCCTTATTGTCACTATCCACATCATTTATAGCAACATATTATTGCCATGATCCTAATACTGCCATCAATAATAACATTTTTCATCATCATTACCACCACAACCCCCCTACCCCCCTCAAAATAGCCAATGCTAGTATAAATTTAGAGCCAGGTCTCTCATGGCGAGTCCCATGGGGACCAGACTAGGTGAAATTATGCTGTGAGACGGTGTGGTGGGGAATAGAGCCGCCAATCTTCAATTTAAGTAACAACCACTCTATTTCAGTCCTACTCTATTGACTGGATTTAGTGCTAATAGAGGGCTGCTCTCAGATATGGACTGGAGAGAGCCAACCCTCTACACACTGACCCCAGGGAGGGAGCCTGTTTATCAGGAGTCTTGCAGTCACTGAGTTTTGTTTTGGTTGTATCCTTAAAGTGGTAATGCATCCATAAGTTGTAAAGAACATTGTATAACTATTGTTATGAAAACCACCTATGCTGTTGTTAAAATTTACTTTTTATTCATTGAAACCAAAAAAAAAGAGGTTATTTTTGTGGGCTAAAAATGCCCAAAACACCAAAGACTGGCTCAAACCAGGCTTAGTTTTTCAAATCTGGGCTCTCATTTGTCAATCGTTCGTAGACACATTCTAAATTTCATCCTACAAATGAAATTTAGAATGTGTGCAAGTACAAAAAAATCCTTATTCATCAACCATGCGGAGGCCAGTCGTATGAACGGTAGTAAGTAATCAGCTGTTGATATATCCCACACGGTCTAAATCGCCTGCTCATGCCCGTGCATGGTCGTTTGCATTCAGAAGCGATCTCATTAACCATATATATAGATGTCACATCCCTTTAGAAGTCATGAGGAAATCACTTGCGTTTGTCCTTGGAGTGGTGAAAGAAAGAAGGAATTTTGTCTGAGTTTGAAGCCAATCAAAGATTCCAGTTCAGTTAACATTTATTTTAAAATATACATTTAAAGCTCACTTGCAAAAGTTTTTTTTCCCCTTGCAAAAGTTTAAGTGCAGGAGATAAATATTATTTAAGAATCCTCTGAAACAATATGCTGCGTAAAAAAGTGAAACCAACAATAAATAAACGCTGCAGAGAGAAATGAGGGCAGTAAATGATTCAGGATCAAGGGGAGATCTTTGTCAGTTTTCTTTTAAAAAGAGAGATTGTTAATGCCCCATTTTCAACCTTTGGGGAAAAAACCCCCCAAAAAATAAGATTTTTACTTTCTTTTTTTAACCCGTAGGACAGACGAGATGTATCTGCAGCTGGATGAGGAAAGAATCAGAACTTCCTACTTAATGTTATATTTTTATCCTGAGGCTCTTTTGTTAAACTTGATTGGTTTTTAAATGTGCTGTAGAGATGAAGGAGCCTTGATTTGACACAACTTGCACATATTCCCCGGATCATAGCAGCAATGCTTTTATCTGATGTTAGTTCCAGAGAGATAAATGTGTTTTGGTCTTTGAGAAAAGACGTATCCAGCACGGATGATGTAATGCAGCTCACTGAGGCAATGACCAACCTTTTCTCCTGTCTCATGCAGGTGACCAAAACCACCAGGAATTTCATTGGAATAGTAATTAATATAACATTGCAACACATCAGATCCCATATCACGGTTAACTCTTACAGGATCTCATTCGGGAAGCAGCATCTAATCAGAAATGATGTCATCGATCAGATCAGCTGATCGTCTGATGACACTCGTAAGAGTGCAAAGTTTGAAATATTTGTTAACTTCAGATCAATAATGCTTAGTTCTCACTTGTATCATGGCTGTCTTTTGTCATT
>JBBBVU010000007.1:18643767-18655824 GCA_037177055.1 Atherinosoma microstoma
AAAAATATATATATATACTTATACAATTTGCAGTCCTGTAACACGTGAGGTAAAACCCTTTGAATCATTGAAAAAAAAGATAAATATAATGATAATAATAATAATAATAATAATAATAATAATAATAATAATAATAATAATAATAATAATAGAATTAAAAAGAAAAAAAAGACTAGCTGAAAAGAAACTATATATTTCGATCGAAACCAAAGCAGTAGGAACACATACAAAGAAAACTAGCTGTGAATATCCATTGGTAGATACGGCTAAATGACAACACAGTGACTGTGTCGGCATGCCGAATATACGTGTGGAGACGTTCAGAGAAGAGTGGTCATGCAGATGCCACCGCGCCTGCACAAAGGTCAGAGGCAGGCCAGCGGCCCCCCGAGACCCGGGCGATCAACAGCCATCCCGGACCACGGACCCCAGCACCCCCCACCACGGGGACGACCACGTGCCCGCTCGTGAAGGCGGCAAATGGAGGCCCCAGCCAGAAGCCCCCGCAGCCACGGGGCACAGGCCCCGGCAGGCCGAGACCAGCAGCCGCAGGGCACCGGCCGCCCGGGGGGCCAGTCCGCACCCCAGTGCCCCGGCCGCGCACCCCCCCCACCCCCCCCACCCCCACACACCTTCTCAACACATACACACACGCACTCCTGCCCTCCCACTACCCATCCACATACACCCACACAAACCTCCTCCCTCACCCCCACACACCCTCAACACGTATACCCCCCACACAACACACACTCCTACCCTCCCACCACCCATCCACATACACACACACACCCACCCACACAACGTCCTCCCTCCCACCCACACACCCTCAACACGTATACCCCCCACACAACACACACTCATGTGCTCCCACCACCCATCCACACACACCCTCCCCTCCGCATTCACCCTCTCAACATATAGACCCCACACACACACACGCACTCCTACCCTCCCACCACTCATCCACACACACCTACACAACCTCCTCCCTCGCCCCCACATACCCTCCCCCTCCATCCACACATATTCAAACACACTCTCATCCCCCTGCCCCCACACACCCTCTCAACATGTATACCCCCCCCCACACACACGCACTCATGTCCTCCCACCACCCATCCACACACACACCCTCCCTCCCCCACCACCTTTTTTTTCTTACTTGATGTTTTCTCACAGAAGTTGCTGCTATCCACTTGAATGCATTCTTCTCTCTACCAGTAAAATGTTGCTTTCTGCTACTGGTTCCAGACTACCCAAAGCATGGTCAGGGTATTAATTGGCCTCTATAGGTCCACCAGACCATTACTCTTAAGTGGCGGGAAATTAATTCTAGAAAATATTTTATCTTTTCATAGACTCCTGTTGTTTTATGGACTTGTTCATGCTTGGCAGCTACTTGGAGGAACTCATGGTTGCTTATTGAGATAAAGTTTTGATTTGGACATTTCTATCACCTGATGCTCCTTGATAGTAAAAATTAATGAGAACTTATTAAGAAAATGTCAATGTCAACCTGTATAAGAAGTATAAAATAAAAAATCTCAGTTGCATTCATTATCTTTAGATTAAACACAGTTCCCCACATAGTTTGTTTTTATTTACAGATTTAAGAGTCTCTATGTTTTGAATTGCACCGTGCCAATCAGCTCCTTGTATATCTGAAAGCAAAACTTTTCACAGTCAGTACTGGACTGGCAACCTGTTGAGGAAAACTCACCTGACTCCCATCTTGCAGTCCATGATGACAGGCCTCCGCAGGCCACTCAGCAGATCCTCCAGGCGGATGTAACAGTGCTCCCCTCTGTTGACCAAACCATGGTACTGCGGGACAAATGGTTTCAGCGCATCCCTCATCAGGGAGTCCAGGCACTTTGCTTCTGGTTCACTGTACAGTTTCAGCACCTCACCCACTTTACTCATCTGGAAATTACCTGAAGTCACCAGTGACCATAAAGCAGTGAAAAAAGGTTGCGAGTAAGAGTTTTACCTGATTTCAAGATCACAGACAATGAACTCCTACTAATGGAAACTATATGGAACTGATTCAACTGTGACATTCACATACACAGCAGTTTAAGTTATATGCATGGAGTACATGTAAGGGGTGGAATCATTTCATATTCCACAAGCAGCTCCCAGCAAGGCCTCAGAATCACATACAAATAAATAACATTTAATTACTGGGAGATTTATTTACAGTGATGTCTGAATGTATGTGTAAAATGTGGATGATGTGTGACACACATGCCTTGATGTCCAGCCAGCTGGACCCACGAACTCTGCCGCCGAAGTGACCAGTGCATCATGGTCAGGTAGGTTTTCCAGGTGTGGCTCTGAAGTATGAAAGAAGAGCTGATTTATTCTGATGTATATTCGGAGAGTAATTCAACATTTAACTAAACCTGAATGCCTGTGATATTATGTCAGAAGTAGAAGACCTGCCATCAGAGTTTGATTAAGATGGTTTTTCACCTAAGAGCTGTAAATAACAACAGAATCCTGAATGACTTGTCAGCTAAAACATGCTCCCATTTTACAAAGTTGATCTTGACGGGTCTTTGTCACATCAACAATTTAAATATTTCTCACAGGTGTTACTAATAATACTAATGATGACAACTCATCCCTGTAAGTTGTGATGGTGTGAGTTGAGTTGAGTTGAGACGGCATGAACTATATTTTTGGTGTTGTATTGCTGTGCAGTGTGTACTTGGTTCATACTTAAATGAATGGGAATTACCTGTACTCTTATTTATTATTACCTGGTTTTGGCTTTTCTGTTTTTTTTCTCTTGCCTTTATATTTTGGATGAATATATTAATCTTTTTTTTAAATCTAAAAGTGTATTTAGGCTCCGTGTAATGATGTGATGCAATCAGTATTCATGTAGCTGAAAAGCAGATTTTTGGCTTTTTTGCTGAAATATTTATTGAAGGAATGATTGAACGTGTTTGTAATTCAAAATTATTTTACAGCTCTCTTTTTATGCCTTTCTTAAACAATTTAATGTGGCCTCTACATCCACTGAAAGTGTACACTGAAAGTTGAGGTGTTACATGTATGTGCAGTTGTTTTCTACAAGTGGAGCATAGCTGTACACTTATGATCTACTTTGTATATACACAAAACAGCTGCTAGCTGACTTGGATGTACCATAGAAAAAACGTACAACACTTTGAGCTGAAGCGGAGCTGAGCATGCTCAGTAGAGATTTGTTTTTTTAAAATTATTTTATCGTCAATGTTAATGTCTGTACTTTTCAGTGTTTTGCAGCCCATGTTTTGAGCCCGGTGAGTGAACGTTTACTCCCTAGTTATCCTCCTTCTGTCTGCTCTTCTCTCCTCTCATATCAGCAGCAACCAGGCATGCAAACGCCATTCAAATTTGACCGTGTCAAAGTCCTCTTTCAAGCTCATGCAAATCAACAGGACCACACGTGCAAAGAACGGTTGAGAAATATGGTTTTATGCCTTTTCCATGGAAAACCAGAGCAGCCATATGCATAAGGGGGATGATAGTATATAAAATGGGACAAATACCCCAAAACATGTTTTTAAAAAGTAGTTTTCGAACACGTCATGTATCCAGGAGCTGTTCTCACCTTCTTGAAGCTCTTCCTCTTTGACGCAGCATCCTCTCCTTCACTGAAAACTTCATCACTCTCTGCTGAGGAGAGGTTGACGGAGGAACAGGAGGAGGTGGAGGAGGAGTGTAACAGTTTGGAGAGGATTGGATGACGATGTGTTAAGCCCTCCATCATTCCATCAGCCTCCTCATCATTATCCTCGGTGGTCTCCATACTGCTGCTGGTCTCCTCCTCTACCATTGAAGTAGGAGACCTCTTCCTGTCGTCTTCCTCTACTCCTTTCTCATAACTGGAGCTTCTACCTCTCCAGTGTTTCCCCTCACTGTTTGCTCCCACTTCCCTCTCCTTAGCATCATGCTCCCTTTCTTTCCCACTCTCCTCCACCCTTCTTTTCCCACTCCATCGTCCTCTCTCGCAGCCATCCGTGCCAATTTCAAAGCTCCCCCACAACCTGTCCTTTCTCCTAGACCTCCATTTAGCCTTCATTCTTTCCCTTGAACACTTTGCAGTCAAATCTGCTTTTTTCTCTGTGCCTTGAGTTTCTTCGCATCCATCTTCCTTCGCATTTGCCTGGCAAGTGTTGGCTGTTTCTGAGTTGAGCTCCTTGAAGTCTCCGTCCTCTCCTAGTCCTCCAATACACTGACTGTAGGGTGGGAAGCTTTTTGTTGTTTGAAGTTTGGGTCTGAATCTGCCTCTGTCCCATGTAGAGCTGTTGGATGGATTTTCACTGATTGACAGATGCTGATGTGTCTCATCTGACAGTCTGGTGCATGAGTCAGTGTCCTCTGTCTCCATCCTCTCCATATGGTTTTCATATGCAGTGTCCATATTTTTGTCCCGTGTGGTGCGAAGATGGTGACTCTGTTCCATGAGAACAACATGTGCTTGTACAACAGGGAAATGTTTACAAGAGAAGCACAGTTTTGAATACGATTCAGGAAATGCATTTACAAACATGAACTCCTAAACCTCTAAAAACGTGAGCTGCATCAACAACATTTTTTTTAGGCTTTCTCTAAATGAGAATATGTTAAACTAAATCCATAAATGTTCAAATGTTTCTAGCTTACCTGTGTCTTCTCCCTGTACGTTTCCAGTGATACAATGCCTGTCACTGAGTTACATCTCTCTCTCTCTCATTCTCTCTGCTGGTGCCACATTTTGCATGCAGTGACGTTATTAAGTTTCCAAAGCTTCATCCAAGCCCCAGCTGATAGAATGTAGTCAACAGAAACCAGGATGATATCCAGGAATGACGGTGTCAGTGTTATTTTTTTTCTTCTTAGAATTGAATCAATTTAATAAAATGTTGTGTGGTAAAATCATCATGCACAGACATAATCATTTTCTTTAATTTCACTTTTAGCATGATTTATTCCTGCCAGCATGATGGTTATAACACGTAAAAGAAACCACTTCACAATCTTGTATTTTATGACTGAAGCAAAAACTGATTGAAACCTCAAATCATCATTTTGAAAAAGACATTTTGATTGAATACAAAATCCAGAGGCAGAACAACATGAGAAACTCAGTTTTGAGATACGTTTTCTGCGGTGCTTTTGATTTCAATTATACTTAAACTGCATTTTATTTCAAAGGGAAAAATTGTTTTTGTTAAACAACTTAGCTATTTAACAGCTGTAGCTTCTTGTTGAGTTGCAGAATATAATCATGTCAATGAAGTATAAACTAATAAAAGAAGTGAAAATGACAGATCTGTGAAAGTGATGAGGGTATAATTGTGCTAGTGATATTAAAGTTGAAGCAACATCAAGGGGCAGAGTACAGAATACATAACACACACTTTCTAAAACATTATGAACCAAAACCCAGCATTACATCCTCATCCTTTCATCTCAGTAACACTTATCAGAATCACTTTCTCCACTTTGTCTCCTTTTATTAAAGGTCTCAGTCTTCTTCAGACTAATTTATTTAGCCTTGAACCAGTGTAACTTCATTCTGCATCTCTGTGTTGTTGCCAGTGTGTGAACTGGGCTCCTCCCCGTCTGGATCTGTAGGGTCTGTCTGCTCAGGTCCCAGCCACTCTGTATTACCTGTTCAAGAGTTTGTAACTTTGTCAGATTTAATATGAAACACTTGCATCATCAGTACTGACCGATTCAAATAGGTTGGAATTCCAGTGTTAACATTAACAATAAAATGGTGTTTGCTGTGAGTTTCTGTTTTTTCTTTGTACCTGCAGCAAAATCCTTTTCATCATATGGATAGTTGTTTGTGATCTCCTTGATCTCCAGTCGCTGTCTACCTCTAGTGAGCTGTAAACAACAATAAACTCAGATTATTCATTTTGGACACAGACTCATTAAGCATGAAGCTCTGCAGCTAAAGCCTGTTTGCAGGAATGGGTCTCGCCTCTTACCTTGTCTGGCTTCTCCCCTCTCAACAGCTGCCTTGTGTAGCTTAGGATGAAGAGGATGCTTAGGAAAATGAAGTTAGTTGACACACCCACAAAGGCTGATATGATGGGGAACTGGAACAGCAAGTATCTGATGAGAGGAAACAGAAAAATGAAAGAAAAAGCTACATTTTGCTTCAGCATAACATATATTTTGTTTTGATAGTTTTTTTCAAAGATGTAAGTATCAGGTGAGGTTTACATCCCCTTACGTCTTTGTGAGCAAGAAGAAAGCTTTTCTGATTTCATTTGTTTTTTATAAGCGTGACTGTTTCCGACTGCAAAAAACAACAACACTGAAATACTCCCAAAGACGATGAAGACAACCAACTTTTAAGAGTTGGTCCCTTTGTGCTGAAAACATTTACAGGGTATTTAGGCCAGCTTCTGTTTTTGGCTTAGATGAAAACATAACCCCTAAAAATAAGCTGCTCTCCCCCTCTTTGCAGAGCGACTTTAATGCTCAACAATCTACAGCCTCTCCTTTTCCACAAGAACCCTCAGTTGGAGCTAACCTCCATCCACAACTCTGGGGCTTCTGTGGTCAGGAGCCAGACATAAAAGGTTGAGAATGGAGCAAAACAAGTTTATGATGAGTGTCTGACAACGAGGTGGAGAACAAGGAACAAGAATAGCAAATCCAGCCTCATTCTGGATTAAGACCACTCCGTTTTCCCCCTCATTTTTTCATTCAAACTCTTTTTGTTTCAGTCATTATATAAGATTTCTGGGTCAGCACCCATCAAAGTTTTAAAAAATGTTCATTGAGTGTGTGGATTATGTTATCGCTGTTTAATCCTTCGGTAAAGAACATGTTTTGTTTTTAAGAATGTTGCATTCAACAAAATGTTTCTATGCAATTCTCATGTAGTTGTGCAGCTTTGAATTCTGTTCAGACAACCAAGGATGGATTTATGAGGCAAAAGGCCCTTTTTGTGCAGTCTTTTAAAAGTTTGCACCATCTCTCCTTTCTATGAAGAACACATCCATGCTGGCTTGTATCTTTTGCATCATTAGAATAGTTTTGCGACTGTTTGTTGTTATTTCGTGTCTTATCAGAGCACTTTGATTTTCCAACATGTTTATGTTGAGTTACTTCATGCAGAGGCTTCAGCTCAGAGGCTGGTGATATCTTCAGGCCCTGTAGTCTGTGCCCTGAGGGGTCTGCTTTGTAATCAACTGACTGTACGCAACTTATGTTTAACATGATTTTTTACATGACATTAACTTTAGACTGTCATCATTTGAACAATAAGGAGTCAGCAGAGACATTTAACTGTCTGATGAGAAATTTAAAATAAAACAACAAAATAACCAAAATGAGCATTCAATAAATCTCACCGTAAGCCGGTGAAATGCGCGTGGATGTACAGATGGGATGCATAGATCTGGACGTTGCTGGACAGGATCTCAATAAAAGCTGTGACTGAAGGGGCATACTGAACAGAGACAAAAAATGATGTTGGTTTAAATTTTTCTGTCTTTAGATAATGTGTTTCCCATCAACTGAGCTTGAATGAAGCCTCTTATCCCTGACCAGTTATCTCACCCTACTCTTGAATCTTGGGATTACATTTTTCTTCCACAACTTACAGGATCGTCTATGTACTCTGAGAAGAGCTCCACCTCCACCACTTGTTTCTGCTCTGCTGCTCCAGTCAGGAAGAAAGGTAGGAAGAGCAGTGTTCCCAGAGTCTTCAGCAGGTCTGAGCGGTATCGCAGCATGCCCTAAACACAACAGAACAACAAAACAAGATGCTTTCCCTGGTGGTTTGATGCATATATAGGAAGGAGTGGTTGATGTCAAGAATGGTTAAGCTTCAAGTTCAGTATAACTGACTAATTGGGTTATCTGCTCATTTTTGCAAAGCATTAACAAAAGGTGATCTCAGTGGGCTTCTTTTTTTAATACTTTACACTCTTAAAACAAATATGTTCTGAAGTTGTAATGTTCATGTGTAATTTCATAAGTCTGATATTTTATATGTATATACGACCTCAGTTACAAAAAGGATGAGACCCTGTTTAGAATGAAAATTCAACCCAGTGCTGTTCTGTGTCTACCATTTGCTTGGAATCTTATTCATATATGTAATCTTAAATCAATTGTTGGATCCACAACGGAAAGTTAAATATTTACCAAGAAAAACTAAAATATCTTCTTTCTTTTTTTTTAAACCGGTTGTCTGACAAAAAGATGACTTGTAAATTATGGACACTATATCATTCAGTCTAAAGAGAAGAGATGTGTGATTACAGGAAGCCAGCACCAGTGATGGTACAGGGGTAAGTGCACATTGGCATGAGTAACATGCCCTTCTGTGAAAGGGGCTTTAACGCCAAGCAACATATGCTGCAATCCAATTATGTTTGTTTAAAGAAATGCCTTGCTTATTTCAGACAGGCAATGCAAAACCTATCATGCAATATTACAAAAGCATGTCTTTTGAAAAAGTGTTTAGGTAAAATAAAAGTCCGCCAGCAGTCCAGACCTGCCACCATCTTTTTAAACAGCATGAACTAAAATTGCGGCAGGTCGTTGAGCGGCTGAATTCCTACATAAAGCAAATGTCATGGTCCAGAGTTTCTGTCTCAGGTTATATTCAATTTATCTTGGTTTATGATTCTTTGCTGTTGCTTTCATGCTCTTTATCATGTTTTTATTTTCCTCTTTTTTTTTTAGTCAAGCTTATTTTGTAGGCTCCCAACACAGCTGGCTCTTCTTAGTAATTACCACACCTGCATTGTGTTTGTCCTTTTTTTCTCCCTCAGAACTAACACAACCACATTTACTTTGTTACAGATCTTCTTTGTTTTTTATTTGATCTTCTTCTCCTCCTCCCCTCACCCTACTTGAAGCACCACACAAAGTTCAGTAATCATGATTTTTTTTTTACCCCAGAGCCTCTGACTTTGCAGCGATAACAGAAATCTTGTCAGTTGTTTCAGCTCAATCAAAAACAATCCTATCAACACCACCTTTATATGTTGTCATACAAGCTCCAAAATATGTACTCATCATATAACTCTCACATCTGTTTGCTGACAAGAAACAGGATTGATTCTGTTTTTCAGTGTTTAATTAACTCAGATCCACCGTTTAAAATCAGCCTGCATGTGCGTTAGTCCTCTTGTCTTCTAAGTCACCTGAACGCTGAGATCACCTTCCGCTGCAGTGGAGCTCTGTGCAAGCATAAGCGGCTCTAATCTGGCTCTGACCAAGCTGTGTAATTAAAATGTTATCATGCGTCAGCACTGTACTCACGAAGCGAGAGCTGGAGGCCTTCAGCAGTTGTCTTGCCTGAGAAACACGCAACAATTTGAATCATGGTAAATATTGGCAATATGTTTGATGTGTGGCCACCCAGGAAAGTGCAGCTTACAGAGCGGGCAGAGGCTGCAACTTGTCCACGCTGTGAATAACAGGTTGTCTTGATCATAAACATCCCCAAGTCTTGGTTAGTCGGAGAATCGGGCATCTCCAGCTGCAAAGAGAGCCGATAGACCTGGCCGTATGTCAGTACCTGTATATAGAAGAATTAAATCACAAATTGATTAATTGTTGGTCTACAGAGACAGTCATGTGGTAGGCAGTTGCACACATAGATACATACATTTTTTTTGTCTCTCATCAGAGAGACATTGGCCACAGGATAAGAACACAGGAAAGAAGAAGGAGATTCACAATCTGCCCTGTAGGAAAAACAAAAAAGAAAAGAACATGATAGAAGGAGAGTCAAATCAAAAAGAGATGCAATTGTAACACAAAGTGAATCCTCAATCCTGGCCATCGAGGTCCAGTGTCCTGCAGGTTTTAGAAGTTTCCCTGCGGCAACACACTTGACTCAAATCAATGGGTAATAAACTCTGCACAAATCTGAGTCTGAATAAGGTGTGTTGCAACAGGGAAACTTCTAAAACCTGCAGGACACTGGATTTCGAGGACCGGGATTGAAGATCCCTGGTCCACATTGTTCAGTTTTCAGCGACACAGAATTAGATGTACACACCTGTGGTGATAGTAGACAGGTGTAGAAAAAGCTGCCTTGGGCATGTAAGAGTAGTAGAAGCTCCCATATAAAAAAGCAGCGATCCAGAGGAGTAGAAGGATGATAGAAAAGACGGTGAAGCTCTGTGCTAGTCTCAAACGGACCCGTAAAATCAGCGTGGCGGCAGCATCCTGGAGTTTAACCAGGGTCTGGCCGATGATGACTGTGAATTCGCCATAATCCTCTGAAGGAAGATGACTTTCTTGATCCATAAAATCTGAAAAAAAGAGCAAAAAATAAGGCAACAAAACATTTGGAAAAACAAATTAAAAGTCATTATGCAGAAGTTGCTAAAAGGAACATACTGATCGAGTTAACGGTTGTTTCACAATTAGTCAGGCTTAAATGTTGTGTGAAAAGTTCTCTGGTACAGATTTTCTTGGAAGAAAAACAGACACAGTATTGCAAACAGACCCCAAAACTCAGTGTGGCAGATGACGTTATGAATTAAGGACACAAGCTTCTACACTTAAAGTTCTGGGATCTGCAAAACCACTGAGTCCAATCAAAGTCACAAGCAGAGGCCTTTCATATCAGATGACTCCAAACTGTGTCAACAGTCAGCTGCCAGGCTGACTATAGTGCATGTGTCCAAAAACAAAGAAGAAATAAGTTTTTGACACAAAGATCTGCTGTGCTGTAATGTTGGTGCTTTAATTGTATTCATCACTAGTCCCCGGTGTCTGTAAAATCAAGCTATTTGTCATTTTATTTGTCATCATGCCATCAAGAGAAACACTGATGTAAATGACAGTGATGGAGCACAAACTTATTTTAACTCAAAGCTAGAAGAGAGAAGTCTAACATCTTAACACTATTTCTTAGTATAGTTCCTTTGACTGTCTCCAGTCTTGCTTAAAAACTCACCTTTGGTTTCTGTTGGCCAGTTATGAGATGTTGGGAAATATCTCCCAGAGGTCTCTTAGTCCAGGCTGGTCTTGGTGAAATGTGAACAGAACCCCTCACAAATATCTTATCATTGCTGTCTTAGTGGCTGCCATTGGACAGGGTTTAGTCCATCCCACATGATGAGAAATGCTTTTTCCAATTGGGATAGGGTTCTTGAACATGACAATGACAGCAAGTATGAAGCTTGAGACACCCCCGCCCCCACAGAAAAAAACGAATGAAATGGAAACTATTGCTCATATTTTAAAATGGCCATCTAATGTTTACTAATAAAAAGTCTATCGGAGGCGTTTTCACAAATAAACACCTTGTTCTTTTTTAGGTTTGTTTAGCTGAATTAGTAATGCACTGTGGGCAAGAGATGGATGGAAGGAGACAACAGAAGAATCACAGAGTTATGTTCCAGGCCCAAGCCTTATTCTGACCAAAAGGTGAAACAGGGGACATTTGGTAAATTGGACATATCTGAGCAAGTGGTGCTAGCTGCTATTTGCTTTGAGTCATCCCTAGTCTAGCTAGCTGGCGTTAACTCCCAGCTACTGGCTTTTCAGGGCAACAAGTTCTAAATGTTCCATTTTAAGGAACACAGATGAGATTTAGTGAAATAGAACTGGAGTGGGACTTCAATAACTTCAAAAGTTAAGGATGTAAGAAAATCACAAGGTTTTCTATACCTTTTACCTGTAGAATATACTTTTTTTTTTTGCCACTTATGGGGAAATTTGCCTTATTGTAGCAGCATTATGATAGACTAGATACATAAATATAATCCTTAAAAAGTTAGAATCATACAAAAATAAGCTACTGTATAAAACAGAAAAAATGCAAAACAATTTTGTGCAGTCGACTAATTGCATATTGTTCTAAACAGATTTTGCACGATTAGAGTATCAATTGAAGTGTTTGGTTTTTGGGGGTCATGATGGTTGTACAATCTGACAGTTGCTGGAAAATAGGACCTGGAATAACACACCTTTGACACAATCAGGCTTAAAACCTTCCTTTTTAATAAATCCTATAGTTAGGGGTGATTAGCCATCCCTTAGTTATGCTGCCATAGGTTTAGACTGCTGAGGGACATCCTA
>JBBBVU010000007.1:18656017-18677152 GCA_037177055.1 Atherinosoma microstoma
CCTCTCCAACCCAACCGGTCAAGGCAGATGGCCGCCCTCCCTGAGCCGGGTTCTGCTGGAGGTTCCTACCTGTTAAAGGGGAGGTTTTCCTTTCCACCGTCGCCTCTAGCATGCTCAGGATGGGGATTGGATCGAAGACAAGATTCGAGGCAGTCTGTTGGTTTCCTTAGCAAGGCTATTTGTTATGAATTGGCTTGTATGAATCAATGAATGACAATCAGATTGGCTCAAACTGTCTGTGAAGCGCCCTGAGATGACATTGTTGTGAATTGTCGCTATACAAATAAAGATGAATTGAAAAATTAGGATGTAGCAACCTGTCACTTAAGAAGCTTTCTATATAGCTGTCACATGTCATGCAAGGGGTGAAAGATATTGCCTAAATGATGATAGCTTGGCTAGAACCCTCCTGTCTCCCACCACCAGCATTAGATTAATGGGACATCCCATTCCCAGCACAGAGCTGACCTTCCTGGTAAGTTTGTCATTTCTTTTTCTATTAGCAGTTGAGATGCTGCTCCCCTGACATACCACTCCATAACAGAGTTGATGACTGTGTGATAAATTTGGGGGGTGTAAGCTGTGGAGCTGTGTAACTAAACTGTCATATTTTCTTGCCTGCAAAAGTCTGTAAATTTTGTCTGTAAAAGTACATTTTTCTATTCCTATAATAAGATCAAGATAACACAAAGTCATAAGTTAAAGTATTTACTTTTATCTTTTAAGGTTTACAAATAAGCAAAAAGGAAAAGATCCCCGAGCAAATGTATGGGTAGTAACACTGCCTTTGGCAAGTACCACAGTTTGTTAAGGATTTTTGTGTCCAGAAAGGAGTCTTTCATTTTTTATGTGGGGAATTTTAATCTATTCTTCCAGGAAGAAGCTCCAATTCAGTGTGATTCTTCAATCGACTTGTATGTACTGCTTTTCTGAGGTCTAACCACAGATCTCCAAAGATGGGTAATTTCAGGGCCAAAGCGAAACTTTCTGCTTGTGACTTGTCAAGTAGTCTGCTGTGAACTTGGTGGTGTACTCTTGTAGAAACAGGATTCATCTTTATTTTTTTACATTTAGATGTTCAATTTCACAATCACATAGATTTAATTCAATTAATTCTTCCCTTCAACATTTTAATGGTCCCCCATGCCTGGTTGCAACACAAGTCCAAAGCAAGAGCACATTAAAGAAAAATACTGTCAAGGCCTTATGCCAGAAAAGTATCTGGAAGAGAGGTTTTCTAACAGTTAATGTTTTTATTTTAATCTCTTCTTCAAATAAATGAAGTAGTTTTGTTGCTAGAAATAAACACTTAAACAGACAAATAAAATTAATTATAAAACTAACTCTGGAGTGAATTATCAGTATATTGAATCTCTGCATCCTAGTTGATAGTTCTTCATTTCCACACCCTGGATGCTGTAAGCCAGGAGTTTGTTGCATTATGCTTCTACTCCATTAACTGCCTCCTGGGATAACTCGTCAGATAGAAAAGAGCCTTGTGTCGGAGAGCCCTTAAGTCAAACGCAAAGCATTATCCATCCATCTTGTTCCCACAATGTATCGGGCACATTGAGATGGTAATTTGCAAACTCCTAAAGCTGAAATTTGTGGTGAGAGACAGTAAAGGTTTTCATCTGGGGACGCTTCCATGAAAGCCATATTTATCCAAACACAACAGAACAGTTCACCACTTCAGATTCTGCAAAATCCCCCTGGAGGTCTTTCGTAGTCCAACAAGGATTTGATTGCCCTCTCTAGTACTGATCTTGACACTTTTAAAATATTTTTTTTTGTTATTAACTGATAAAATTGTTTACAAATGCTTTGGTGTTACTTGTGAACGTCTCCTGCTTACTAATAAACAAATTAATTAAGGTGTAAGAACTTGACCGAATCGGACATTAAGTCTTGTTAAACTTTGCGTTTTACACAAAACGTTTTATTTCTAAAAATCTTCCAGACACCAGCAGGCAGAGCGACCAGAATAATCGCTGGCCACCAGTAGTAGGAGACATCACGTGGCCAACCTGAGAAACCCCGCCAAAAATATCTTTCAACGTAGAAGAAGACGCTTTTGTCCAATCAGACACCGCGCCTGGCCCAAACCGGAAAATATCCGGTTTCATGTTTACTGTGTCCTTAGCGGGTTGGAAAACAGCTGAAAGGTAAAGTTAGAGTAGAATTTCTCTGATAATTATTTTAGTTGTTTAACTACATTTCTAATAACGTTTAAACAGAGCTGAATACAAATAGTGCGATAACAAAGTGTTTCATTGCCGAGAGATGTTCGTTGTTCTAGGGAAAATCTGTTATCAAGTTCTTCATGACAAACAGTAAAACCATACAGGTCCTCATGCCGATATCCCCCCATAATACACCGTTGAAAAGGTGCATTACGTTATAATACAGTCATGTGTTGGAAGTCTGGATGATAAAGAAATGGTTTCAATTTGTTGGATTAGCAACTGTAATATAACTAATGGAAATGTAAAATGTTTTACAGGTGCTCTAGTTGATAATTTTTTTTTTAAATTATAATGTCAAAAACCTCTATAGAGGCTAATATGCAACCGGTGACTTTAGAAAAGACATTAGTTTCTGGTCAGCACACACAACTGGGTTCTTAATAATGTTGTTTAACTTTTTTCCATCTCCAAGCCATTGGGTTGTAGACTGTATGGTTATGTGGGGATTTCTGCAGGTAATGATAATTCCAATTGGAGAACAAATAAGCTGGAATTACTATACATGTCAAGTAAGTTTGGTTTCTTGGAGTATAAGGAGTAATTTGTTCTGTGGTCTCCCTTCTCCTGGCAGCAGGATGTCCTGCAACACCAGTGTTACTCATCTACATGTGTCTTCAGTCGGGCAGGCAGAGCAAGTCTCAGTCCACCTCATGCCGTGTGAGATTGAACACAATGGGCTGGCCCAGGTCTCACAATACTTCACTGCTACAACAAAGAATCACAAACAAGGTACTCAGAATATAGCTTGATATCTTCAATATCTAAGTTCTCTCTGCCAGACAGACTAGAGCTAATGGATACTGAACCAATTACTGTTGCAGACACAAGGGTTTTTGTTATTTACCTCCTCCTTCATCTTTCAATAAATCTTTAAAGGGTGATCTAAATTATTTTTAATAATGAATGATGTGGGACACATTTGTCAGTAACTCTTCATTAATTTAAGTGGGTCCAGCAACAATTCAGCCATAACAAATCTTTTGTTTTGCAGAGAAGACTGTGTCATTCAGAGGACGTGGATTGATAGGGCAGGAGATCAGCTGTCCACAAGGTTACACAGGGTTGGTGCTGAAAGAGATCAACAAACCTGGCTCTGATCAAGAGGTAAACACAGCTGAACTTGGCTGTCATGATACAAAAAACTGACCAAAGCTTCGGATCATTCAAAAAGACATCAAAGCACTAGCTACGTTAACATGGGCAAATATTTCATCTATCTGATTGAAATCAATCTGATCAGAGATTCCAGCTGACATGTTTACATGACGCATTTTTATTCTGATTGGACGTTCGATCATATCAAAAGCGCTCCATGTAAACGTAGCTACACTCCATGAGGCATAACATGAAATCTGCAGTTTTATTAGTAAGATTTTTGTTACTGTTTCTTTGTTGCTAATTTGTATGTATGTGCCTGTAGGACAGGACAGTGAGGGTATCCTCTGTGTTTGACAAGCTGACCTACTGGAACCTGGAAACTCATCCGAATTCAGATGATACAGTGGTGATGGCAATGGATTGGCCTGAGCTGGCTGAGGCGGTGAGATATTTTTATAGGTGAATTAAAAAGAGTATAATGGCATTTTGAATAAGATTTTGTTTTATAGCAGCACAAATAAGGAAATAAGCATTGAAAAAACATTGTAGTAGTTGAAGGGTTTGTTGTTGTTTGTTTGTTTCTGACGTTTAAGGTCCATTCATAACTAGATTTTCAGCTTTATCAGTACCAGGGTTTTTTGTTTTATTTTTAACATTTCTGATTAAACGTTCAGCCTTTTGGATCAATAACAGGAAATCCTAGCTCCTGGCAAGCTGTTAAAAGAAAAATAAGCTGCTGTATCTCAGAGAGAATGGAGTTGTTTTTAATATACTCTGCTTCTCCAGTGATTTTTGATTTGTGCCAACTTCTTTTCCATACTTGATGCCTCTTTTCCAACGTTTTTGAGATGAGTTGTTGCCACCAAATTCACAAGTAGCTAATAATTTCCATGAAATAGTAAAATGTCTTAGTTTCAGCATCTATTGTTTGTTTTTATAATATTTGCAAATTATTGCATTCTTTATATATTTACATGTTAAGCAGCATCCAAATCTTTATGAAACTGGGGTTGTATTAAAAAAGTCAACAGCAACTAATTTTAAGGATTTTCCCATGTATCTTTTGAGTATGAGAGACAAAGAGAGCAGGCAATTCTGTTTGAACAAACTAGTGGCGACAAAATGACTGTTTATTAATCTTTCTTTATTAATTCAAAGATTAATACTCATCAAATTTAAAGTCAATATCAGCTTTAGATGCCGCCCACATAGGTGATGCTACAGTATTTGGTCACGTTATGGGAAGTTTATTTTTGTGTGCTCTCACATATGTTTGAAACAAAGCTTAAGATTTAAATTACAAAAGTAAAGGTTTTTTTTTGTTAGTGGGTCCTCATGTTTTGTCTTTTCACAGATACATGGACCAATAGAAGACTGAGACTGGCAAAACATCTTGTTAAGTGGAGGCACAGTGATGTCACATCAGCATGTTACAAGTGAAATGCATCAACAATAAGATGATGTGTTATTGTTGCAGAGCAATGACGTAAAAAAATTCATGTTTAGATGTTTGTATATATTCTTTTGTACATAAAGGGGAAAACAATCCTGACATTTGAAAGTTCATTGTGTGATCCACCAAAACACAACCCTGTTCAACCGTCTCCATTGAATAGCATTTATTCACAGGGTAAAGGGAGAATTTTGGACACTGGCAACCAAAAAACGCTCTTTATTACTGGTTTGACTCTTATGTGTATCCAGCTTTAACACTTTAACTCGTATGGTAATGGCAACATGTATCACTGTACAGAAAGTGTCCCAAAACATGTAAAACATTGGAAAAAAGAAATTCAGAGTGAAAAACAGTCATCAAGTCACATTCAAAGTTTACATCTAGACAAAAAATGAGAATATTGACCTCTACAAAATATCCTCCAAAATGATGTTAGTGCAATACCAGCACAGTGTTAAGTGAATCCAACTTAATTTGGCAGGATTGTCCTATTTTTATCAAAATGACTCTTTTCAAATATTTACTTAGTTGCCTCATTGTCTTCTGAGATTTAACTGTGCTTTTTTTTTTCAAAATAAGGTGAAGAAAGACCATTTGGCACATGAAATGTAGTGTACAATAGTAAATATGTAATTGGTGATGAGTGGAAAACCTTCAAAAAACTATAACATGGCACCAAATGATTTTAAATTTAGAACTGGAAGGCATCTTAATTGAGCAGCTCTGTTGGTTTCATCTAGTAAAAAACAAAACACTACAGCAATCAAATCAAACTTTGCTGGCAGTCGTTGACACAAAGACAGCTGCACAAATTACACCTTACAAAATCATAGCACAATAACCTTCCCTTATTTGAGAACACAAACACTTTGTGTTGAACGTTACACTAATTGTTTTTTTTACAGATCCTGAATTATCCTTTCTTACAACAATGTCTGGTGTAAAGATATACAATAGTACTAATGACATCTGAAAATTACAAACCTATGGTGTAAAATGTCTGAAATATTACAAAAAGTAGCACAATGGCACAAGAATCTGATCAGGTTTACTGTTCTAGGGAGACGGACCATACATCAACATGAAACATGCAAGTTTGATGACTGAATATCAAGCCACACTCCAGATGTTTACTCTGCATGTGTTCATCTATGACCATGACTGAATGTCTTCAGCAGTTAAGAAAACCTGCAGAATTTCACATTATCAAAGATAAACATTATTACACAGAGCAGAATAGTTTTAGTTAACAGCCAGAATTTCATTTTTTAAACGGGAAATTTTTGACCATTCGGTTAAACTGTTCAATTATTTCCTCACTGCCTCCTTTAAAACAAGTGCCATTTAGAAAAATGCATCAAATGTTACTGCAAGTACTGCAAGTTGTGGTAACCATTAGGTTGTCATGGGTAATGTTGAAATCTCATAAAACAAACCAAAATTGTATAATCAGTGAGAAAATGTAAAGACATTGAAACCAAGAAAATTAAATTTGATGTAAGCAACTAGAAATGAATTGATGAAATGAAGGACTGGAAGAGTTTAGCTGGCATCGTTATTACAACCTGAATTCCAGAAAAGTTGGTATGCTCTTTAAACATGAACAAAGGGAAAACTAAAAGACCTTCAAATCGCATGAGCCAATATTTTATTCACAACAGAACATACATAACAGATGTCTAAACTGAGAAATTTGATGATGTTATGCACAAAATGAGCTATTATCCAATGTGATGTTTGCTACAGGTCTCAGAATAGTTGGCAGAGGAGCAACAAATGGCTGAAAAAGCAAGAAAGTTAAAGATTCAGCTGGGCAAATATCTAGCAGTAATATCTACTAGTAAGTATTTAAATTAATTGATATCAAGTCTTTAACATGATTAGCTATAAAAGGGAGGCTCTGTCCAAGAGAGGGCAGCTTGCATGTTTTGGAAAGAACTATAAATGCTGAAAAGTATATAAAGGTTTTAGAGGAACACATGTTCCTGTCCAGACGACATCTATTTCAGGCCTTGTGTATTTCAGCGACACAATGCTAAACCTCATACTGCAGTTATTACACCAGCATGGCTTCACAGGAGAACATTTGGTGCGTCATTAATCAAAAAATACCTCAGACGTCTTCAAACTTTTCTGAAAAGACAAGGAGACGCTACACCATGGAAAATGGAAAATATGCCAACTATTCTGAGACCCGTAGCAAGCATCACATTTGACACGAGCTCATTTTGTGCATACAATTGTAACATTTTTCAAGTTAAGACATTTATGTTACACATGTTCTGTTGTGAATAGAATATTGGCTTGTGTGATATGAAGGTCTTTTAGTTTTCACTTTGTTCAGATTCAAAGTCCCAACTTTTCTGGAATTCGGGTTGTACAATGATCTTGTGTTTTCAAATCAATCAATTGTTAGATCAATAATATTTCTTCTAATTCCAGTTCAGTGGGGTATTAAACGATTTACTTATTTAAATTTCAATTCACATTTTACACAGTATGCAAACCATTTTGAAAATAGGTGTGGACAAAGGAATCTACATTTGATTAAACAGTCAATTTTACGTTTCATCTTGAAGAATATGCCAATATACTTTAAAGCTCTACGATTAATTTAAGTTTATTTTTTTATCTCAGTTAATTGATTATTTCTGTTAGAACTGCATTTTTTCTGACATATAATTGAAAAAAATAAATGATAATTTTAAAAACCTAATTAAAATCGACAAGTAGTAATAAGTATCTTTACTCAAATTCGGTTTCAAGATGCAGGATTTTCATTATTTTGTTGCAGTCAGCAGTGTTACATGCAAACTGAGCTGAGATAAACCTAGAACTTAACCTAGTCATTTTATTGGATCACTGTCTTTGTCCCAGTGTGCGTGAAAAGAAGGGGACTATAGGGAAACATTCTCTCACTTCTAAATTTCTTAGACAACATTGCAGACATCATCTTTAAGTTACTTGAATGGTTATTTTTGCCATGTGATGCTGCAGTTATAAAATCAGGACTTTCTTACTGCAGCATGACAGACTGGAAAAGCTTTTAGAGATTATGATGCAACAGTCTTAATTGGTAACCTTTCAGTTACTTTCTGAGGACCCTTCTGACAAAAGAAAGTATGCAAATAAAAAAAGCTTTACAAGGATTTTTGAGTGTATTAATATAAACTTATATAAACTTTTATGTTTTTACAAAACGATAAAAAAATATGAAGCTTTGGAGCATGTTAAGAGTACCTAGGCTCATCTGTACCTAAAAAGCATAACAGAATTATCTGGGTGTGTTAGATGGGTTTTTTGAGCTTGGATTTTACACAATTTTTGGTCAGACTAACATGTTGACATAAATTTGAAAGATCAGACTAACACAATACTTGTCATGTATATGTGCTGAGGATGAACCCAAGATATATCTCATGTTTTGTTTTGTGAACTGCATTGCATCGTACATACGGTACATCTGTATTTGGTCATCAGGTTTGCAACATGTTCTAAAAAACAGCAGAGAAAAGGTAATCAAAGGCTATTAATGAAGTAAAATGAAAGCACTAAATCACAAAATGTCGAGTTTACGTGGAACAAAGATGGGCATTTGTCGACAGATGCATTAAAAAGTTTCTCAAATGTTTCCAAACCATCTTAAAGAAAGATTGGAAGGGATTTATTGTCTGCCATCCTGAATGGCAACATGCTTAAAGCAGTTGCAACATTACTAATTGTTAAAAGCTTTATTCTCCCAACTGTTTTTTTTATTATTATTATTTTTTTAAATGTTGCAGACCTTAAATCCAAAAATGGATGCAAGTTGTTTAACGTTTTAAAAATATTTATGTTTTCCATCCCGTCCCATCTTAGGACCGTAGGTTAAAATTAAAAGTGTGTTTAAATGTATAAGGGTTTTAGCTTGTTAGCTGTGAGCGGGTGGTGGTGGTGGTGGTGGTGGTTGTGGTGGCAGGGGAGGATCAGTGTCTGCCTTACTGCGTTTGGCAGGCAAAGTGTGATCATGAGCTTTGCGAATGTGTCTGTACAAGTCGCCTGATTGTGTGTAGCTTCGGTAGCAGTAGCGGCATTCATAAGGGCGTTCGCGTGTGTGCACAATGGCGTGGCGCCTTAGAGTGTATGTGCATGAGAAAGTCTTTCCACAGACCCCACATGTCGGGACATCTTCGACAAAGTTCCCCATAGAGTCCTGGAGGTCCTGGAAGTAGGAAGGATGATCTGAATGCTGGTGGGATGTGGATGGAGCAATGAGGGAGGCTGTGAAGGAAGAAGTGTCCTGGGAAGACGGTCCAGCGCCAGAGGAGGAGGAAGACGGAGAGAGGGGGAAGGAGTAGTCACTCGAATGGGAATTGATTTGTAAGAGGCCCTGTGGATGGGAAGGGAGAAACTGAGGGCCACTTAGCTCCTCATCCTGGATGTCATCTTCAAACTCATCTTCCACTTCCATCACTGGTTCTGCTTCCCCTCTTTCATCTTTTTCCTCCTCTAGCTCTTCATCAGAAATTACAATGGCCTCTAGTTTAACTTTCACAGTCTCTCCATCCTTGTTTGTCCTCAATCTACCCACAAGTGGGTGAGCTCTTTCTTTTGTTCTTGTAAATAAAGCTTCACCATCATCCTCTGGTCCTTGAAGAGTTTGGGTCTGAGGAGTATGGTGAAAGTCTGAACTCCGGTGTTGGAGTGATACGGCGTTCTGAATTTGTATTTGGGGAGGTGCACGCTGGAGTGCTGACTGTCTTGGTTTTGTTTGCAGATTTGAGGTTAAACCGGGTGCTTGGATTAACATGACCATCTGGTGTCCTCTGCCCAGTGTATCTCTGTGGTCTGTCTCTGAGGGGCCCCGTAAAAAGTTATCACGAGACAATCTGGGTTCGTCTTGGTGGAAGCTGGCAGAGAGGTGGGATTCTGACTGGCTAAGAGAAACAACCGAGCCGCCACCAGCCTGGCTCACTGGTACCAGGGAGGAAGAAGAGGAGGAGGAGGGTTGCTGGCTACTGCTGTGGCTGGGGAAAGATAGAAAAAAAGGGTCAAATCTGCCTCTCAGTGACAACTGTAACAATGTTCATCACTCACCTAGTGCTTTAAAAAAAAATCCCATTATGTTTTCATCTAAATATTAGCCATTTTTACTCTAAAGGATGTAGGAAATCAAATTTTACTATATCCCGCTGAGTATAAAAGTTGCTAATTGCACAGAAAAAAGAAAGCAGCCTAAAAAAAACAATGTCATTGCATTACTACAAACAACTTATACACAATACAAATCTTTACCATTGTTTATTGTACTTACACCTAAACTACAATAATGTTTTATATTTTTCAATTATGATTATTCCCTATTTCATAAACATATAACACTTATCACAAATCGAAGTAGTAAAAAATGATTATTGTACAGAATAAAATTAATTGTATTATGTTATTTATCATCTGATTAAAACAGTCTAAAATCAGCATCAGACCTGTACCTGTATGTCTCTGTTGTGCTACAAGGACTGCAGAGAGCTGATCCTTCTCCCTGTCCCCCACTGCCCAACATGGCGAGACTTCCAGAGGTGGAAGTAGATTGGCCCGCAATGAGACCCTGCATGAGCTCCCCACCTGGGGGCAGATGAGGGATGTCCATGCCTGGCTGGGTGGTATCAGCAAGGTCAGGGCTCAAAGGAGTCTGAACTCGTACCTCTGATGAACCCCCATTAGTCCTTTGCTCACACTTTACAGACTCCAACTGACCCCCCTCTGCCGCTTGGGATACTGATAAAAGTGGCACTGTTATGGTGACTGGATTTAAGCGATCTCCTGCCATGGCAACAATGGACTCATTTCCACTGTCACCCTCTGCCCTCATCTCTGATGCCTTTCTCAATCCGCTGCTCTCTTCAGAGCGCGTGCTGTCTGCTTCCGCCACAGGTCCTCGTCTTTGCAGTCGCTTCTTGCACACTCTCACCACTTCGTTCATGTGAAGAAAGCTTGCAGCTGCCAATATGTCCTCCAATGGAGGAGACTTTTCCAGCTGCAGCACACCTTCATAGACAAAGTCCAAGAGCAAGCCAAATGCAGCAGATGTGACAATATCACTGTCCAGTGTGACAGAGCAGTTGCTTCCATTTGCCCCTGGAGAGTCCGAGTAGAACATGTGGAAGAAAGGTGAGCATGAGGCTAATACAGCCCGATGAGCCAGGAAACGGGATGAACCCACCAACACAGTGCAGTCACAGAGGAAGCCCCGCTGGCGCTGGGAACGCAGAGCTGACAGCAGCTGTTGGGAATGCTGGGGAAACTCCATAACCTGAGCAAAAGAAAAGATTAGCATTCTTATTGAGCATGGGCACCCTTAATGGATGTATGTATATAAACAGACATTGAATGATAAGCAGCACAGCTGTGATAATGCAGAATATCCTTATTAGAGTAAGTGACAGTATGAAGAAAACCAATGTATTGATATACACTACACATTTGCTTACAGGTAAAACATATGCGTTCTACAAGTAATTTATTGTGCATTTGTTGAGTAATAAAAATGCTATGCAGGGAAAAATTATTACACACTAGAAGACTAATACGCCGTTTGCATTCAGCTATTCTATCTTCTTTTTTTCTCTCCTTTTTTTTTTTACCTTATGTAAAATGAACTCCTAAGACTATTTCAGAGAAAAGGTAAGTAAAAAATTAAGAATACATTTGGAAGAAAACGTACTTAAAGCACAGCGTTTCTCCTCTTTGATGCTGTTGACTTACAGCTGAGTCTTGAAGCTGCCGTCCTGCTTCAATGTAACCCCCGTTCTGTCACCATGGTGACCATCCTGAAATTGTCGGTTCGCTGAAGAGCCGAACCTGATCAAGTTGCGTTACATAAAAAACAAAGCAGGCCATGCAGGTGAGAAAGAAGCATGTTGTTAACACGTCATATAATTATAGACAACGCCACTGCCCCACATGTTCAACAAGAAAAGCCTAAAGTCGTAGCTCAACGATGCTAACACAAGTTAGCTGAATTAGCTCAGCATCTGAGTTCAATTCTTGCTTCTGCAGCTCCAACATCTATGGGTTCGGGGTTGTATGTTACTGAAACAGAAATCTCCATTTGCAGCTCAAAATGCCTCTTTTTTGTTCATTTCAATACATTTTTGAATGCAAAGAGGGTTTTTCTTACCTACCTACACTCGGACCACAGATTGATGTTTTCTTCCAGGATTGAGGCAGTTTTTCTTCTGTGGTGCCAGGTTCCTGCATCCCCGTTAGCCACACTGCCACCTACCAAGCTCATAGGTGAAAGAGACAGGAAGTGGGAGCAAACTGCAAGTTTGTTTACCGGAGTCGGCTGACCACAAGATCAATGTGTAACCCTTCTTAAAATGGAAATCTTCAGACCGTTTTGCCTACTGCCAATAAAGTCAGAGGGCGAAGAATTACAATTAATTCAATCGATAACATAATTCAGAAGCTGTAGAAAAAGGTTTGATTTTAACTGCCTGTGCCTTAATGGACAGTGCAAGAGGAGACAGAAGAGGAAAGAAAAGAGGAGGATCAAGGAGAGCAAATCGTGATGAAAATGTGAGATTGTAGCCCTATTATTAGGGATCAATGCCCATTTTGTCAGTTTAATGACGTTTGAGTCGTGACACCTCTGTGCTGGCAGTCAGGGAACATGGGTGATTTGACATACTGAAGTCCTGGAACTAAATTTAAAAGAGCTATAATTAGAGCTGAGTATGGAGGCGCGAGTTTCAAGTGATGCCTTCTCCTTCCGCAGGACAGAGATGTCCGTTTGTCTAAATCCATGTCTTATGTACTGCGTCACGGAGCCAGTCAGATGGGTCTTGTAATGGGCACAGGTGAGCTGCTCAAACTCAGGTTGGGTAACTGTGGATGCATGTATGGACCTTAAATGCTTGAATTTTGTAATTTTATTGAGCAACATTTTAGTAGATTCTTTCATGTGATCACAATAAAAGGCATTACAGAATTAAATACTGTATGTAGGACACATTAAACTGTAATAATCTTATTTTCCTTTTCAATAAATACCTGAAAATATTTTAAAAGAAATTGTGCCGGTCTTTGGCTCATACATACAACTTTAAAGTTAATTATGTGGGGAAAAAATTCCTCTTTCACTTCTTAGGTTTTACATATCAGGATATAAAAACATGGAGCCCACGATTCAGTAGCTTGTAGAATCACATTTAACAGCAATAGTTTGAGAGAATCTTTTCCTGTATGATGAAATCAGTCTTTCTCATCTTTATGAAAGAATTATGGCCCAATTAGATGCTTGATTTTCTTAAATAAGTTACACAGTGTTATATGTCATGTGTTGTTTCTCATCGTAAATTCTATTAACCCAGTTTTACCTCAGGTACATGAGTGTACCTGAGGTAAAAGCTACTGAAAATGTGACCATAATTATAACAGTTCTCTTCACTACAGATGGCTTCCTGTTTGTGGAGGATCTCCTGGCTCACCCACAGTTCCGCTCATACACATTGGAGGACGTTGAGAGAGTTGTGACCACAAATGAAAAACAGCGCTTTAAGCTCCGTTCCCATCCCGAGGAAGGACGACTGCAGATTCGGGCCAATCAGGGTCATTCAGTACAGGTAGACAGAGTAGCAAACATCAGAGATATGTTTTCTAAATGATAATAATCAACTTATATTTTAATTGGATAAAGCATCTGAAATATAACTAGGGCCAAGTTGTAACATGTCATTAGACAGTCCTAACAAATACAATAAATAACACAAAATATTTTTAAGATATCAACTTGCTGTTCTCTTTCAACCAGCCTTAAAGGAAAATGTAAACAGACTTAGAAAGTGACTGTATAGTAATATTGTGGAAGGTTGGTATGTCAGCTAACATGAGATGGATCAAAATCAAGCAATCACTGACCTGAAATTCTCTCTTTTCCCTTGTTGCCAGTAATATGTTCATTAACTAATCGCTAAAACTAAAGAGCAAACTGTTTCTTGTGTCAGATTAAACAAACTTTTGTATACCCTAATTACATGAACAACACTTTAGGATAACCCAATCTCAATGTCCTGCTAATTCTGGGTGCCTTCCTATGGTCAGGTTTCAGATCTGGACGTGAAACCTGTCCTGGCTGGTTTTCCAGACTGCCCTGCTGAGGCTGTGCATGGCTCCTACCTCCGCAACTGGAGCTCCATTCAACAGCATGGCCTGAGTCGCATGCAGAGGACTCACATCCACCTGGCATTAGGCTTGCCTGGGGAGGATGGCGTCATCAGTGGTAAGCTCTGCGTTTAAGTCTTTAAAAAAAAAAGAAACTTCCAAGTTGAACATTTTCTGGCAGGTAGCAAACTGTGTTCTTTCTTTCTTTTACTTATTTTCTCCACCAGGCATGAGGAAAAACTGTGATCTAGCTGTGTTTATTGATGTTCCTAAAGCCCTTGCTGGTAAGACGTCCCACTATCGGTTGTTGTCCAATACTTCACATCCACCCTGGATGTGGAGAAATCAATTTGCTTTATGTGTGTATCCAACTTTGCAGATGGTATTGAGTTCTTCTGGTCAGAGAATGGCGTGTTGTTAACTGCAGGCGATGCTGAGGGTAAACTTCTCCCAAAATACTTCATCCGAGCCCTCAGACTGAAACCTACTCGTAAGAAAAACTAAAAAAACAGACACAATTTTCTTCATTCAAAACATTTATTGATGTCCAATTGTGACTTGTTAACTCATGTGCTTTGTTTCAGGGAGCATTCTGCCACTGCAGTAACAGCTGCAGAGGATGCTGTTCTGTCATTAGTCACCAACTGACTCATCTGAACATGCTTGCATCCCACGGTTTATCTTAGTTTCCTTGGTAACAGTTGTTTTGTTTTGTAGCAACACCCTGGTCAGGATATTTGATCGTCAATAGAGGACTCGGTTCAGAAATGACCCTAAATGGGACGGATAAACTTTGAAATCTTCTGTTATCATTGAACAGGGTGGAAAGGAGCTGGGACCTTCATTTTCATATGAAAATTCAAGCAGATAACTGTATGATTACATGTTTTGTTTAAATGTAAACCAGTTTTACTTTCCTTACAGCATTGTCAGTGCTAAATGAACTATTGCGCACTATGAGATATTTTTACATATCTTAACAGACAGTAGTTTAAATAAAGGATCGAGACATGCTCTATGTATGTGCGGTTTGTCACATAACTAAGTGTGGGAAAGCAGAGGATACAGACATTGTGGTTTAACGGACAGTTTTAACAGTTTCTTGTAAGATAGGGAAACACACAAACACACACAGCATCTGTTAGGGGAGATAATTGGTTTGAAGCTTCCTGAAACAACAGAAAATTCCCACATTTGTGACAATCATGAAGATTAAAGAAAAAAGTGAGTTGCTTTTTTTTCTTTGTTGTGAATTTTCCTTTATTCTTAGACTTTTGTGACATCATTCATGCTGGCATTTATTTTTAATCCTGTGTTAATAAGGTTGGCTCTTAAGTGTAGCTTTTGATAAAAGTCCCAGTTACAAAGTTTTCAACTTTTCACAAAACAAAGCCTTCCATCCTGAGCAGTGCTGATTACAATTTATGTTATATTGAGCTGGAAAAAAGCAAGTCATGGCTGGCTGATTCAGCTGTTGATTTTACATTTTTGTGGGATTGATTGTCAAGCCTGTTGATCTTGGGTTGGCCCAGCAGCAGTCTATCATGAAGGCGGGAAGAAGTCAGCATGTGGACCACTGGGGTCTTCATCTGTCTGAACATGTTAGGTATAACACTGATGTAGCTTGCAGATAACAACGTGGGCGTGTGGAAAACAAATACAAGCTCAATACCTGATACGACTTACAAGCTGAGTTGTAACACTTTGAAAATAATCAGGATATCTTATTGTGACCTTCGTTGTTCTAATGTATTTGCAGCTGTATGTGAAATAAAATCTGCCGTCACATATGTTGTCCACTCATGAGACATACTGGAGATGTGATGAGCTGTGGCAGATCCAATTTTTTGTCTGTTTGTGTTACAGTCTTAGAGAGCTTCGTGACCTCCAGTCAGCTTATGGAAGAGCTCCTCATTGAGTACTTCGCTCTTCTCACGGCTGCGTGTTGACATGAAAATGTAGCCTCCAATAAACTCATGGATGATTTTGCAGTCAGCAGTCACACAGCTGAAGGCAATGTTCACATTTCCTTCAAACTCAATGGCAACCTGTATGAGCCAGAGACACAAAGAAGACAAACATTAATTAAAGAAACAGCTGCATTTATGGGGAGTATAAATATTTCAGTTGCAAATGACAAGCAAAATACATTGTATTTAGAGTAGTGTGTGCCAGTTCTTGTACTCCCAGTGGCGGAGTCAGCCTGGTTTCAGTTATTACTGTGTAGCTAAATTCATTGCTGATATGCAGGTCAATATTCAGTCATATTCACTTCTTTAGGCAAAAGACACTATATGCACAACTAGAAACATGACAGCTTTTCAAAAACTAATTCAGCCAAACAAAACTCTCCTCGCTGATGAAAACCTGAGCACAGAAGTAGTCTGACCTGTCGTATGTCCCAGTTGACGTTCCACTGCTTCATGTTATTATAGCGCCAGGTCTTCACTACATCACCCACACCCAGGTCGATGCGGATCAGACGAGTGGGGGCTATGCCCAGCACTTCGTCTTTTCGACTACCCTTGAATCTATTGGGAAGGGGGTTAGGGTTAATAAAAAAATGTCATTTAAAATCTTTCTTTCCATAACAAACAAATACATGAAATAAACTTTAATTCTCCTAGACAGAATATTCCAGAATAGCCACTATTTATCAGACGCTTTGCTGAAAAATTCTCTATACCTCAAAAGCCTTTACTGCTGTACATGTTTTTTAAGAATCACTACTACTGAGCTTGATTTTGTAACGTTGCTGAAATATGCATATCTTTTACTAAACATTTATGTCAGCTCAGTGTAATGTAAAGTGAATGTCAGAGCTTTTATAACAACCATGCTACACTGAATTTTATCTGTGATATCCTCTCTGGCACAGAATCATTTCTTGAAAGCTTTGAATTAAACTTTAAACTCAACCTGACAACAACGTATGAGAGCCCAAAGTCAGGCAAGGCCTGCCAGATCTGCAGGAAACGCATCAGCGCATCCGTCAGCGAGAGCTGAGCGACGTTCTGGTACGCGTCCAGGATACGAGGGGTCAGCTGAAAGAGCGGGCACAGGGAAAAATGTCAGTTGTAATTACATTTTTGCTGCCTTCGGCACTAACTGTAGAGATGTTGCATAAGTGTTTAATTAATACAGCTGCACAAAATCACTGTACTGCTTTGAAAAAATAATTTAAGTTGGTAATGAGTCCCACTGCTGAGAATCCTACACGGTATATAGGATCAATATGTAGCTGCCTCCTAGAAACACTTAATGTATCATTTTCAAATACCTGTTTGGGCTTGTACTTCTTATGGTAGCGTGGCGACACCAGACTGTGAGGATTGATGCTCTCATCACTGGCAGCAGTGTTGCTATGGGAACTGGAGTTGGTCTTTTGCATAGCCAGGAATGAACTTATGCTCTTGATCTCGCTCTGGTAGCTACTGTCGGCAAGACTCTTGCCTTTGGAGGCCAGCCGACATGCAGCCATCCACTCAGCATACTGTTGCTCCTGCAGACACAGACCACAGAAGAAAGGGATGAGAAGACAGGTGTGACTGCGGGGAGACATGAGATGGTGAGACAAAGATAGAGATGGTGGAAGAGACAGGATGCTGCACAAAGAGATGAGAAGGTTCATGTGTGGCCTCACATTCTCACAGCGCAGATAGACTTCATTCATGCCCTCAGGTGCTGGTATCAGGAGTTTGATAAGGAACTTCTGTGCAGCCACGTTAACGTCTGGAGCCACCTCACATCCTGTGGATCAATATCAAAGTGACATGTGTTGTGAAAATTGACATTTATGGGTTAGCTGCTGAGAGGAGGTATGGAAAGACAGAAATGATGCACATTGAGTCTCCTTTTGTAACCTTTTCTTTGTTAGAAAAAGAGGCCTGAAATGGACCACAGTACTCTAATAAAATCCCACAAACTACATGTTGTATTGTTGACAGAGTGCATTATTGATTACATAGGAGGAGAATGTAATAGTTAAACATATGCAATAACACATTTTTGCACCTTTGAGGTTAATCTGTTGAATGGGCTCTCCAATGCTCTCCTCTTTGCTCTTGAAATAAGAAATGGAGGTATCCTGGAACTTAAACCAGTACTGCTTGTATCCCTTCAGAGTCAGTCTCTTGGGCCTGAAGAACAATCAATCACATTGTTCAACAAAACCCGTTCTCACTAATATGATCAATTCCCATTAACTGAAGATTTCAAAATTATATATCTATGTATGTCTAGAATTTTTGTCGGGAAAATGAATCTTACCTAAATATCTTCAAATAGTCTTTGAGTTCAGGTGCAGTCATGTTTTCCTGGATGAAAGACAACTTTTCAGTAAATAAAAAAATGCATTCTTTCCTTTCTCATATAATCTTTGTTTGTCACTGAATGACAAATGCCTCTAAATTACAGTATGTTTCGCATTATAGAGTCAAGAACACCGTACTTCCAGCTCTCAGGTAAGTCAGTAAAATTTGCCTGACCAGTAATTCAGATGCAGAGCTGCTCTCTCCCTCCATTTTGACCTCCAGCGACTGCAAGGCGGACTCCAGGTCATCCATAGCTGCATTGGAGGTCAGCATCTGGGGCTCTGACTCAGACACCTTACTGATGTGGTACTGCATGAGTTTGAATGTAAAACAGGAGAGACACTGACCTATAACATGCACTGCTTGTTAAAGAAGAAAAAAAGCTCCAGCTGTGTGTTTTACAACACTCATATATCTATGTCTATATATATCTATGTATATATATGAACACCCAACTGCTTTAACTTACTGCTGTCTCCATTCAAGATCTTTTACCGTATTTGGATGCAGTAAAACATGAACATGAAAGTTCCTGTATTCTTTGAATTTTTTGCAGTTTCAAGAGAAATATCCACTTCCCTGTACACCGATACACAGCAGTATTTTCTACCTGCAGAGCTCCAAACAACATCATCTCCTCCTCTGTGCAGTCAATGTCTTCCAGCAGGATGGCCCAGCGTGCCTGCTCATACAGCTGAGTCAAACGTACAACATCATACTGCAGGGGTAGAGATGAAAAGAAATATAAGAGTTCAGAGAAGGGATAGAATACCAAATGCATTCAAAAACCTGCACACAATGGAGACGCACACACACGCACGCACGCACGCACGCACGCACGCACACACCTTGGGGTCCATATCATAGAAGGTGAAGTACTTGAAGCGCAGCCAAAGTCTGTCATTTTCCTGGGTGCCTTGCTGCATCAGTGAACGTGATGAGTCCAACCACCTGAGATAACAAGGATACTGTGTATTTTTATGATTTTATATGTAGCATATATGAATCATATGTGAGCTAAAGAATGTAATCACTAAATAATAGAATACATAATAAAACCCCGCTGGGATTGATAAAACCCAGTGGAATACATACTGTATTCAATGTGCCATACTTTTACTCATTTTATCTTAGGTTTGCTTTTGCAATGACTCAGGTTTAAAGCAGCTTTGAACTTGAAAAAGGGAAAAGAAGAAGGTGAAGCTGGGGAAAGCGAAAGCTTCAGAGCTTCACTCCACACCACTTTGCCTAATAGCTCTTCCAACAGTTCCAATTGTTGTCCAGTTGTAAGCAATGGTTCTTTAGTGGTATCTCTGTCAATCCACACCCTCATGAGATAATATACATTCAAATTCCTACCTTTAATAATTCAGCTACAGCTGTGAGTTCAGGATAATTGGTTCAGCATACCTGCCATTGATGTGAGCTTTGTCCACCACACTGGCTGGGCGGTACTGCTTAGTTATGACCTCAGGGGCGGGAGGAGGCTGAGTGACTGACAACATCTTGTAGATGGCCTCCATCTGCGCCGAGTCGGCAAAGTGAGCAGGCATGCCGTTATACAGACAGGGCCGAGAGACTGCAAAGAAAGTGGGAGAAAGAGAAAGAGAGTGAGGATCCACTTAGGTTTCTTAGTAAGACAAAGTTGTGGACTTCAAGGAAATGTGTCAGATTAAGGCATGATTGTTACTATGGTTATAACATAGCAAAACCGATGAAACTGTGACAGTGATGCTATCAGGGTAAATAAAATGTTTTGAGTGTACCTGAGGAAAGGGGCACCTCAGTCAGGTCATAGATCTCCTCTGTCAAATCTTTATCTTTCTTCTTCTTCTTCTCCTCCACCGGACGTAGGAGGGAAAGCTCCTCAGGATGACGGATGTCTGTAGAAATAGCAGAAAAAAATGGATTCAAAGCTGGGTAATTTGATTCAGTGAAGTATGTTTCAGCTAAATACTGATGGACACAAATATGTAGGGACACTGAGCAACAGTATATGCAGAGATTACAGCAGGACACATTTTAGATGCAAGTAGTTCATGTGTAAATTGATGTGTGGAGCAGTATTTCTTGTTTTAATAGCAATCCATCTGTATTTCCAGACATGAAACTGTAAGTTCAACTCCCTTTGAGTACATAACCTCAGATAACTAAGTGCAGGTCACAGTTGTGATGACAGCATTCAAAACATGTTCACACCCTTTTGTATAAAAGCCTACGAAGTGTATGAACTGCTCTGGTCTGTGTGTTCTGACTCTGTGTCCCTGCAGTTTCACATGGAATGCGAAGATAATCAGCTGATCCTGCCCACATTAAATACTGTCTATGGTGGAAAACAAAGTAGAAAGCAACTGAGCAAAAACTCAGATCAAGTAGAAAACTGTAACAATGCAATCAAAAAACATTATTTGACAACAAGAGGCAGTAACACCATCTTTCACTTAACTTAAAAGAAAAAAATCTTCATCAAATTGTCAAAAGTGCTCAAATTTGTACTCTTGCTTCCATTTAAAATGTAAACTTGCCGTGGGTTTACTATATTAGAGGGAAAAAAGCTGTATGATTTTCAGCACCTGTAGGCTCTCTGGAGCAATGGTAACATGTTTGGCTCTGGTTCAAGTCACCTCAGGGACAAATTGTATAAATAAAACCCAGTGGGTTGAAATAGTTTGTATTTGGAAGAAAAACCAGCAAATATAACTCAAGGAAAGAACAAAAATGTGAAGCTTGTTTTCTCTGTCCTACTCTTCACAATGGAGAAATTGCCTTAACTAACAGCTCACTGCAAACTATATTTTCTGGCAGGGCAATCTTAAAATGACACAATTTTCAGGAAAACAGATCAGCGCGATGATAGGCAATGGGTCCTGCTGATCAC
>JBBBVU010000007.1:18677252-18724315 GCA_037177055.1 Atherinosoma microstoma
GCAGGGCAATCTTAAAATGACACAATTTTCAGGAAAACAGATCAGCGCGATGATAGGCAATGGGTCCTGCTGATCACGAGAGAGCTGTGCGTAAATCGACTCGTAACTGTATGGTGCAATGGTAGTGTATCTGACTCCATAGCAGAAGGATGAGTGTCAGGGTCATGAGAATGTGCAAAACATAAGTTTCATAAAACAAACTGAAGTTTCGAAAACACTTGTGCACTTCAGGGTAAAAGAACGTAAGATATTAGACACATCAGTCTCATTAGTCTCACTTGTGAAAATCAAATCAAATTCAATTGAATTGAATGAAGACATATGGCTGATCCCCCCAACAGCATCGGAATATTGTCTGAATTAGAAAAAGGAGTAAATGATAGCTGAGTGAAATAACCATGGCAAGTTGTAATGTTCAAATATGGAATCAAACATTATTGTCCATGCAATGGATAATTAGTCATTGATGGGCACCTATCATTGATTAGAACAAGAACACCTGATCACAACAAGCCTATGACCCCATGTGGTGCAATGGTCTTTCATCCAAAAACAGCAGGGTAGTGGCCCTCAAGGGCTAGAGTAGAATAGCCCTGGTACAAGAGTTCTGACCACACTGTTAAAGTGGCACAACTGAACTTTGGTGTACCTTCTCCCCCTTTGGCGTCCCCTTTCAAAGGCTAATTCAGTATCCATCTTACATCCTTTCTCTTCTTTGAGCTATCTGCAGCCAGAAAAAGTTAATCCAGTGTTGACTCTTGTCTTTTTTTCTCATTCTTTGTCCCCTTCTCTCTTTCTTTTCTTCGCTTCCACTAATAATGCCCTCTTGCATTTCTTTATAGAATTAGTGCAATTTCTCGGGCCCTGGACATTGCAGGGCAATGATGGCTCCATGTATATAATGAATGTCAGTGTACCATCAAAATGAATCAGAAGCAGAGTTTTAAAGTCACACAGTTGTGCAGTATTACTTTCAGAAATTCAGAATCAGATTTATTTGTCATTATATATACATGTAACCAAATGAGAAAAACTCAATAAAGACCTGGGGTTAGCAAAAAAGACTTATCTAAGTGTTCTCAGTAAGCCTGATTATTGTTATGATGATTGTATACAAAAAAGCACCTGGGGTTTACATATGGGATTTGCAGTAGCAAAACGCAAGCACTGACTAAAGCTAATAATAGCACCTGATCATACCAACCTTATGACTCTGTGGTGCAATGATAGCGTGTCTGACTGCAGATCAGACGGTTGTGTGTTCAAATCATGTCAGGGTCATTTAATTATTTATGATTTGTCTGTTTGCTATACCACGGTGGAGATTTAAACATAAAATCTGTTGCATAAACACCCAAATTGCAATGCTTTGCCTTTGCCCCATGTGATCCAAGTATGTGGATTGGCGTTAGGTTTTCTCTATAAAGAGCGTTTGTTGTAAAATATGTAACATCTTGATAAACTGGTATTCACTCCAAACAGTGAGAACTGAACTCCCACTAACTTTCTATGTTGTGTTGCAATTACCTACAAGAAGCAGAAACTAAAGATGTAGCAATATGGCAAAGGAAAAAAGGACTACTGGGCAAACAAAGTAGAAGACACAAAATTGCTTGTAAGCTGCTCTGAAAGTTAATGTATCTATCGGGTCATATAATTAATTAATATATAAAATGACGCAAGAACAGCTGCAAAACTGTTTTAACATTCTGTTAATCTGCAACAATTTATGAAACCTGAAGCTATCTGCAAATAAAACTGCTTAGTTGATCAGACCAAGGTATTTTTAGATCATATTAGAGCTTTTCTACACTCTATTTTATAAACAAGATACTTTTCTACAGACAGATTTGATCATTTCCCCTCCAGTCTGCTTGGGGATTTCTGGTGAGGAATTGAGACCAAGAAGTTCCAAAATTAGACTAAATGAAAGCATGATACAGATGGTGAAAGTCTTGCAGCCAGTTCCAGCCAGTCAGAGTGCAACAAATCAATGGCACAAATGACTACCAAAGTTGTGATCAGCTATATAACAGTGTGAGTTCTCAGAACAAGTAAAACAATGAAGAGTGACAGGTAGTAAAAGTTGGTCTGGATGATAAAAATGATTTATTTTTATCCCAAACTATGTACTAATTCTGTTTTTTACATCACTGAGTTTGAAAAGAAGTTATGTCTATCATGGATCCCCAATCCTGGTCCTCGAGGGCCGGGTGTCCTGCAGGTTTTAGAAGTTTCCCTGCTGCAGCACACCTAATTCACACTCAGACTTGTGTAGAACATTAATGCAAATTACTCTGCAAATTACCCATTGATTTGAGTCAGGTGTGTTGCAACAAGGAAACTTTCTAAAGCTGCAGGACCCCGGTGCTTGAGGACCAAGACTGAGAAACCCTGATAGACGAAACTACTTTTCACACTCAGTGATGTAAAAAACTGAATTAGTACATAGTTTGGGATAGAAATAAATCAATTTATTATAAAACAAAAAGGAAGATAGTCAGAAACTTGTAGAAAATGCAAGAAAAACTTACTAAGCATTCTGCAGATGCCCATTACAGTCTGAAAAACAGGGTTGGAGAAGCAGGCTCGTAGCCTCAGGGTGATGCCGTTGGGCAGACCCAGTTTAAGGGGCTTATGCTGAGGCATGAAGAGCAGCCGTGCATCAGCATGAATCTCGTATTTCTCCAGAGTCCAGGCTGTCCGCAGCAACCATCGTTGTTTCTGCTCCCACCACAGTCCATGATCTGACCAGTCACGCTGGATTTCTGTAGAGGACATGCACAAAACAATGGACCGCCATGACTAAACACACAGATACTAGTTTCAAACAGTGATACTAGAGAAAGATGCTTGATTTCTTTGTCCTTACAAATCCTTTCCTTTACTTATTGACGATGACCAAAAAGAAAGCTATTTTAAAGGGGGAAAAAAATAATGATTAAATGATTGAATTTTAGTGCAAACAAAAGTTTAAAGCTATCTTGTGGTATGGAGGCTTCACATTAGAAAATATAAAGAAAATGTTGCATATGAATGCAAAACCTGGTTATAATTGAAAATATGAAATATGAAAGAGATCAAATCAAAGAAATGAATAAAGCAACAGCTGATAATAAAGACAAAACAAACAAAACAACAAACAGAAATTGATCTTTTTAAAATTGAGTTAAGCTTTCCCTTGTCCTTTATGTTATTCCAGATTGCAGACGCACATATATTAATACTGGATTTCTACTAATTTTCTATAAATAAATTTCTTGCAAATATGTAAAATCCTGTGTCAGTCACTCTACACTGATAAAGAGACAGTTAACAGTGGGACACAGCTAACAATGATGAGTCATAAACCTGCCAACAATTTCAAATTCACTGTGATTAGCAGTGTGAGGATTGCAGCTGTGGTATGAATGTTTAAAATGTCACCGTAATAAAAATACCAAGTAATCTAATGTTATCAGCTCACCTTCTTATTACCCCAATAATAAGCTAGAATTATTTTATCTCCACAGTGTCAACAACAATGTAACCGTTTAATACAAAAGGTTAAACTGGATTGCATGAATTTCTTCATGGTGCAGGTGCTAAGGGGTAAGTAACGTTACCCGTACTACTTATAAAGGACAATGCTAAGCTAACTTCTGGCGGATAGTGAATATGTTTCATAAGGTAAAAATAAACCATAATTATAATTTTATTTTCAATTATATGTCGAAAACAAGAGAGTTCAAACTGTTTTTGTAGTTTAGTGTAGGCATAAGGAATAAAGCTTGTTTATTTGATAAACATTGATAACTTCATGTAGCCTAGCTAGTGTTAGCCAATTAGCTTCTTTAGCTGCTAATAGCTTATATACTTTGATAATAACACAATATTTATTTGTACTTACTATATTATATTGAACTGATCATTTATCCATTTTCGTGACAGTTCTACATAATAGGCAATAAAATAAAATAAAGCTGCAGGATTAGTAATGCTAAATGCCTACTAAAAATCAACCACAGCCTAAATAAGAACTTTATTTAAAACATTTATAAATTTACTACAAGGGTGAGCGTTAGTTTTGCAGCCGATAAACAGTTAAAAAAATTGCAAGACTTCCTTGAAAAAAGAAAAGAAAAGATGTGAACAATTTAACCTTTATAAAACAGACAGACAGTAAACTGGTTTGAGAGAAAGCTGTACTACACCTCAGGAAAAATGTACACTGCCTTTACTCTGCCAGTTAAATCAATAGTCATTGTTATACTCAAACTGCCTGTTTTAACAGGTGACCACCATAAGGCACTGTCAATCAATAGTTATTCCACGCCTTCAAAATCCTCATGGCCACTAGTGTATGATTCAAAGCTTGTTTACTTGCAGAGAAAATGTGAAAACTCTAATGTGCACACAGCTTTATTTTTCTGTTTCAAACTTTGTAGAAAAAGCAAAAAAGCAAAGCAAAAAATTATTTTGTGTTGAATTTGATAAGTTAAATTATTTAATATATTTCGACAAAATAACTAATAATATGAAACATATAGCACTTCAGAAAGCAATATCCCCAACAATGCAAATAACTGCTGCAAGTTAGCGGCACATAAAGACTGGTGCAATGGTACAGTAGTGTGTCTTGATACAGATAAGCTGCATGTGTGTTTAACCTCTTTCAAGATCAGTTTGTCCATGACAGAGTGCCTTTGTTGTTAAGCTTTTATACATAGCCTTCGGCTGAGTTTGTTATTCCGTTATTTTAATTTTGTTTGTATCACACGATGATATTTTTGTTAGTTGGAAATTAAACAAAAGTTAATTTCTTAGATGTAAAAAAAATCCTTATGTATTTGTGAAGGTAATGCAGAATTTTATTTGAATAGATGTCTCAATGCTAAATTTGAGTGAAAATAGGATTCCATTGAGGTCTTCAAGAAGAGGGCTTTTATCACACACACACACAGGATTCACTGAACACTGTGTTTAGCTCATTAATTCCTGACCTTGTCACTGGCCACTCAGATGACTCTGTGGCGCAACGGTAGCGCGTCTGACTCCAGATCAGAAGGTTGCGTGTTCAAATCACGTCAGGGTCATTATTTATTTAAGTCTGACAGATATTTTTTTAGTCCACTCTCATGTGTGGCACAAGCAGAGTAAAACAAGTCTAGAGATTGTTTTTGAATTCATTTGGAAAAACTAAATTAAAAACATCAACAGCTAACTGAAGTCATTCTAAAATGCTGTAGAAATGTAATAAGCATTACACCATGTACTGATTAGTATACTAAATAATCAGAAGTCAGGGGTCAGTTATGACTATGTTTTTCAATATGAAGTGTTAACCGCCTACTATACTGCAAATGCAGATTCGTGTATAAACAAGCAAATGGGAATGTGTGTATCTTTAGCTTCTGCTAAGACTGATGAAGACAGACGGAGTAACCCACGTGTCTTTTCCACCAGCTTGAGGATAACCCCTCCAATGTGGAGGTCAGAGGTAACGCTGAGGGTGACAGGTGGGTTATCCTGCCCCAGGTCCTCCACTGTGACTGACAGGTCCCACACCGCCATACTGTAAGAAAGACAGGATGAGAGCCTGAGATAGAAATACACTACACAGGTCCAACAGAGTAATGTTGACAGATTTTTTAAGGAAAGCAGAGGAAAACAAATTAAACAAGCAAAAAAAAAAAAAAAAGGAGGAGGAAAGCGAATAAAGGGATTTTAGCTTTAGGGACACTGTCCATCTGATAAATAAATGGACATATGAGGCTGCTCAGCAGATGTTCTCTTGAGTACAGATTAATGTAGATATGCAACATCTCTAATGAAGAAAAGCTGAACAAGAGTCATAATTATTTAAGTGAAAGTACTTCAATTTTTTCGAACACATTAATAAAAAAGCTCCTCAGGCCTGACATAAAAAGTGTTCAAAGGTGTTTTGGTGATTATTAATTTAGAGACCTATTGTACATGTGAAATGTTATGCACTTCGATACATGAATAAATTGTTTATAAATCTAAAAAATTACGTTTTACGATACTCCAAAACAAGGTCATGACATGTACAACATCATTACAACCTGAAATATTAAACAAATTTTCACTCTAGCTAATGCTAATATTTCCCACACAATGTTTTATGTATGAGTATGTTAAAAAAATGGTCAACACATGCATTTATAATTGATTTTCAACAAAGTATCAAAAGCTGAGTTATAGATACTATTGGGGGAAAAGAAATGAAAACACAAGAAATAATTATACAACACTGATAATGAAAAAGAAAAGCTTAAATATTTCAAGATTTTAAAGGGCAAATAGAGAGGATAGATGGCCTGTCAAACACATCTGAGCCAATCAGCTTGGAGAAGAGGGACTTTAATTTTTGGTTCAATATCACATGATGCTGAGTAACACAGACAGACACACACACACACACACACTGAATAGCATGTCCAAAATGATGAGTACTTCCTGTTTCTGATTTGAACTATCACCATGGACGCACATTTCCGCTTTTTGACCCGCCCAAGGCGTGTTGTTCATCCATTGTTAGAGCAGTCCCCTCCACATTGATGTAAAAATGTGAGCCTATTTAAAAAATTATGAATTTTATTATTAAAATTCTTGTCTTTTTGTTCCATAAGTATATATTCTCAAAGATGAACATACACAGTGCCATGACAATGCACAGTTGATATACCTGTACCTCTGCATTTGGTTGGAGGTGGAAACTTTTCTTATCTGTAATTTTTAATGATAAATCTGATCTGTGACCTGTTTGCCCTTTTATGCTGCATATCTTAAGAGTGATCTGACCTAATAAATCCCACAGTGAGTTACATTTCTATTACAGAGACCTCATACATACATGCTTAGCCCTGACTTTCTCTATGTCATCATGGTTTCTCTCACGCTGTTGTACATCCACAGACACACTTTAAAAGACAATACCGTCAGTCTCCTTTGTCCAAGGTTTTGAGGAATGGAAACAGCGGGACCACTGTGGCTCTGTAAGACCTCTGAAGAAGTTGCCCAGGTTCTCTGTGAGAAAGTTGCAGCAGTTTCGTCTCTTTCGGGTAGGGCGGGTTGTGGTCTGTGGTGCTGCGTCTGCTTTTGCTGCTTGTGTCACTTCTGTCAGAAATGTTTGTTCCTTTTTTTTTGTCAGCTTCCGCCAGGCGGATATGTCAAAAGGGCTCAAGTTTTGACTGACAGGCTGTGTTAGTGTTACATATTGGGAAACATATGTGTGCATTTTATACTCAAGTACTGCTAATAATTTGGTTAATGTAAAACAACACAGATAATGTGTTTCCCCTTTGATTTAGAGAAAATACTGTAAATTAACTTTTTGCCCTCAGTTTGCATTTAGTTACTTAATCCTCTAGGGGGCGATAAAATACATCTTTTGCTATACAGCAGCGTTTACTTCACGGCCGATGCAATTTTGGGACACTCGGTGATCCCAAGTTTTTACACCTCACGTCTAGTTTTCTGCTAAAGATTCGGTTAAAATTGACTTTGCATTTAGAAGCGTGTGTACTCCACGACACACAGTTTAAATCACACAAGTTCTATAAAACCATCCTTTTTCTAAAGTTTAATTTGTTTGCTTGGGTGCCAATTGTATCTTTAAATTGAAAATTTACGATGGTTATGAAGGAGACATCAGCTCATGGTAGACCGACTCTCCCAAGTTACCCGGAACGGGGTTCGAAACCTGTGTGGATTTTAAAATAGAACAGCACTGGTTACATACTCTCGTCGTTAAGAGTTGTATTTATGCTGTAATGTTATCCCCGGACACCAAATGTAACAGCACTTCTTAATCATTTAGCAACTGGTCAGCTGGTACCCCCCAGCTAATGGTACACTCCACACGTTTACATCCAAAACAAATATGGCACATGAGGCAAGTGTGTAAAAGAAGTGTGCTCCTTTCTATCGAAAGCGAAACCTAACGACTCAGTTGCAGACTGCTCTCGTTCACCACTTGGTATCTGCCTGCTTGGTTATTTAGACATGGCACTTCAAATATCAGCTCGAGTGTCACATATCAGAGCCCTCCCACGCACCACCGGCCCACTGTCCCGTGTCCGTGCTGACTTCCATCGAGCCGGTGTCAAGTTCAAGCACATTTTTACTCTGGGAAGCCTCCAGCTTGGAGGAAAGCCAGCAACTAGTCCTGTACGCGGCCATATTAACGCCGCACTCCGAGCTGACAGCTTCTCAACAACTGCAACGACAGCAGCATTTTGGAGGTCCAGCCAGGCTAAAGGGTCCTCCTCACCCAGGGGAAGGACAGGCTGGCTGGGCAAACTTGCCCTCGGTGCCGCCCTCGGAGTGAGCACAGTTGCTCTGGTCCAGTTCCTCCACACCGGAGCCATCACCGCCATGTCCCTCAAAATTAACCTGGACTCTACACAGGGAAACTGGAAGGAGACCAAGGGTGAGAGTGTTCATCCGAGGCCGAGATATACTTATTTATATTTTACAACAAATAGCCTGCAGGGTATTTAGTCAGTAAATGAAGAAGAGAGGTGTGAGCTGTCACCTGATCCCAACACATGTTGAGCCCTCCACTGGTAGATGTGACCTGTTATTTGTTATAAAGACAATAAATGTATTTTATTTCAGCAGAGTGTTATTCTATTCTATTCTACAGTCATTTATCAGACGCTTTTCTCCAAAGTGACTTACAACTGAGAGAGAGAACAACACAAGCAAGAAATCAAACAGGAGGGGACATAATTAAGTGCTGGTCAGATTGCTGTGACACAGGTGCTGGCATGTAGTGCTAGAGGCAGTGCTTTTAATTTTTTTTAAATTAATTTATTTTGTCCTTCCCCCTCCCTACAAATAGTCCCTTTGCTATACTCCAGTTAATACAGTCACAACATATGCAAAATAAAGAAAACCTAAAACCCAATATAAAAGTAAAAAATTGAGGCTGCTGCCAATGATCTAATTATTGTCAATACAACATCTGTGATTTTATTTCTTGACTTCATAAAGTACCTGTATTTGATCAGTTTTCAGGTCATTGTTTTCTGAATATTCAGCAAATACATGTTATATTTATCCTGTGTTTTTTGAATCTCTATCCCAGACTTCTTGCTGTCCCTGTCTGTGAAGGACAGGCGTCCCTACTACAGGACCTCTAGTTCAGTGCCACTGGATGAAATCCCAGGGTGGACTCCCATTGCAGGTCAGCATCAGCCACAGTCACTGACAAGTTGCTCCAGGTTAAGTGGCTGTTCTTGGGAAATTTCCCCACGGTTCATAAATATTTTCATCAGCATTAGATATATAAAATTTGTTAAATCAAATAAGTAAAAATGTTCCCAACAGGCATTTCATAGTTATGAGATGCAGCAAGATTTGGAAACAACTCAAATGGTAAATACACAGTGTTTATTTTTTATATCAGTGTTTCCCAATCCTGGTCCTCAAGTACCACTTCCCTGCATGTCTTAAGGGCAATTTCCAGCGGGCGCGTGTGCGTTTCGGCTGCGATGCGGTCTCCGCAGCTAATAGCCCCTGTTTTAGTCAATGGTATGATTCACACCAGGTGCGCTGCGGTGCGTGTCCGATGCGTCCCAGATATGCCTCTGAAATTAGATGTAGACATGTCTGTTAGCACATATCTGTAGGAAAAGGACGTTTATTCCTTCCAGAGTGCTTATTTTGTTTTCCTTCTCCTGCCATATGTGGAAGTTAAAAGAAATGAGAAAAGAAAAAACTTTAAAAAAGGGGAAAAAAAAAATCTGGTCTGAACTTATTGGACAAAATGGTGTTACACGCCCACAAAATATAAGGTGTTCTCCCACTTAGATTATTTCATTTCTACATTTTGATTAATTTGTTTTCACTTATCTAATTCTTATTCTAAGGATACGGTTCATTCCCTCATTTTGGTTACACACAGGGAGACAGTGCAACTCAAAAAGAGTAAAGAAAAAAGAAAAAAAAGGAAATACTTCCAGTTTACAAAAAATGGAGTGGGAAATTTTCTTAACAATAAACAAAACCCATGTATAGTGTGGAATCTTCAGACTACCTTAAGTTGCCTGTTGGTATCAATCTCAGGCATGCAATAGCGTTTTGCAAGTTAAGTGTGTTGAAGGTCAGTGTTGTGGTTTGAGTTTTAATACATGCTCCTCTCAGTGATGACTTTCTGTTTCTTTTGAGATGAATTTTATAGCAGCAGTGTGCAAAACTTCAGGAGAATGCTCTGATGACAGCTCTGTTACAATCTTAATATGACACACTAGCTACATTTACATGGAGCAATATTTCATCTGTCCAATTAAAATCAATCTAATCAGAGATTCCAGCTGACATGTTTTCATGGATGCTTGATAAAGTGATCCAGTCAGTTTTATTTACATGATGGACAGATTTAATACGATTGTACCGCCTTTGACATGCACAATGCCTACTAGTTTGGAAGAAGAAAGTTTTTTTTTTTATTTCTATTTTGAACCTTTGAACATTTTGAATGCTCAATAATCCTTAACTCTTTTCTGTTTTGCTGCCGCCATTTTTCAAGTCTTCTCTGACACTCATTATGTCAGTAGCCTTCATATGGTTCAAGCATGCACAGTAAGGGTGGGTAAAAATATTGATTAATCGATCGACCGCTGTGCGTGTTATTCACGTTGTATGGATGGAGGCCGCATTATATCAAACAACAACAAAATAGCAATCAAAGCAAGCAGCAACGTAAAGCCAACTCCTTCAACTTTTAAATCTGACGTTTGGGGTAATTTTGGATTCCCGTGTAAATCCAGAACACAGGAAATAAACAAAAGTAAAGTCTTATGTAAGGTTTGACAAGCAGAATTAAAGTACTGCAGTAACGCGACAAGCCTGCGCAACCATTTACACCGACACTGCAAAAACTGTTGGTTGGCACTGCATAATTCTTACTTACTTAAATCAATATCGAATTGAATTGATATTGAATCGAATCTCAACTCAAAGAATCGAAAAAGACTCGAATCGTGAGGATATACCCAGTCCCAATGGACAGAAACAACATTCACCACAGAAACGATCCGAATTAGTGTTTACATAGTTATTTTTTCTTGCTGATCCAATCCTGAAAAGGATTAAACCTCTCTCTCGATCAGATAGAAAATTCTTTCCGATCAAGGCCAATAGGTCAGCTGACATGTTTACATGACGCAGTTTTGTTCTGACTGGACGTTCGATCGGATCAAAAGTGCTCCATGTAAACGTAGCTATTGTTGGATGAAATTCTAACATTGTTAAAAGGAATAATTATTTATTTTTACCTCAGTGTTTTTAAAGTACTGAGATATCTTCTCCATGCATCTTCTGACTAAGTTTGTGTCTTACTAATAGGTGGTTCTGAGCCAAGTCGCTACCAGAGGAATGAAAAGTTGGATCAAAAGATTTCTGTCTATAGTGGTGACATCACTATGCTGGAGATAGACGCTATTGTCAATGCAGGTACGTGTTTCTTTGTGTGTGTTTCTTTTTCTGCCGGTTTCATGTTTAAGCTCAGTCATCTAACCCAGTACCCAATTATCTTTTTGTTCACATGATGAAGTGGAATGAAAAATTCTATTTAGTTTTATTTCACCTTATTGTGACAAAAAAGGGGTGAAAACTGTTGGGGAAGAAAGAAATGTTTGCACAAGAATAACATGAAGGGAGCCATCACAGGGAAACATGAAAAAGGATTATGCTTTAAAAAGCTTAGAACAGCCTGTAGTACATTTGTGCATTGATGTGCATATGCATAAATTTAGCAGAAATCACCTATGAAGGCTGTTTGTGCTGTGATTATGTATTATTATGCTCTTATCAGTGAGTCAGAGAGACAGCTACAGGCTTTCATATGATTGCCAAAATACTGTGAACTTTTTTAAAAGTAGTGTAAGATCAGAACAAAAGAATTATAAGCTAGACATCTTTGGGACTCTTGAGTAGCTCCCCAGAAACTTTAGAAGTAGGCAAAGAAGCATAGAAGCAGCAAGGTAGTTTCAATGTGAATTGTCTACAAAACGTCTGGACAGACTGCAGAGCTAAACGGATGTCACTTTAAAATCAACCCCAACTCCTTAGACTAAAAAGCTGTCAGAAAAAATGATTGATTGTAGCTTTACAAAACTACATTAGGTGTCCTTTACCATACTACAAACTAAGGCTCAATGGTTTGGTGATATAGTACCCTATGTATAGATTTGCTGGTCTTTATAACTGTGTTTTCTTTTTCTGTGTTTCCATTTAAAGGAAAAGAGAAAGCTTAATTTCTCTTTATAATAATTGTGTTATTTTGCTCTTTGGATGTTTCATATTTGGGTCAGCTCACACACATGGGAGTGAATAAGAAACTTTCCACCTGCTCAAGAAATGTCTACTGTTATATGCTTGTTATTCAAGGTGTTTAGTTTTTTTCCCTTTTCCCCATTGCAACAAATAAATTAATTTTTAGCGTCCATACAAAATGTTAATTCTTGAAATGTTTGTTTTGTTAACTATGGTGCAAATCTATTTTCCCTTAAATCATTTTCTGAGGGAAAAATATATTTTGTTTTTATCCTATTGTATTATTTTTAAGTGTTTCCTTTTTCCCTTTTCATCATTGCAACAACTTTCAAACTGGTAGCAAAAGGTCTGGCCTGGTACTGGTGTGTGGTCTGGTGGTTGGGGACCACTGCTGCAGCGGGTAGCGAGGGTCGAAGAACTTATCCCAGATGAAGTGGGGTTCGCTCTGCGCGGATCGCCAGTCTGTCACAAAGCTGACACAAACCAACCAACCAAACTGAAAGCGAGTTTGGGACCACACATCTTCTTAAAGATAATACAATACAATACAGTTGGATAAAAATAGAATATATTTTTCCCTCAGAAAATGATTTATAATTTAAAAAAAATCTTGTAGAAAATGTGAAAATAGATTGCACCATAGTTAACAAAACAAACATTTCAAGAATGAACATTTTTATGAATGCTAAAAAGCAATTAATTTGTTTTCATAGACAAACCGATGTATTTATGAACAGTTAAATGAGATATTAAAGAAATTGTCATTTTAACTATCGGAACCTAATGAAATGAATAATTACATGAGATGTTTTGGTTGAGGAACATAAATAATTGTAATGAAAATGATCTTTTCAAACCGGTTTTTGGCAAATTGATATATTTTAATCACATTATTCATATTCTTCCATCAGATGAGGTTTTCAGGCACTGAATTGTAAGGTGGGAGTCTTTGTAGTGACCATTAGATGGAGCCAGAAACCAGTTTATTTATACAGGACCATTTTTTCCTGTAAGGATTGTTGAGCATTTGGGTGAAATGTAATCGGTATCTTGGCACAGGCGATGCATCAGGGGAGAGTGAGGCAGGCCAGCATGCCTAAATAATGCTCGATGATGAGCCTTTAGCTGAAAATGATGGATTTTCATTGGCAGTTGACTGTCTGCAGGTTTATTCTGTGCCAGCATCCAATGAATATGTTGATCGTTGACTCTAATTTACGGGGTTATTGCTTGTGTTTGTGTATGTACTTTCAAGCATTCACACATCCATCTGCCTACAAATATTTAAGTAACTATGTGTTTTACAGAAAGTAACTGTCTTTGTGTGACTGGGAAGGCGAGTTTGAAATAGGATATGTGTTTTACGGGAGTTTTTACAGAGCTGCAGGATGCAGAGTGGCACAGAATTAACAAGAGGGAACGGCTAGTAAAGTGCATTTTGCAGAGAGGACGAGACAAGGTGAGGGGAGGCACTCTGAAAAACTCAACAATGCCAGAGGAAAACATGACTGAGATGGAGCGTGAGGGACAGTCAGCGCTCTGAGTGACAAAAAGCTAGAGAGGAGTCTGGAGGAGTGGAAAGAAGATAAAAGGGAAGCGGGGAGAGGACACAGGCTAGTATTTAAATCTCGGGCTGCATTGCCATAGCAACAAGCAGGTACAGGGTACCCTCAAAGGAGCTTTGGGTAACAGAGTTCGTTCATCCTTTTCTGTCTGACTGATTGGCTGTCCAGCTTACTTTCTCTGTGGTCATTTTGTTGACTAATCTGCTGACCTTTTCTTTGATGACTAACTGATTGACTAAGAGGTTTTGAGTGGCAGTCATGCTTGAAGTGATATGACATTGAAATGAAAGAGAGCAGGGAACAGAGATAAAGTAATTTTGCTACACTCATTTCGGAGATAAACTTTTCCTGCTGCAGATCTAACAGCAAAGCCCCAGTTCCAGAAAGCCTCCATGACAGCGCCTTTGGTTTTTGACATGTGGAAGGGAGTGTGGTGGATTTTCTCTGGCTGCTCTGAAAGGCCTTGAAGCATCATTTAGCCCCGAAGGCAGCAAACATTCAATTGAAGCCAACTGTGGCCAATTATATGCTGTACTGGCAGACTGGTGGGTATGTTAAGAGGGGGCTTCCAGGCCTAACTGGCAGAAAGCAACTAACACACACATGTACATACATAGAAAAGTGCACAGACTTGTATGTGTACATACAAATCAATCCAGACAAAAGGGCACCAAAGACCAGCGAATTAACAGGTGGAAACTTGGTTTTACCTCCATTCCTCCTGTCCTCAGTAAGCACTCATTCATCAAGTAAGCGGAGGATTGTAGGGAGGTTGGGTGGGCGCTGTTTGTTGTTTGAGTCTTTTTCAATAAAGACCGGATTTACAGTAATTCTAAGCTCCTCCTACCGCTTCTGCTTCCCCTCCACCCTCCCTCCTTCCACACTTTTACAGCCCCTGGCTCCTGCCCACTCCTATAAAACACTACAAACATAAAAACCCACAAGCACTTAAGAGCTGTCCTGGTGAGGAGGATGGGTGAGGGGTAAATATGGGGGGGAGGAGACACTGGGCAGAAACATCCTCCTCTTTACACCCCTCAATCACTCCGTCCAGAGAAGGAGAGGGAGATGGAGGGGAGGATATATTGTCTCTGATGGGCTAGCTGATTAAGATGGATTGCACAATGAAATGTCGTTGGAGTGATGAGTTCTTGGAGTGTGCGCTTCAGTGCGAGTGTGTGCGTGCGTGGACACAACGTCTCGGCAGCTAACTTTGCATTAAAACCTTTTTCCAAATTGATTAAATGCAAATTTGCTTAGCTCTACTGGGCTGCATTTTCACTCACAAAACTTTTATTCCTCATTTCAATTTCAGCTCTTAATTTTAGTCACTGTCGAGTTTATTGTGTTTGACATTAAATTCACTTTTTTTGCTTCTGTTTTTTTCCCCCCACAGAAATGAAGTTTAATGGAAAATGGCTTTAAAAAACCGTACTGATTAGTTCTCTCAGTTCAGTGTAATGTCTTTTTTTATTCAGTGGAAGTAACTGTGTGTTAGAGTAAATGCAGCAGCAGAGTAGGCTGATAAATCTTTCAGGCTAGACTATAAAAAATTGTCTCTAAAATTAAGCCATGCACCGTCAAGTGATAAAGAATATTCTGGCCCTATCTGAGTCTTTAGCGTACTTGTCATTGCCACACTTTCTTCCTGCTGAGAGTCTGTGGGAGTGTGTAGTATCTGTTTATACGGCACTATATGTTTAGCTGTATTGAGAGGATTACATACGTACATGAGTCTGCAAGTGAACACCTGTACTCAGTTGCACCTGCTTACGGTAGACATAGATGGCACACAAACCTGGCACAAACATCTAGTGTGCAGTGTAATGTCTGATGGACTTGTGCATGAGTGGCGTACATATGCGTGCCTTTTGTGCGCAGCTGTTCAGTCGTGTGTTCAGGAGATAGTCTCTCTGCTGGTCGGAGATAAAGCAGTTGGGTAACCCTCTCACCGTGGCAACAGCTGAGAGATACAAGATTGGAGCCAATAGTTTTCCTGGGCTGCAGGTGACAGACAGGATGAGAGAGCGGGCGTCTGTGAACTCTGCTGTAACCCTCTTTACTGATAAGAAACCTTGAAAGAAAGAACAGATGGATGGATGAGGTGATGGACAGTGGAGCTGGTCTTCAGATGGACAGGAAGTGTAAAAAATCAGGAAGCCATGCAGCAGAAAGACAGCAACGCTTCATTTCTTTCCTGCAAATTATTTTGCAGTCAGTGTGACATTGCAGTTAGCTGAAAAAGTCTGATGGGTCATAATGACAAATATTTCTTTGAGAGACATGTGGAAACAAACTTATGACCAAAATTAGCTTTTGTAAGTTGTGATATTCACAAAATGAAATTGAGATGCTGATAAGCAATGCTACAGGACACCAACACATAGGATGTGTGTAGTTACATAGGTGTAGTTAAAGGATGCTGATAAGCAGTGCTGAAGGACAATAAAAGATAAAGTGTGGAGTCTGTACAAAGATTGAAAGGAGACTAAACTATTAAATAATATAAAGTAATGATATTTTGGGGTTATGTATCAAATCTCTCAGACTGGGAGATTTTAACAATCTTAAGCCAGGTTCCAACTGTGACATGTTGGCCTTAATGTGGCATTGCACATCAAAAATGTTGGTACTATAATCTGCACATTGTTAAGAGTCTCAGAGATAGTTCACATGACACCCTTGTGAGCAAAGATGGGCTCGGACAAGTGTCAGAAAATGAGGAGGAAGAAGATCTTGAATGATGTATGATTTCCAGATGTATGACCTACATCTGGAAATATACACATAGGAGTGCAACATGAAATGATGGTCTGGTGAATGGGACCCTGGTTCTGTTGTTGAAAAAAAGAAAGAAATTGAAGAAATGACCGAAATACATACAAAAGTAAAAGTTTAGGATTCCGCAAAAAAGAAAATCTGGCATGTTTGTGTCGGGGCAAGAGGGCTTGTTCAGTCATTCAGGGGATTATCAAGAATTATCAACAGACAGTCCTTGATGATTCATTAAATTATTAACAAATGAATTGTTCAGGGCACCACCTGACAAATCAGGAATCCAATAACACTGAACAATGCTTCATTCTCAAGAATTTGTTGAAGTGCAGGCCTGCAATACCAACCCATGACAGGTGTGGTACTGCAATTCATACTATTCATACTATTTTTTGTGTCAGATTCGCTGTAGCTTTGATATGCATGGGCATGTGGTCAATCTAGTGAGCAAATAAAACTTAAATCTGCATCCAAAATTTTTATTCCCAAGGCAAGCCAAACGTCAGTTGGATCGAAATGGGAATTATAACATTGCTAGCATAAGGGAGCGTGTCCTAATCCCCTGTGAATTAATAAATCCAGTTGTTGAAAGGTGTCAACTCAGTATGGAATCATTCTTTCAGTCTTTTTAGGTCTGGAGATCACAGTTTCTTACATTGTCTCTTTTCCACAGAAGGTAAATGTTATTTCTTGGAACACTTTTTGTTCCAGTATAGTGACTATTAATTAATTAGTCAACCACCAGAAATTTAATCAATCAGCTAATTTGACCATCAGTTCATAGTTTCCATGTTTTGTCAAGGAGAAATGACAAAAGTCTTTTGGTTTTGAACGGTTTGTTAACAGAACAAACAACTGTTGGCACTTCCATGGGCTGCTCAGGGCTTAGATAGTTTGGAAGTCATGGATAAATTGACTTAAGCAGCAGGACATCGACCACAGCAGCTGGAGAAGAAAGGTGAGAGGGGTGTGCTCTGTGATCCTGTTTGGTGATTTTAAGAGGATAAACCAGTCAAACCCTTGGCTCTGCAGGTAGAGCCCTTAACAAGAGTATTACTCTGCAGTGGCTCAGCATCACACTCCTTCTGGAAGGCTTCACCGATTCTTAGCTGGCTTTGTCAATGGGGCTTAGCGCAGTGCTTAGCGCCAAAAACCAGCCTGGCAGACAGCCTGGCTTTCACCATACTGCTACAGTGTGTATGGAAAATTGTCAAGCTTGATGTGTTGTTGTAAATTTACTTCAGAGAGGCTACAATTATTTCTCAGCTTTCACCTGAGCTGCATTTTCCTAATTTGACAGAAGTAAAAAGGACATGCGGACGTGGTGGGAGGCTTTGCATGCATAACCACTTTGTAGGGGAATTTGCTGCATCAAACCAAGGATAAAGTGGGTTTTCTAGATTTTTTTTATAGATCTATTGTCATTATATAAGCTGTCGATGGCCTGTTTGTTTTAAATATGCACACCATGCAACTGTTATCAAAAGGTTTAATCAAGTTGTAGCCAGCTGTATAATTTTTTCTGCCTAAGGCATGACTGTTTTCAGGACTGTACTTCATGACTGCCAGTTTGTCACCAAGTCACTTATCAAAGGTTTCACTCAGGGGAGGCAACTTGTTGTGATCCACCCAGCATCTCTGGTAAAAACAGGGGTCTGAGGGGCTGATGGAAATCCCAGAACAGAGACTGCTCCTGCTGCTGAGGTCTCACTGGCCCCACAGTATATGTTCTCTGTCTCTCCGTTTGCTGCAGTTACCATACATCTACCCTAGAGCGCTTGTCAGCTCCTCTTAGGACAAGCTCGTATTACAAGATGCAAAATGTCACACCAAGTTTGCTTTCTCAGACAAATGTATCGTGCGTGTGCGCCTCAAGTAAGCTTTGAAACAGGTACTTAAATTGTAAGTATACTGCATGTGTCTATGTGTGGTGGTAGTGCTTGAATTAAAGCAAGATGAAAATAAAATAAAAAATCCAGTACTTGCTTTTAACTGGGCTTTTTACATTAGTAAAATTTAATTAAAGCAGATTTGTGTTGTTTACTTGAAAAGTAAAATGGGTTCATAAGCTGCTCTTCTGAAGCAGAACGGGTTACAGTTCCCCTGTGAACTGCACTGTTCCTCCCTGCTGTAGTAACTGCACTTTCTTAGCTCTAGTTCCTATAGCAGTATTCCCCCTGCGCTGATTTGGTGTTTTGTGAAGCAGTGCTAATTGACATGACCCTCTAATATCTCTGTCAAATGTCTGTATACAGAAGCTCTTACAGAGGCAAATTGGCATTGCTAAAGCAGATCCAGGGAAGTATTTATGATGTGCTGTTAAAACGTAGCAATGCTGTGACCACCTCTCTTTCCACCTGGGGCAAAACTAGAACAAAATTACAGTAGAGTGTAATCTATAGTAATCTTTGTGGAGATATTTCCTTTTTTCTTTAAGTCTAAAAAGGATTTGATGTGCGAGAGCCAATAGAATGATGTGCAGAGAAAATACATTGGTGTATGCATAGTAATTTAAAATGCAGGTTATGGTAAGAAGTGGTGGTGATGAGAAAGGTCAAAAGCAGGGCAGAGTCAGAGGTGTACTTCAGTATACATGAAAACATAATATATGAATGTAAGCACATGTTTTTAATAAGTATTATATTATTTTACTCTTACACTCTCTTATTTGATCTGTAATCCAAACTGATGAATACATTTTGTTGTGTTTTTTTAAGCTAGAATGGAACCACTGTTTATATGGGCAGTAATATTATCATCAATATGTACTTTGATCAGCCGCTTATCAGAAAAGCCCTCTCCTTCGTTTTCATATTTATTGTATCAAATAATCAACATAGTTTCATTTGTAGGAAGAATCATTGAATTATCGGATGAAATATCACTATTAGAATTGCTGGGATAGGCTCCAGCCCTCTGTGACCCTGAATTGGATTAAGCGGTACAGAAATCAAAATAGCACTATTAGCAATGACAATACTTTGCACTTTAAAAGATAATTGATTTTTTTGTTTGTTGAACTCTGATCTTCAAACTAATGACACCAGCTGTCAAATAAATGGAGTGGAATTCAACTACTACAGTATACTTTATTTCCTAAATGTTGTGGTGTTAAAGTATTAAGTAACATGAAAACTAGATAACCATCTACAGGACAAAGACCTTAAAATGGTCCTTAAATCAATACAGTAACCACTGGTGTTTAGTCCAAACAGGAAAACAAAGCACAGGGATGCCTAGACAGGTAAATATCCAAAGAAACAGGCAATCTGTCACATTGAGCAGGCAGTTGGGAAAACTGGTTGCCTAAATGCTAAAGGACAATAAATTATTGCTTGGGTGGGGAAAAAATAAAGATCGGGAGCCTCATTTGTAAGCAGTTCTTTTGCGCAATATGGGGTCTGAAAGAGGCGTATGCCACCTCCTGCAAAAAATTTGGATCTAAAAAAGCAACCTTGAGGGAGAAATTTTCATGCATGTGTAAGAACAATGAACTATGTGCACAGACTTTCTGCAAGGAGATGAGAGATATGGTGAAATGAAGCCAGAACATGTTATATTGAGATCTTTTTAATCACAAGTCAGTTTTGGTTGTCCCATAATGACCTTAAAAAAGTCAATTGATATATATTCATGAACTCCTCAGCATTTGTCTTTGTCAATTTCTACATCCCTGGAGTGAATGGACTGAATACTGGCAGACATAGTCAGATTGTGTATATAAAAACTTTTGCATTTTCAAAAAATATGTCAGGATTTGGATGTCACTTGCATTCACAGTCATTTTGAAAAGGTGCAGTAATACTACACAGTGGATGCACTGGCATGACTAAAAGGCTTTTAAATAAAAGAAATGTCGACGGAGTGAGAGTTTTAGAACCACAAAGGTTTCCAAAAGCCCCTAAAGCAGGGATATTCAATGTCAGTATTCAAGGACTGCCTTCCTGCAAGCTTTACATGTTTCCATGCTCTGATGCACCTGATTCAAATGAAATGGATCTCCTCAACAGCTTGTTGTGAAGTTCTGCCCAAGCTTGTTAAAGACACATTCATCTGAATCCATCAGGACAGTAGCTCTTGAGGACCAGAATTGGACATCTTTTCCACCAAAGCCTTTATTTTACAGAAAAGCTCACTTTCTTGGACTTCCTCCTGACTGTTGCTATAAACCATGATTAGTGAAGTGTTGATTTTCATGATCCGAGTTCTGTTTAATGTGACTTCTTGCTCCATTTTGAAACTGTGTTTTTCCAGCTGTTGAGGTTTCCCTGGTTTTAGTTTACTGATTATTTCATACCAAATACTTATATTGCTGTGATTTATGTAGAACTATTGTTTCTACAGTGTGTTTAATTTTTTATTTCTCAGCAAGCTTAAAGGTTTTTTTGTTTTTTTTGTTTACACATCATCTGCCATGGCTGTATTTTGTATTTGTCCTAGACTGATCCCTGACACATTTACCATGAAAAAACACTGATCAACAGACTCTTTTACAGAGCATCAACATTCATGAAATGCCATATATTGACCATTTATAGTTAAACGTAGGCGTTTAGAGGGAAGGTTGATTCATGCATGCACATTTCCATGCGGACCTTAAAGGGAACATTGCCTGGAGATGTGTGTGCAGATGGTTTTATAAATCTGATTATCTTTTTGACACACTCCATTTTCAGCTTTTGTGTGCATGCACACTTGTATAAATCCTGGTCACTGTTGTATAAGAGTCCCCAGGTAATTGGGAATGATAGGAAGCAAGGAGGTTCTAGTCAAAAGGGAAAATTGGGAAAATGCTGGAGCAGGTGATCAGAACTGGTTGATGCTGTGACATAAAAAAACAATGTTCAAGTTGTCTGTTTTATCCCTGAATTCAGTGGTTAATCCCCTGACACACACACATACACACACACAAAGTTGGAAAACATCATAGTTTTAAAATCTGTAACCATATACAGTACATCTTTCTTCTCTGGTGAGGGCTAAATTTATGGAAGCTTGCTGAATTAACAAGTTCTTTTATAAAATTGCTTGTATTTTAATTCTAATATTAAAAGTGGTTTAATAGCATGTCGCCAAGGAGACATGCATACTTTAATGACCCTGATCCCAGTAAAGTAATAATTCCTTCTGTGGAGAGCAAACATCTGAGCTCTGTCTTTGTTTTGAAATCCTCCCTCTGATATAGCAACATAAAAAGGATATAAAATTGCTCTTACTCACCCTCTTGAAGTAGCAAAATTTTTATGGTAAAATAAATGAAAGGTAATCAGTACTTGTTAGTTTTATTTCTATTCTAAAACATTGACTGACTTGTAGTTTTAAGTGTAGCTATAGAGTATTTTAGCCTTTTTTGGTCTCTTGGTAGTTTTGATGTTTCTGAACATCAGTGCCCCTCCCTCTTGTCTTTTATCTTTTTGTTAATTTGCACTTGGTGTCATACTTTTCCTCACTGCACTGAGTTTGTGTTGAGTCCACTCTGTCCTTGTGTATCTGTGTCTTTGCCATGGGTGAAGTTTGGAGCCTGCAGTGGACTGTGAATAGGCTGCAGCGTGAATTAGACTGTGCTGCTGCTCTAGTTTTTCCAGTCCAGATCTGTCGAAGTTAATTACAGTAGAACTGTCAGAAAGACCACTTTACTGGTCATTTGGGCAGCGACATTAGCGCTCCCCGCATAGTGAAAATTTTGAGCTTTCAAGGTTCAGTGCCTCGAGTTTCCTCGGGTTGCTCCAATGTCTAGTTTATGTCTCAATTTGAGTGGGAGGATGGAAGTAAAACTTCACTGCTGGTTTGTTAGATCGGTATCTTTTCTCTTCCCCCATCTCTTTCTCCTTTAAGCTCGGACATGATTGCAGCTCTGTGACCTGAGAGAAGCGAGATGTTGGCATTAGACAAATGGGCCTCAGTTTACAACTTCAGATTGATTTACACCCTGACATTAAGATGTTATCATACCCTTGGAGAGTTAATCCCTAATGTTGTCCAGGTCAGTAAATAAACAGAAAAAGAAAAGCCAAATTGAAAGAGTTTGCAGAAAAGCTCATTCGTGCTAATTATTTCTCTCCCACCCCTCCCTTGTTAAAAGCTTTCCCACCCCTCCAATCAATTGCCACTTTAGCAAGCAGGAAGGGATGGAGGAAGTGCGAGCCTCATTAGCCTGATTGGTCCAATGTGGGAGATGGAGAAAGATGGAGTATATGAGGAAGAGAAAAGGAGTCAGCTTGGTCATCAGCACTTGGCCAGTCAGAGCTTCTGTCAACAGGGCAAATGTGTTTGCTTTGTGGAATTGTGGTTCCCAGTGGACTTGGGGTTGATGGTACCCGCACTGAGTAGGAAGCTATTAATGGAGTTAATGTCTGGGGTTGAAGTAAAGATGGTCGAAGGGGAGTTTGACAAAACCATTAATGTGATCGCAAGAACATTAAACTCGCCACATACATGCCACGTTTTCTTTAAAAATGGGGAACTTTTCTAAACTGCAGCAAAAACAGACTTTTGTTTAGTTTTTTTTTTTTTAGGGTTGTTTATTTTTCACTTTAACAAGAAAGAGTAAGGTAACAGTAGGCATACTGCTGTCCAGCAATTTTTTTTTCAATACAGTAAAGCTTCTCAGCCTGATGGATGAAGCTTTAAATAACAACAACAAAACACAGATTTATACTTTTCCTGAATTTCAGAAAAATACCTAACTTATTTTGAAATAGGGTTTGTGTAAACTGGCTTAAAGCTTGCTTTGAGTCAACAATGCTCATCAGTGCACAGGCACACAGACACACATCTAAACTGATGTTAAAGGTGTAAAAATACAGATAAATGCTTCGAAAGAAATACATAGGTCAGTAGCTGGTCTGTAGTAACAAGAGGAATCTGCTTTTATCAATAATGTAGTTTTAAAACATTTGACGACCCAAAAGCACATACGAAGAAATTGAAATACCACAAGAATGAAAATGAACTTAACTAAGTTATTTGTAAAGCCTTATGTACCGTAAAGCTATAAAATGACGAAGAAAGCAAAGCAAAGCAAGTAAAAAATATACAAAAATATGATTGAAATTTTTAAACATATTGAGAAATCTGTCTCAAAATAGCCAGGAATGTTCATTGCAGGATTTGTCAATTCAAAAGAGGATAGTTTTTGTGTATTTATTTAGTCTGTGCTTACTTCAGGACGAGCCACTGGTTTTCTAATTGAAGGGTGACAAGCTTTTCTGACTTTTTAGAAAACCATCTTTTTTGCTCACAAAGTAAACATGAATACCCTTAAATGTCCAGGTTTGCCACAAAATGCAACATATGTTTGAGGATCTGTGAAAAATATCTGAACTTCATGTGCAAATGTCACCTGATCTGTGCAGACCAGGCTGCACACACGTTTCCCCAATCTCTAGTTAACTGCATGATTGAAATGTATTTTTACATTTGTGTAAAAAGGAAACTTTTTGAATATGTAATTATTTCAGATTTGTAGTGTTAGAAATGATTATTACGTATTAGTGTTCATTTGAACATAATTTCTTCTATCAGTTGCTATATTATTAATAGATGCATGATTGTAATTGACATGACATTTTGTTAGTTCAGGCCTATTTAAGAAAAAAGTGATTTTAAAAAAAAATCTTGCCATTAACTTGAAACAATTGTCTGAAAGTGATTCAACTATATATTTGTAGTTAAATGTGTAAAATGACAATGAAGCAAATCAGGTCTGAGAAATATTTGATTTAATTTATCATCTGAAAATATCTAATTTGTAATTTGATCTGTGCAACAAATTTGCAAAATAAAAGTGGGGACATGAGCTTCAACATACTGGAAAAGTTTAGCAATTCTATATAAAAATATTCCCTCACAAGCAATTATGTTGACTGGCTGTAAGTCAGTAACAATACTGGGTATGAGAAGAGGATCACAGTGATGCTCAGTCTTTCAGAAATAAACATGCGCAAGATTAACCTCTCAATTTGTTGCTGTTTTTTATTTTGCATCTGATTATACAGCATAAAGCAGTTAATAACAACAAAGACAAAATTACATCAAACCTCTGAACTAAATGAGCATTTATTTAACACTATTCTGTTGAAAGCCAACCACTCGGATGTACTTCGGCTCATGAAACCTGAGTTATTAAAAGAAGTAATTGATGAGGAGGACCTGAGAGGCAGAAACAAGCCGGGCTGGAGACATTGATAAAAAAGGCTTGATGCACACCTTTAGACCTGGACTGTGACTGCACACCAGTGGGGAGTTATTGACCAGATGATGTAGAATAGACATGATCAATAGAGAAAATCAGAGGTGTAAACCGCTGTCTTTCCACGCTGTGTTTAAAAAAACTGAAGAACCTTAAAATCAATAACTTGAGAGGCTCTTTAAATGTTCCAGCAAGTACTTCATTTAAAGGTCATTTAAATTTCAAAATGAATGTGTGCAGGACTATTGATAAGTCCTATTGTAAGTCAGCTGCCAGACTTGTTTAGTTGCCTGTGCTGTGTCACTTAATGCACTCCTTAGTCCAGCTTGTTTGTATTTCCTGGCTTTTATGGCAAGAATGGTCAATTAGATTTATTTCTAGACAAATAGCATTGAGATTTTGGATGTGCATGCAAATTCCTTACTTCCTCTGCTGTTCAGGTCAACTGCTTATGCCTTACTAAAGACATGCTTTAAGTGTAACCCCACTCGCCTGATAAATGTCTTTGTTTGTCCACCTTTGATTATTAATGTTTTTCATTAAGAAATCTGTTTGTCTAAATGAGTCATGCAAATAATTTGGTGAGAACTAAGTTACACAAGACCGAATGGGAGCAAATTGAATACGGAAATTAAAAACACATTGTAAGAAGATTATCCTCATTGTAGACAGTGTTATTTGAATAATAAAGTATAATTCACCCTGACATTAAGCCTCAATTTTCTCTCATCTTTCTAATAATAGCTTAGTGAATTAAGTGCACAGGATGTATAAGTGTAGCGTCGAAAATGGGCTTTAAAGTATGTCAAAGTCCTCTTCTCCTCTCTCCACCAGCAAATACAAGAGACCCTTTTTGTGAACTCACATGTCCTCATCATTGATGATGCTTTTGTCACATAATTACATACAAGCATGTGCAGAGAGTACAGGGAGTACACACGGCACACAGCGCACAAAATTACCATTTTGTAATTGCGATCTATCAGGCATCATTGGGAAATGTTGCTTAATGTGAATACGGTCGACCTTGCTGCATTACCAGTGCTTAGGAAATGACAAGACTATTTTTAGGAGCTGTCTATCCACTTAAATCCTGTCGTTGCTATTGTCCATGGTTGGAGCGTGCAGTCCTGGTTAGAGCTCAACTTTAAGCGACAGGCTGATCAGACTGTTGGTGCAGCACACTCTATTCAAATGTTAATGACTATTTTAATGTTAGTTTTTAATTTCATTAACTTGATGAAGAAAAACCAAAGAATTGGACTTGTTAAGAGGTTTGACATGCAACAACTCTATAGTAAAGTCATTGATTTACCAGTTATTCTCTTACTTTTCAAACCACCACTACAGCAATACAATTCTTTAAACTTCAGATTTTATGGGAAAAAACTAAAACAAACTTGTATTTTAAATGACTGTGTCATTTACAAGACCTGAAAGATGCTCTCAAAGGAAAAAAAAGTCTTAACTGTTGCATAGATAAAAGGATGAATAAAATCCACAAAATATAAGAAAATTCTGTGTTCAAGTCAGTTAAGTAAGTTAAGTAGCTCAGAGACTAGTTTACACCACAGGGCATTGAGCCAAAACAGACATCAAAATCCACCATAAAGTTCTTAAGAGAAATGTAAGCTGGAGCTTTTGGAATATCCCTGACAGTGCCTGACCCCAGCATTATTGAATATCTGTGGGGAGAAAACGCTGCATGTGCCAAACAATATAAGAAATTCTCAGAAGGGAAACGAGCTTAACAGAAAGAGTCTTAAAATTCACCAATCAGGGATTTAGAAAAATAAAACATAACCACTATAAAAAGTCTTAAAGCTGTGATATCTGCCACAAGGGAAGTGTTGACTTTCATTTACTTTCATTTAAGTGACAGACAACAATGCATTAACATTTAAAGAAAGGCTTGTTTTTTCAAGTTATTGCTTTTTTTGCCCTATTTACTACCTTTTCATTTCAAACATAGATAGATATAGTCACGACGTCCATCCCATTCCACATACTTTAAAAAAAAAAGTGTCATTTCTCTGAGCACTGAAAAAACTTTAATCTTGGAAATTAACTTATGACATCCATTCCAGGGAAGATCTCCATCTTGAATGTTTTCTTCTTATGAATAATATTTCTGTCTGTATAATGATAGACTCTTAAGGTATTTGGACCTTACAACCTTTTCCAGATTGATGAGCAGGAACAGTTGCCTCTCTAAGATCTTGAGGCCTTTCCTCCTTGGCATTGTGTGAACACACACCTTAATGCTCCAGACCAACAAACTTAAGGTGGTCATATTTGCTGGTGATCAATTAATCGGGTACATTTGATTAGCAGCACCTGGCTGCTGTGTACCCTCTTAATTCCCATGGAAGCAGTAAAGCTGTACTAAGGTTATCATACACTACCTACTCTGCTTCTGGATTTTAGTTGAGTTTTTGTTAAATAAATGAAGAACTGTAACTGTAATATGCCATTTGTTGTCTTTCATCTGAGGTTGTATTTAGCAAATTTTTAAGACCTGCCTGCCTGCCTGCCTGCCGACCGGCCGATCGGTCGAATCTATCTATCTATCGTTAGCATTTTTTTCCCTTTTTTTCTTTTTTTACATCTAATTTAAAATGTTCAGCATTTGATCGCACAGCCTTGAACCAATCAGTTACCTACAGAATGAAAAGTTCTGCACCAAACTGTGTGTGCTGGACCTTTGGTATGATCATAATCCATTATGTGGCATTTTCTGCTAAGTAATGAATAATTCACAGCGCTCCTGGAATTCATTTATGTCTTTTTGGCCGAGATGTGTCTTCCTCTGCTGAATTAAGGCCTGGAGTTGGCGCTCCAGAGAAATCGCAAGTTGCCATAACTACAAGTGCTGAAGTCTCAGTGTGGTCGAGAGTGCAGCCCAGGAGAGGTGGGTAGTGAACTGAGTTTGAGTGATGGCTGAGAGCTTTGAAAGAGCACATCCAGCAGGAGCCGTCTGCCCGAAGCACTCCTTTGTTTCTCCTCACAGATTGCTCATGTAGCCAGGAGATGAAACTGAATCTGCACTATCAAACAGTAGAAGGAAAGATGCCCATGTGTTATTCACTTAATGTTGGTCTGATGATAGGGAAAGCTGCACAAAAACTACTTAAGGTTGTAAATGCCTTTAATTCTCTTCAATTTCAGAGGCTTTTTTCCCTGCTAGCAAGGTTACACAAAATGTCGCAGTGTGCAGGCTCATAATTAAGCTAAACTATGTTAAAAGATAAAACACACGTCTGGGAAATTGAATAGAGGACAGTTGCCGCACAAGGGCAATTTGGTTTTGCCAGAAGACTCTGAAGATTTGTTATGTCTTCTTTCTCACCAGAGGGGTCTTGCAGTAGCACCAAAGTGTCTCTCTCTGATCGACAGCTTAATTCATACAGTTGGTGCTGTCAAAATGCCCAAGAGGCTGTCTTGGTTTGTTCACTGCCTTGTTTATTCCACTGATGTCCCTTCCATTCACTGCTACAAAAGATCACCACAGCTTAATGTCTGTTGTTGCTGTTGTTAGAGTCATCCCTCTAAGGTATTTCACTGCATTGTGTTCGTTTAAGATGAAACGTGTCACTGTAAGTCATCTGGCTCTTCTGTGGACTTTGGCAATCACAAGTCCCTCATCAATTGAAATATTCACAAATGTTTGTACAACAAAAACAACAGTGGAATAAATTTAAAATTGATTTGTGCGTCTTCAGTTGGATTGACAGCTGAGGTGAGGATTTGAGTTGTAAATGTATTCATGGTGGTAGAAAACAGTTTTGAGCAAAGAGAAAAGTCTGGAGTCTTACTGAGGACGAAGACGGATATATTCTCACAAAAAAGTCTCACTAAATTGAAAGAGCTGTTATTTTCAGTCATTGATCGCAGTGATTGCAAGTAAGGCAAAATCAAAAGGAAACGGTGTCTTCAGGCATAAAAAAAAGAGGTTCATCATTCTGCATTGCTGATATCTACAACAGTGATTTGAATTCTTAAAAAAACAATCCAAAAAAACCTCCTATACACCTAAGTAAATGTTCTAGTACCAAGGTTTATGTAGACCTGTTTAATATTTTTCTTGCATTTGTTCTTATTTTGCATTTGTTGATCTTTTTCTCCGCTGTGCCCTTGACCGCTGCGATTTCAATCTTACAGTAAGTCTAAGAGGTGATGCAAACATATGATCAGCCTTACAGATGTGTCTGAATGATGTCTGCAATTTGTAGGAGCATTTGCATCCAAATTAACCATGCAAAGAGACTTCGACCAAACATTCGGTTCACTATGCCAAACACATTCATTTAGAGGAATACATTGACCTTTTCCTAAATAAGCTTATAATGCATGCAAACACTGGAAGGTTCTTTTACATTATAGTGCAGCTTTAACTCATCCTTTGCAACACTGTGGTGGAGAAAATACACAGCACAGAAGTGCAACCAACCATTTTATTGCACATCAGTGGGCTAATTTGTTAAAGAAATAGAGGCCACCTATTTAGATTTAAAATGAATTGAAAGGAAATGCAGTGAAACTTGACACATTACTGTTATGCTTGTGTGAACAAACTGTAACATCTTTTACATGTTCAATAATTCATCTACAAATCTTCCTCTCAGATTAATTGTTTTTGGTAAAAGTGATGTGCCAGTAGATGCAACTTAATGGAAGCCTCCCCTTTGATCCCATTTGTTGCAGCACATGAATACATTTCAGACTCTTTTTGTTGGGTGTAGCGTAAGTTAGAATCATCAAGATTGAGGGCTTGATGGTAGATAATGGACTTTGACAGTGAAAGGCCTCTGTAATGACTGATGACAACTCTGGTTTTTTGTTGTTAAAAGCACAGACGTGAAAATGCAGTTGGACTATATTTACAGTACAGCGAGTGTTGGCACAGACAGACATAATCACATATCCTTTAGTTTGTCATATGAAGTCAATTCTCTGAGTTTTTTATTTCTCTCAAACAGGACACGCTGCAGCAAACTGCATCTGTCTGTATAGTGTATATTTCACAAACACCCATCACAAGCAGTTACTCTAAGATGGACACTTATGCACTCCTGCGTTCATTATATTGATCCATGCTTACACAAGCATTAGCACTTATGTAGAATGAGAGGCATATTTTCGCCCAAAGTCAGAGACATTGCACACATACACATGCGAAACACACAACACACACCCGTAAATCACACACAGTTCTCACCAAATAAACACGTGCGTCCGCTTTGGGCTGGCCGATTCTTACAAATTGAATCATATACCAGCTGATGTATTCATTCAGTGTGTGTGATTTAACAAGATCCACTCTGTCTCATCATAAATCATATTAATAATCTGAACCTCACATTGATTCTTGTTTTCTTAAGGCAGCCCAGAGCATTAGTTGATATCTTTAGCTTTTTTTGCCGCTTTGAATCCTTAACGCAACATCACACAGGAAGAAAACACACAAAACTGCTTTTCCTTTTAGAAGACTTTATTCATCTGCGTAGAAAAAAAGACGACAGACCAATAAACTGAATAGCATTTTGCACCCATTTTTATGTTTATACATAAGAGTGTTTTCATTATCACATCTGAGGATGAGATTTTAAAAGGAAAAGGATTTCTACACAGAGTGAATAGTAGCTTCACTGCTCTTAAAAAAACAATAAAACAAAACAAATACAGAAATAAAAAAATAAAAAACCAAAAGCACACTGGAGTTCCTCCATTTTTACTGGCACACAGTAACACAGGCTGGAAAAGAGAAAGAGAGCTACTGAAAGATAGAATAAAAGAAAGAAAGAATGGTTTCAACACTTAAAGGCTCTATCTAAATGTCTGCTCTACATCCTCACTCTTCGTTTTTCTCTCTCTGGCTTCTCATCCTCCTCTTTAAACTCTGGCTGTTCTTTAAAATAATTTTCCATTCAAGGTCTTCCTCCATTAAAGGTTTTTAGTGGGGTTTGTTAGAAGCCGACAGAGAGCAGGTGCCGCTTTCCCATGCCCGTGTTTGTGTTAAGATGCACAGTGTAGCGGTCGTGCTACGATCCCTGCAAACAGAACTGTGTGAATGCTGTGCTAAGGCCATAAAACTGGACAACCTGAGTCAACAAATGTGTATCACTGCCAAGACCTTATCAGATTAAGTTTTATAATTTTTGCAGTTTTTTTTTCTTTTAAATGTGTTTAACTTTTTACTGCAAACTCAGCTTCATACAAGCGAAATCACCTTGTTTTGATTTGATGTTGACAGTGAGACATAAAAGATTTGTGAGGCTGCAACTTTGTTGATTTTAATTTACTGATTTATCATTTGGTCCATAATTTAATGCACAAAAATAAATAATTATCACAGAAACCCAGAGCTCATGATGGTCTCATTAGACGGCTTCTTTCTCAAATAACAGTTTAAATGAAATTAGAAAAAGGTAAATATCTGAATTTTACTCTTCCACAAGAAAAGCAGCAAAAACTCACAAATAAACTGAAAAGTGGCCATGTTTGGCATTTCTGCTTGAAAAATAAGTTCAGATGGAACACTGTACCCTTTACACCGCTGAAGCCACTGTATCTGTGGCTGTATTATCTCTGATCGCTTTGTCACATGAGAGATTGGAACGTCGTAAACACCTGTACAGTTTGTCAGGCTTGTCATTTTCATGTCTGTAAATTTATGTTATCAGTTTTCCAATCACTATATCGATACACAAACATCACAATCACATTTACTATGATGTATTATTTTATATTTGATTTTATTCTCCACTTTATATTTTTTAAATACCAATAAAAAACATGAACAACTAACTTTTTTTTAGAAAAGAAACTTGGAACACATATATTGTTATGAGTCAGTATTTAGCGCAGTCATTCCAACTCCCCCCCTCAAAAATGAGTAGCTGCTAAAAACTTATTTTCAATTAAGGTTTAGCCAGCCAATAGAAGATTAATGGGCTGCTATTATAAGATGCACGAGTTTCTTTCACTTCATCTGCAAACATGATTTGATAACAAGAACAGACCACAATAAAAAACGGGTACATGCAGGTTTTTTGCTAAACTCTGCCATTAAGTGTTTAAAAGTTGCTTTTGAGTTAGTCATTCGTTTTACCTTTTGATTGTCTAACCTTGCCTCTCTTTCTTTTTACGCAACATTTTATGAATTGTAATTATTGCAGGCAACTCAAAACAGTCTTTGAAGGTAGCATGCAGTCTGTTATCACGACTAAGATAAATGTTGAGTGTAGTGGGCAAAACTTTATCTGCTTTTTAGACGATGTCACATTATCATAGTTGTCAGCCCTCTTCTTCCCTATCGTCTTTTCCTTTTGTCCTTTTCTTTGCCTCCTGCCTCTGGACTGGTCACACACCCTCCTTTAACTTGACTCCAATCTCTTTCTTCTCTGTCCTTGCCCTCTGCCTCCAGCAAACACACCTCTCTCAGTGACTACATCCCTAAAACAGCACCCCTCTCTGTCTTCCCTCGTTGTCTTTTATGTCCTCTCCTTCCATCCACCCATCTATCCATCACCCCCCCACACTTTCTCTTTCTCTCTCCCACTTATTAGTCTTCCCATGCTGTGGTTTGTGTCTCTCGTCTCTGTCAGAACTGTTATCACTGCTGTCAGCTCCCTTGGCGAGAACAAAGTCGTCCTCTGCTCACAGCACCACAAAAGACACGAGAGAAATAAAAGGACTCAGCCGAAAAAAGAAAAGACGGAAAGAAGGAAAAATTAAAAAGAAGGGGAGTAAACCAGAGAAAAGGAAGGGGCTAGGGACACATCTTTTTATGTCAGCCATGATGCATTGTCATCTGGGGGTTATAACAACCATTGATTTCTCCTTCTCTTATTCCTTTTATCTATACAGCACAGAGCTTACAGTTGGTAGGAAGATATGAGCGCTATCTATACACATCAAGTGCCTTTTCCTCACATTATAAATATATCTCCTGCTAAATCAGCTAAGCCTAGTATATCAACCTCAAATAAGTTACTCTGTATTATCATGAGCTGAGAAGAATAGTAAGTTTGAAAGACACTGAGATATCCAAAAGAGAAAACGTAACCATTTATAATTATAGTAGTGGTGAAATAAGGGCATACTGTATTATGTAGTATACAGTAGCAGAGTATAGGACTGTTCTGTCACTCAGTAGCTTTGCCCAATCATCATAGCTCAAATCAGTCTTCTTTACTAAGCAAACCAATCAGAATTGAACCAGCAGAGGCACAGAGGGTACTTTGGAAACCAAGGACGACATGGCCACTTGCCAATAAAGCTCTTGTGGCTCAGGGAGTGTGTCCCTGTATCATCACGTGTAGGCATAATCTATGTCAGGGATGCCACCCTCTCTGTAACCACGGTTGGTACCATAAGTGACATGATGGTGGCTGGTTTGGCTGAGGATAGTGCCATTTAAGGTGCCAGCTCCATGGCTGCTCCGGTAGGTCCCGTTGGCTTGGGAGGATGTGGAGGAAGAGGGGAAAATGGTGTGGATGTAGGTGACATCCTCCAGCTTAGGCTGCAGGGGCTGATGAGCCATAGCTGTCATCTGAAACCCTGCAGGAGGGGCCCTAATCTCTAAGATGGAAGTGTCTTTCTTGGTGCCTGACTCTACATAGTCATCATAAGGTTTTCCACCCCGGCCCCTGCTGTATGAGCCTGAGTCCCCTGACATGTAACCTGCTCTCTGTCCATACCAGCAGAAGATTCCAAAGATTAAGAGCAGGCTTACCAAAGCTGTGGCACCCCCTATAATCCCAGCCAATGGCAAGGCTGTTAGCTCTGAGTCCTGTCCCTCTTTATCTGACCCCTCCGCTCCAGTGTTGACCAGAGCCTCTCCAGTCTCTATCTGAGCACAGGCCGGGGCTGAGTCTTTACTGTCTGTTTCCATGCTGCCAACACGAGATGAACCCATACTGGAGCCCCCAAAAGAGGTCTCCTGTCGTAGTGGCAGCAGGCAGATGAGGTAATGGGAGCGTGGGCTGAGCTGGGTAAGGAGATACTGCCGCCTTTCTCCAGGTACCAAAGTCTCTGTTATTGAACCAAGAGCTGCACTGCTACCCAGCCTTAGCCAGGAAAGACGGAAGGAGGGTGCTGGCTGTGGGCACAGCCAGGTAACCAGTACACTGTCTGAAGAGAGAGGTTTTACAGTCAGCTCTAAGGCTCCTTCCGATACCTGTCCACCTTCCCCTGGAGGCAGGGGCATAACAAGGCCTGGTCGCTTGGCTCGCAGAGTGAACAGGGAACCTTGTGTGGGAACCAGCAGTGAGGAAGTGGTGGTGGTTTCAGGGGGGACTGCTTGGCCCCCTCCAACACCATCATAACCTACTCCATCTTTCTCTGCTGTGTTCACCCCTACTCCAGTGCTGGGACCAGCAGGAGGTCCTTCACACTGCTCCATCAGTGATGTTAGGTCTCTGAGTATCTGCCCTCTTACAGGCTCAGGCCCCTGGCAGGTGAGACCTCTGACGGTCACTGCCGACCCCCGTCCGTGCATCCAGGCATGGAGCCAGCGAAGGTTGCAGCCACAGTACCAGGGGTTCCCTCGCAACAGCAGCAGCTCCAAGCTTTCCATGTCTCTCAGAAGTCCTCGAGGGATACTGGTCAGGTTGTTCCCTGACAGGTCCAGCCTCTGCAGGTGCCGCATGCCATCCAGCGCTCCCCTTGGTATGTGGGTCATCCCGTTGTCTTGTAAATGGAGTCGAACAAGGTGTGCTGAAGGCAGGTTGACAGGTGGAGACTGCAGAGCATTCCTAACCAGTGACAGCTCTGTCAGATTGGCTAGGCGTGAAAATGTGTCATCTGCAATGCGTGTGTTGGCCAGTAGGTTCCCATCCAGGACCAAGCGTCGCAGAGAGGAGAGCCCACGAAAGGCATGTGTGGGAATGGTGCTGATTCTGTTGTCGTCCAGTCGCAACTCTTCTAATGATGCTGGGAGGCCTGCAGGGATGCTTGACAGGTGGTTCCGAGACAGAAACAGAAGTCGAAGCCGTGGAGTCCCAGAAAAAGCTCGTTCTTGGATGCTAACTGTGGATATAGAGTTATCATCCAAGTGTAAACGTTCTAGTAATGGTAACTTAGCCAAAGCCGATCGCGGTAACGTTCGTATATTATTATCTTGCAAGTGGAGCTCTCTTAAGGAAGGTGGGAGGTGTATAGGAAATTCATCCAACTGGTTGGCATACAGGTAAATCACTCGTATGGAAGTGCTGCGTTCCAGTGACGGGGGCAACCCGGCGTTACTCAACCGGTTGCTCTGCAGGTAGAGGATGGCAGCCGTTAATGGTAGTGGAGGAATTAGACTCAGGCCACGGTCGTTGCAGTAGACAAAACCCTCATCACAGCGACACACAGAGGGACAAACAATGCCTTCATCTCCCTCGCCAGTCTCCATGGCAATTGCTGCTGCCGCCAGCTCCAACACCTCAGCCAATAAGGTGAGGACAAGTAGGAGCAGAAAGAGCCAATCACGGAGCTCAGCAAGACTTTCGGCTGCCATGTTAGTGCACAGCTCCTGCCTGAAAGAGAAAAAATGGGAAACAGGATTAATATAGAAGTAAATACTATTGCACAGTAACTCTAAAATCAAAGGGGGACAAATTTGACCCATTTAATGAGAGAGTGACGAGCTGCAGAGTTGAGTTTCACTGAAATTGTTCCACTTAAAGGGCTCTATCTTCTACCTGCTGAAAAAAGTTTTAACTCTAAAGTTGAGTAAATGTGAGGTTTGGATAGTCAGATGTGCTTCTTGGTATTATATGGGTCAGAGCTTCCAAGCAGAAGAAAAACTGATATGTAGGGCACAGAGTGCAATGAGGGGTGGAGTGACCAGGCGATGAAGATTACAGGAATCAGGGAAAGCAAAGGAACAACAGAAATGGAGAAATTGGATAGTGACAGTTGAAGTGAAGGAAAATAAGTGAAGAGGGGGTTTTTTCTAGTCAGATTAACTGAATTGGAGGGAGTGACATGTAACTAAAGTGGAAGAGAGATCAGGGAGAAGGAGATCAGATTAATTGCCCACAGTGCAGTTGATGGCTTTAAAAACAACAGCAAGTATGAAGAAGTGACAGTTCTAGATCTGACCCTTAAATAAATGCATAATGAGCACGCAACGGAAAAGCAGGGTTTTAAAGGTTTCTGACAGTTCACTCAGATACACAGTGTATGTGTTTTGAGGTCATGAGCAAAACATACATAGAGAATATCACACAAATTAATAAGCCAGCTGCATGCAACACATTCACATACTGAACAGTCAATATAAGCTGACATGTATAATGCATGTTTTCTTTCAGCAGTTATTGTTTGTGAAATTTCTATAAATTATTCAGTAAAGTGGTCGTGAAATCCCCAGAAATGTTTTAGTGAGACGTTTTACAGAGAAGGATTTTTCTGCAACATTTATATGTTCCATGATCGATATTTTATGACTCTCCTTGCAAATCCACAATGCCAACATCAATAACATGAATTTACAATTCAGATAAAAAGATGTCTATGGACTCACAGATCTCTCTATACGTGGCCTTTTAATAATAAACCATGGTGATATTTGTTGAAATTACAATGTGGCAAACTCTTATTTAAATCCCTTCTTTTGGGTTGCCCATGGCTGGAAAATATGCCCTGACATGAAATGCCTGACATGATTTGACAGCACATTTGATAAACAAATTGTCTGAAGGCAAGTTTTTTTTTCTTCTACTACCCCCTCTGCACATGCACGTGTTTGTATGTGAACTCAGTGCTACATGCAAAATTGCCTCTTGGCTGCAGTCAAAATCCATGCAAAGCAAACAAGAGATGGCAACAATAGAGAAGATGAAGGAAGGGAGGAAGGCGAGGAGACAGATGGAGAGTTGGACAGTCAGGCAGAGGAGGAGAGGGGAAATGAGTCCCTGGCAGTAAGGACTGAAGTCATATCAGCTGAGATCGCTGTGAAAAGAAGAATGATTCTAAATATTGGGGGGGGGGCATTGTTTTTTTTTCTGTTAGGTGTAAAAATAGCTGCATTTGGATACCTTTTATATGCTTGTCCTGCGCATGTATGCGTGTATGTGTGAGAGAGATCTGTATCAACAACCAGATCCTGTCTCAGCCAGACACAAACAATATTTGATATATCAGGGTGAAAAAGAGTTTGTGCCATATAATTCGTCAGTTCCCGAGTTGAATGATTTCTCTTCCTAATATTATTTTTAGATAGAATCAGACTATTCCAGCATTCCCTGTGTTTGAGAGACAGACAAAGTACGGGAAAGGAGCTAATGCACGCAAGAGGGAGTGTAAAGGTAGGAGTCGAGACCAGATGGGGTTGCTCTATGAATATCAACCAGCATATGCTTCACCACCACACTATCCCCGCTTCCCTCTCATAAATATCCTCTTGGCACAAGCCTCTATGTGTGTTTTCACCCACACGCCAAGGTTTCCAATCGACACGTCATTTTAATGATCCTTACATTTTCTTTCCTCCTCCCCCCCAGGTTCGATCTCTCGCTATATCCAACCGTCTCCTATCTCTGCATCTTTATCTTTTACACCATCTACCTCTCCTATCCGCCCACATACCCCTTCATGGTCTTTCATTATATCCACTTTCAGTTTTGTTTACAGAAGTGTCTGTGGAGTCATCCTCTCCTCCCCTGTCTCCATCTCTTTCTAATCCTCTTTTATCGTTTCCTCTCCAGTCGTCCGTTGATTCCTACACACTGAGATCGGATCAATCAGATCAGTCTTCCTGTCCACACCTCCTTTCCTTTCCTTTTTAGATGTAGCAGAGACCCCCCCACCCTTCTCTTCCTTTTGTACCCCTCTGTTCTTTCTCACTCCTTTGTCACCTCCACGTTCACCTTCCTCCGCCTTTATTCCCCTCAAACACTTTAATCATGTCCTGGGAGAAAAAAAGTGTGTTGCTACACAGCACCTATGCTTGTGTTTTATGATTCTTTTTTTTTATCATGTTGCTAAAAACAAAATATAAGTGAGGTGTTCCTTGCTGTGATCAACACGGTGTGAAGGTGTGTGTGTGTGTAAAAGGTCTGAGTGTGACCGCCGAGGGCTTTCTAACCTGCTCAGTCTCAGCGCCTTTCACGTCTGCTGCAGCTTTGTCTTTCCTGTAACGGGGATTTGAGGAGAGGAGTATTAGAGTGTCTGTACGTGCGATTTTAGGATGTTTGCTTTGGATCTCTCTGTGTTAGCACAGATTCACAGTATTCTTTGAATCGTTCAGAAGTGCAGCCTCTTTCCTTCAGGCCGCTGAATCTTTCTCAGCTTGGGTGAATGATGATAGGGATGATGATAGCCTGTACTCCAGGGCTCCACAAGCAGCAATACCAGCATGGCTCAATGCCGCCTCAGCATCCACATTTGTGTGTGTTGTGTGTGCGAGTGTATGTGTGTCTTGCCACGCTCTCTCTCTCTCTCTCTCTCTCTCTCACTTTGGGTAAGAAACTTTTAGACCTGCCAGCTTAAGTCATCTTCAGTCAGTGTCCAGAGGCCCAATTCTGAAACCACCCCTCCACACCCAAATGCTACAGATGGGTAGAGAGTCAGAAGATAGTTGAGAGCTCAGGGGCCCTTCTTAGAAATCAAAAACAATCCTGGATACTCATGCAAGCAGTGGGTCATGCAAAAATAGTTGTGTGCTGTGCTACACTTGTTTTGAATTGGACGGTAGTGGTTTTAATTGATGAAGAAGAAAAATGTCCTCAGCTCAGGAAAATCCAACAAATTGTCCTTGTTGAGATTCTGATCCGTTGTTAAGCTTGCACTATCACAGTTATTACAACATAAACATCACAAGTCAGTGATGATAATGAGAATGTCCGGAAGCTGTGATGAACAGGTTTGCTCAGGCTTAGAGTGCAGACTTTATGAGGAGGATTCGAAGAAAGAGCTTCTTTCTTTTTCTCTCTCAGTTTCAGTCCCACTCTCTTCTGTTAAATGTTTAATCACTTTCTTTTCAGTTTGCACAAATCATCCTCACAGGCAGCAAAGCCAGATGACACTGTATACTTTATGCAGTCCACTTTGAGCAGCACTTTGATGTGGCGCAGTGTGAAAAGCTCTCCCACGGCTTGGATGGTAGAGTTGAAGTCTTTTAATATCCTTCACTTCACCAATGTTTGCCTCAGCAGGATGATGTGGTTAGCAGCCACCTGAGAAGACAAAACCAACAAGAACACTGTTAGTATGGGTGGAGATGCATTGTATAAGCGTGACAAAGCAAATAGGAGTTTTAGAGTTTATCAGACAGAGTATCTGATTGTAAACCGATTAAATGATAGAAACTATTGTTCAGGATAAAGGATTTATGAGGCTGGAACTGATCCAGCTGATACTGGGTCCAGTTCATCAGACATATAACAGGTCCTGCACACAGTCACATTCACAATTAAACTTGCATTGCGCAAGTTTTAATGCTAAGTACTATTATTTTCTTTCCCCAACATCCTCTTACAATTGCCTGATGTGTAGGATGAGCCGATCTCTATTCACTGCAGTTGCCTCTACAGTAGTTTCTGCATGCTCAATGAGAGGGATTGGGATTCGAATCCTCAGGGGCGTGCGTGTGGGTTGACGCGCTGCGCGTGCTCGTTAACCTGGCCGCTGTCAGTATTGTATTGTTTACTCCGCCGTCATTAGACAACACTGACACCTAAAAATGGATAACAAGAGACCGGCGGCCTCAAGAGCCTCTCAAACACCAACACATACTCCACGTAAGACAAAGAATTTTTTTTTTTTGTCTAGTGTGACTAAAAGAGCCAAACTGGAATCTGACCGCGAGAGTCAACATCAGAGCAGCTTTTCATAAATGGAGGGAGCCCAGATCTGCTCTGGGAATAAAACGGGACACTAGGCTGGCTTTCTTCTTACTAAAAAGGTAAATGTGATATGTATGACGGAAATCAGGATACATAATAGGCAAGGCAAGGCAAGGCAAGTTTATTTGTATAGCACATTTTCAGGTTCAATACAATTCAAAGTGCTTTACATAAAACATTAAAAGCATTACAGATAAGAAATAAAAAATAAATAAAAAAAGAGCTAGAATTACAATAAAATCCTAAAATAAAATTATAAATGTATTTGACTCACATCTGCCGGCTTGACACGAAACGAAGGCTTTAGTTGCATGTGAATGGAAAAATATACATTGTCTGACCTGATATTTCAATGTCTGTTCCCCTTTATCCAGCTCCCCCACCCCCCACCCCCTTTACAACATATAAAAATATAGGTCTAAACGCCTCGTGCGCGAACAGTCAGTTCGTTAGTTCGTTAGCTTTGTTCTGTTGCGAGTTCGCGGCCAGGGCTCGACCTTCAAAACTGAAATGTACCATTTCTTATAAATGTATTCGACTCCCATCTGCCGGCTTGACTCTAAACGAAGGCTTTAGTTGCATGTGGATGGAAAACCATACATTGTCAGACATGACATTTCAATGTCTGTTCCTCTTTATCCAGCCCCCCCTCTCTTACACAAACACACTGCCTCCTCCTCGCGCGTGCCCCTCATTTGTTGCGTTCATGGCTCTGAAACAAGAACACTTGACATAACCTAGTCAAGTCTGTTTGCCTTTTTTATCAGGTTTTGCTTACTTTTAATATATTTTTCCCGCAATGTGAATTCAAGGAAACTAAATTATTATTTAAGTCCAGAAATACATTCTCCCCTGAACACGTAAAGGGGAACACAAACTTAAAACTATAGTTTATTACGACTTGAATACATTTAATAAAATTAATTTAAGTTTTGGACTGTTTATTTGATCTCTATTTTCACGCATACAAGGAACAAAATGTTATAAAATGTGTAAAACTGTGCTTGGAGAACGTCTTACGTCACCACGTCGGGCTGTTCCCCCTCCGCTATATCCCAGCATGCACCGCGACGCCTGCAGTATAATTATTCACAAAGAAAAGAGGCTGAAGAGAAACAACAACAACAGGGTGGGAGCCGCGGACGCAGACAACCTTTTCTCATAGTTGATAGGTTTTTTTCTAACCCGCATGCTGGACTACAAGGTAAATTCTCGGTCGCATCTTCTTTTGAAATAAAACAAATGTAATGACACACCGTGTTGACAACGTTAAGTGGCTATTTTTGCTAGCCGGCTAACGCTAGCTCACTGGTATTACTGGTATTATTATTGTTATTACTGTGACAGACAAGGAAAATAAACCCTGTACTTTGTTAATACTAGTTAATATTAGGTACCTTAACAGGATTTATTAATAACCGTGACACCCTTCTTGTTTTTAACGTCATTACACTGGTGTATTTTTCTATTTTACGCATAAAAACACTATCTTAACTCTTATATAACAACATTTGGATTAATTAATACAAACACTGAGAAGAATACTAATTACCTATGATCGCCAATAACCAATAAAAGTTTACTCTTTTGAAAGTTAACCCCCCATTTAAACCTATTTTGTTTTTTTAAATTACAATAAGGTAACATAAGATGTTGCGACACTACGAGTCTGGCTCCTCGAGCTCGAGTCATGTAAACATAGCGGCACGTGACCGCTTTGTGTTGATCGATATATTTATTTGTCTTTTTTTTTTTTTTAGTAATATTAGTAGTGTCAAATAAATTGTACTCTTCACTTAAATACACCACATTTTAACATTGTGGAGTTTTTTCTCAAATATTTATTGTTATATTTAATCTATTCATAACAAGATAAGCATAATTTTTTTTATCTATTTAGTTGGCAGAGATATTTATTATTTAAAATTATGCTCATCTAGCGTTTATGTTTTTGTTTATGATATTTAGGGACGTTAGTACATATTCACTGTTGCTAGATATACATTTAAACATATAATTAAAAGTACGTAAGACTAAAACATGATATATTAAAATCACCATGGGAATATTATTAGTCATACATTTCTGATTGGTCATGTTCACTTGCATCCATTTGTATTCATTATTTACATATATGTGTGAATGTAAATAGGAACAAAACAGCACTAAGTTGCCAGATACAGTACCGTTAAGACATAATTGATAATGATTGGGAAAGTGTTCATGAATCTCAAATATTATCATTATTTTTATTATGTTTTGGTGTAAATCTTGGATGTGCATCATGTAGGTTCTAGTTAACTTTTCACAGCGCATATACGGTTAATAAAGTATACAAGTGAGCTGTTATTTTTAGGGGGTAGTTGTAGTCTAATGGTTACAGACGTGTGTTTGGGTCTGGAGGACCTGGGCTCTAGTCTCCAGACTGCCTATGGAGGCAGACCACCGTGGGTCCTCCCCCCCCACCTCCCGCCCCAGACAACCACTGCCTAGTAAATCTGACAGATTCATCAAATCCAAAGGTGAATTTCCCAATCAGGATTAATAAAGTAAAACTTAATTATTAGAAATGTCTTTGTAAAATTTGGGATAAATAACAAGACTTTATTGCCTCTTATGCAAATATGCTTTGTTTTCCCAACTCCTGCATCTCTTCACAGTATCATGTCATGGCCCTGAGCGGCTGAAAGCGGTGCCTTGTCCATTTGGAAAGAGTTTACACACCTCAATAGTTCCTAGAGAAGAGTGGGGGGGCCCCAGGCAGACAGTGGACGGGGAGGGGGCAGAGCTCAGCTGGAGCCAATGCAGCAGCAGCATCGACAGCCTGAGCTAGTGGAAGGAAACCTTCCGGTGTTCGTGTTCCCCACTGAGCTCGTCTTCTATGCAGATGAGCAGACGTCTCACAAGCAGGTGCTCACCCTCTACAATCCATATGAGTTTGCCCTCAAGTTTAAAGGTCAGTAAGCACAGGGAAACACTAAATGTATTTGTTTTTTATGTATTAATGACTTATTTAATTGCGGATTATGTAGATAAAGTAAGTGTATTTTCCTCCTCTTTGTCAGTGCTGTGCACAGCGCCCAACAAGTACACTGTGGTCGACTCCACGGGAGCTGTCAAGCCACAGTGTTGTGTTGACATGTGAGTGTACTTCACTCATTTTATCCCACTTAGTGCTTGTTGGAGAATTACCATCTTATTATTGAGGTTGTTTTTTCTCTGTCACTTCCTGTCTACGTCATTATTAACATCTTGTACCTTGGTAAATCCCTAAATTGTCCCTCAAATGTTTGTTCTTAAAGCTTCATTTCCAAAAGTCGGTCAATCTTTCTCCATCCTACACAGAGTGATCAGACACAGAGATGTCCGGGCATGCCATTACGGAGTCTACGACAAGTTCAGGCTCCAGGTGTCGGAGCAAAGTCAACGGAAAGCTCTGGGTCGGAAAGAGGTGACGGCCACACTGCGTCCCTCAGCCTCACAGGAGCCGCCCAGCCCCCGGCCCCAAGATGAGGAACGCAGAATCAAAGAGCTTGCAGACAGCGAGTTTTATGAGCAGGCTGCTTTACATACAGGTAAGAAGAAGTGTTGTGTTGAGACCACTAGATGGAGCCAGTGTTGCATACAGTTGGTTGATTGAAGCCAGTAATAGTTACAGGTGATCCACACAGGATGATCAATGGGTGGAATAAATTTTGATCCGTTTATCTTTATTCTCAGATTACGTTGCTTAATCATGAGCTTAAACCTCCAACACAACTTTATTTATATAACACTTTAAAAACAACACAGTTTAGATTACAAGTGACCGGTCTGCAGACCTGGGGGAACACGAGGGAATGTAGGGCTGAAGGAGGTCTGCAGGTTAAAAGTGACCGGTCTGCAGACCTGGGGGAACACGAGGGAATGTAGGGCTGAAGGAGGTCTGCAGGATACACCTGAATTAAACGAGTGGCTCGTAAACAAGAACTTGTAAACTTGCAAAGGACCTGATGACGAGGTTCATTCATCTGAATCAGGTGTGTTGGAGTAGGAACACGTCTAAAGCATGCAGGGAGGGCAGTGAGTCCGGACGACTTGGATAGGAAAACACTGCTTTAGTATGAAAATGTTTTCCTTTTCCTGCTGGTTATTCTGCAGATAGTATTTCCTGCTTTCTCTGCAACTTTTTATGTCATGCTTTACAGGCTGATGAGCCATCCTCCACTATACACAACATATACACACACAAACATATATATATATTTATATGTTTATACATGGTCTGGGGGAATACTCGTTTCTGATTGGCTGCAGGGTGTCCAATAAAAAGTGTTATAGGACACTTATTAAATAAGTTCCGGTCAAGTAGCCTGATTGTTCTAAATTACTGCGTTGGCTCAAACACTAGTTGGTAACCGTGGCAACAGAAAGTCAGAACATACAGCCACATCGCTTTTTGATCCTTCAGTGTCGGCTCTTATTGAACTTGAACTGGGCGTTGGGTTGTTAACCCCCCCAGAGAGGGAACGTGAACTGTGTTTAGACCGTCGTGAGACTATTTCACAGTTTGTTTAGACAAAACCTGAGTGATTTTATAGTTTCCCTTTAACCTATTTGGTGAAGTAGAGACGTGCCACTGTGAAAGCAGCCTGCAGGCTTATTGGGCTCCGTCAGTCCAGGAGAGACGAGGACGGAGCAACATGTTGTCGTCCCTCAACGTCCCGACCAGCAGCGGTTCAGGGTCCATAAACGTTAAACCTCCGTCCTTCAGACGCCTCTATGATGGACATGCCAGCATCTCTATGATGGACACGCCAACATCTCTATGATGGACATGTCAGCATCTCTATGATGGACACGCCAGCATCTCTATGATGGACACGCCAGTATCTCTATGATGGACACGCCAGCATCTCTATGATGGACACGCCAGTATCTCTATGATGGACATGTTAGTATCTCTATGATGGACATGTTAGTATCTCTATGATGGACACGCCAGCATCTCTATGATGGACACGCCAGCATCTCTATGATGGACATGCCAGTATCTCTATGATGGACACGCCAGCATCTCTATCACATTTCACCATCAACAACAATTTCTTGCTATAATATAACAGCTGCGGTCGACCGTAGCTGCATATTCTGTGGCCAGAGCCGGTTACCTTGGCAACGCTACACAACGAGAGATATTAAATTGTCCACTCAGCCGCTTTTTGTGAATTACTAATAATAAAAATTAATAATTTGTGATTAATAATTGATTTAATATTAAGTTCCTTCGTGTGTGACCAGGTATCAGCGGGATGATGCCCTTCCAGCTGTCCATTATCAGAAAGTAAGCGTCGGACAGTTTACGTCGCGGCGTCCTCCATTAATGTCTGATAACGGACACCTCGCCTTACATTATCCCTTACACACATATATATATATCAGCTTCCATTGTAAACGCACACCGGCCCCAGTGTGGCCCCGATGTGACTGGCATGCGTCAGATAAGAAAACACGGAGGCTACAAACGCGTCCGCTCGCGGGTCCACTGGAAACCTTCTCCTGACTGTGCCGTGTCGAGCAACGTCACGTGCACCCGTTGCTCTTCTTGCGCACACGGATGACGTACGTCGCTCAAAGATGCCGTCGGGGTCGGATGTATACCCGATACATGTCGCATAGCTGTTTTAGACTGCGATCGCATTTGAAAAGATCGGATTTGGACAAATCTGATGTGAAGAGATCCGATTTGAAGTGGTTGGGGGTGTTTACACCGACAAGAAAAAAACATCCAATCTGTGTCACTTGAGGGCAAAAAGATCAGAGACTAAACAGTTTAGTTTATGTGTAAAAACAGTTTCTGACTGACACCGGCTATGATCAGTACAGCCCTGCGTTTAACCATGATACTTAGTTACATGAAAATACTTCTCTATCTGCTTATGAGCCTCTCCTGCTTTGTGGACATAAGTTATTTAGATTTTCAGAGGTGTAGAGCAGCTGGTTTGGAGGAGCCGATGGCTGCTGGTTGCTCAGATGAGGGTTGAGGAAGAGTAATTATAAAGTTTACATGTTCAGCTAAAGGTGAACCAGCTGGAGCCCTGACAAGATCATCAGTAAAAGCTGAGAAAGTGTCCTTGCAGTACTCCGGGAATAAATACCAGGCATTTTCTGTGGTGCAGTAACAACAAACACAACCACATTCACTGCTGTGGTAACATCAGACATGAGAAATAAAAACATCTTTACATTAATCATCTGGATCAAGTGGAAATATTTATAACAGGTTCCATAGAAAGTTAAGTTAATAGTTTTGGGGGCCTTGGTGTGGTAGTAGGTGGATCTATGGCTTCTCTGGTGGTGGTGGATGACTCGTGGCTGGCTCTACTGGGGCTGAGGTCTGTCTGGTTACAAGATATATTTGCCTACATTTTCATGCTGTAGTTTACTTTAAAGGGACACCATGCAACTTTTAACCCAATTATCAGCCTAATGTGAGTAATAATGGAAGATTTCTGGGGTCAGTAAACAGTGTTTGAGGCGTGTCGGCGCTCCGAGGAGGGGGGGCTGCCCCTCTTCAGAAACCAGACATTGTAACTTTGGAGGAGCGGATCCGTCTCTTGTGGGATCATGTGACCTGGAACGTTTTGTTTTGTGGGGGGGGGGGGGGGGGGGGGGGGGGGGGGGGGGGGGGGGGGGGGGGGGGGGGGGGGCTTGTCTTTGGGGGGTGGGGGGGTTTGGGAGGTTTTTTTTGGGTCCCCCCCCCCCCCCCCCCCCCCTAAACACAGAGGGCTCTGCTTTGTGCTACTTTTACCTCCTCTTCACACATTACACCAGTTTTAAAATCGCTGCATTGGCTCCCCGTGCGTTTCAGGATCGATTTTAATCTTCTTTTAATGGTTTATAAATGTCTCAACGGTCTTTTTAGCTTTTAATTGAATTTTATTTAATCTATTTATTTATTTTATATCTTTGTCCTTAACTGAAGTACTATCTATGTATTTACATATTACTCGTGTTTCATTGTTCTTATTACTGCTCTTAGGTTTATTTTTACTCATTTATTTATTTTACCCTGTTTTATTTCTATCTTTGTTCCAGTGTTTTCCTCATGGGGGATCCTCCACGTCGGGAGCTGTGCCTGGTCGGTCTACCTGGTCATCGCTGTGGGGGGGTCGCCTTGATCGGGGTGGTTGGCGGGGTTCTGCGCTGCAGTCCTATGGCTGCGGCGGGGGCCCTGGCCCTGCCCTGATCTGGGCGGTTCCCATGGCGATGCCCTCTATGGTCGATGGTGGGGCGGCTCCTGGTGTGGACGGGTCCCTAACATATCGTTTCCTCGCAGCGTGTCAATACATTTGATATGTGTGTGTGTGTGTGTGTGTGTGTGTGTGTGTGTGTGTGTGTGTGTGTGTGTGTGTGTGTGTGTGTGTGTGT
>JBBBVU010000007.1:18738617-18756815 GCA_037177055.1 Atherinosoma microstoma
ATATATATATATATATATATATATATATATATATACTGTTGTCTGCAAAATTATTAATACCTTCCATTAAAGAAAAGGCAAAATTCTTTATAGTAATTCAAATAACTGGAGACTGAAAAAAGTAAAAATAAATATGAATTTGCAAAGTTTTTATTTAGGGAAATAAAACATTGTTTTTTAAGTTGAGTTGAAAAAATAATAAAAAACAATACGGTCCTGGACCAATGATAGCATTTTGCTGATGAGCATGGGCCACAATACCTGCCAACAGGTGCAGAAGTCTGATTGAGAGTTACAGAAAAAACACCTGATTACATCGATTGCCTCAAAGGTTTGCTCAACAAAATATTAGCTTATGAGTGACGTAACGTTTATTAATTACTCATATTTTTTACTTGTTTTTTGAAAAAATATTTCTATTGAACCACAATTCTAAAACAATGTCATAATTTTCATGAAATTTTTATATATCATTACTTTTGTCAGTTATTATTTCAGTGACAGCTGTTTTTTTCCCCTTCTTTAATGGAAGGGTAAGAATAATATATATACATTAGTGTGTATATATATATCTATCTATATATATATATATATATATATATATATTTACGCCCCAATATATATATGAGGGCGTTATTAAAAATTTGAATCGTCTGACAGCACTAATATTTATATTTTTATTTATTTAACCCCTACTAATGCAATGAGTAGCTTTCTCATTTCTTCTGTTGAAAGACGCATCCTGTGGTCTTGGAAAAGATGTTTGTATGTTTAAGAAGGGTCAAATCATTGGCATGCATCAAGGAGAGAAACCATCTAAGGAGATTGCACAAACTACTAAAACTGGGTTAAGAACTGTCCAACACATTATTAAAAATTGGAAGGATGGTGGGGAACCCTCATCTTCGAGGAAGAAATGTAGTCGGAAAAAAATCCAGAATGATCATGATCGCCGATCACTTAAACGTTTGGTGAAATCAATTCGAAGGAAAACAACAGTAGAACTCAGGGCTGTGTTTAATAGTGAAAGTAAGAGCATTTCCACACACACAATGGGAAGGGAACTGAAAGGATTGGGATAAACAGTTGTGTAGCCATAAGAAAACCACTGATCAGTGATGCATCCATCATGTCTAGTCCCCACTGTAAAAGCCTGTGGGGGAAGTCTATGATCTGGGGTTGCTCCAGTTGGTCAGGTCTACGTTCAGCAACATTATGTGCCCAAAGAATGAGGTCAGCTGACTACCTGAATATACTGAATGACCAGGTTATTCCATCAATGGATTTTTTCCCCCTTATGGCGCAGGCATATTCCTAGAAGACAATGCCAGGATTCATCAGGCTCAAATTGTGAAAGAGTGGTTCAGGGAGCATGAGAAATCATTTTCACATGGATTGACCACCACAGAGTCCAGACCTTAACCCCACTAAGAATCTATGGGATGTGCTAGAGAAGACTTTACGCAGTCGTTGGACTCTCCCATCACCAATAATCGAGATCTTGGTGAAACAAAAATTAATGCAATGGAAATAAATCTTGTGACATTGCAAAAACTTACCGAAACAATGCCACATCTTTTTGGTGGCAACTTCATATATTTATTCATACATAAATTCCCGCAAACCTTGATCTTGTAATGTGTGAAATTCCTGCATACAATTACAGTGGTGTGTAATAATGTGTAGTGAGCGTTTTGCATTGGAAAGAGAAAGACTTCCACTACAGAGTAAGCGCGCTCTCTCCTTCATTCTCTAAGCTCTGAGCTCCCTCCGGTAAGACAATCCATTCACGGAAAAAAAACACCAGAAGAAAAGATCAGCGCTAGTAGCAGTGCTGGTGTCAGTGATGTCGGTAATGAGCCAAATCCTCCGGCTCCTCAGGTAGCGCCGTTGTTGGGAACGTTACCAAGCAGCCCAAAGAAAAGTTTCAGGCTAAATGTCTCAGAATATATCTGTGGCTTGAACATTAGTGGTGACATAAAATGCACAATTTAATGTAGTATTATGCCTTTTACCATCAACTTCGCGTCACCAGTCAATGCCGTTTCTAACACAGCAGCTGTAAAGAAAACAGGCAGATTCAGAGGCGCCTTGCAGTGTGAAGAGGAAATGAACAGGCTTCTTAAAACTTTAGAGCTTAATAGCACAAAATTACTGAGGTTGTCTGATGACATCGACCAGAAAAAGAAGATGATAGCCTGTGGTCACGCATTATTAAGTTGTGGCCACGGATTGCTAACCTGTGCAATGAGATCATTAATTTGTGGCCATGCGTTAGTTAAGCACATATTTATGGGCAGTTATCATTCAATTTGATTGTATTTTAATGTTGAGATTAATTATAGAATTGTAACCGAATTTACTGGGTTGTTAATGCATTAGTAATCCATGCCTACGATTTAAGAATGCTTTGCCCAAATTAAATTTTTTTCTATGTATGTCACCAAACGGCTTCAGTACCCCAAACCCCCCCCCAAAGTTACCCTTACTGGCACGCCAGCTAATACTTATTTTGGTTATACTGGAAGCCCGCTATTGGCTGTGTGTATTGCACTGACCATATCTCTGATAATCTGACTAAAATGTGACCTCATATCTGCTTAACTGGAGCTGCAAAGTGCATCATCCAGATTTGGAGCAGAGAATACTATCTATGAAAAAAAAAGCACACACAACAAGCCTCAAAACATGTGACGATTTTGCCCCAATCACTTTGAAATGGAGCTAGTGTACAGATTAAGGGTACTTTCTGTGTAAGCCCAGAGCACAGAGGTGCTGTAGCTTAAGTGACAGTGATGTACTAATATTCCTCTCACTTGTGTCCCATTTGATACTTCATGCAATAAAACTGAGCTTTGTTTCATGTCTTGTACATGAAATGTGCTATACAAATAAACCAGCCTTGCAAAGTGTTATTCACAGCGAAATGTCATTCCTCCTTTACTTATTCAAAGCTAAGCACAGGACCCCTTAATGTACAACTGCAGGAGTGTGAGGCAGCACTCTAAACTTGACATTTTCTGTTGGTGAACACATTTGGAGAAATAAATGTCTCATTGCTGATAAATGTCATGACAAACGCATGATTTATTTAATCAACTTCTCAGAGATGAGTAGTTTGCGCGCCAGCACGATCAGCAGCTATTCTCTGAAAACACAGTCCTTTGGAACACAAATAAACACCCTGGAAAAGTCCTCCAAAACTTTCCCACACTTCAAGAAATAGATATAAACATAATCCCCCTTGCAGTTTCTCATTCACACTCACACATTTTCTTGCTCTTTTGACCTGTGAACTGACTTTTTCCCCTCTTTTCTTGCACACACACTAGCTCTCTGTTCTTGCAGCCAGTGACAATAATGGCAACACCATTACACAGCGTGATAATACCTCCCAATAACTTTCTAAGGCAGTTCACACCGTCCCTGCCTCTGTCCTTCTCTGCTTATTTCCATCTACTACCTATCACTCAGGATAGTGTTGAGGTCAATTATTTCTGAATTTGCTTAAACAAAAGCCCTGACATCTTTGGGACGCTGGAAAGTGCTAAGTATCATCTGTAGATTGTTTTGAAATGGTTCTTTTTTCAGTTTGGGTGTTTATTTATTTATTTTTTAAATTTTTGTTATGTGTCCTCTTTCACAGCCTTCTCCTTTTGTTTGCTCATTTTCTCGCTCACATTTAGATTTTATGTTTTTTTTTTTTTGTTGCTAGATTTATTCCTCTCTGCTTTTTCTATTTTTGTACTTTTTTTGTACTTGAGATGGGTTTCATTTCAACAATTAAAGATACGAACTTCATGGTAAGTAAACTCATGTTTGTCTCCTTGATGATGAGCTCATTCGTTGTTTTTTAATAAACTTTTCAGATTTGGAATTTTGTTTAATTTGATATAAATACATGAATATATCCATTAATTATGACCATGTCATACCATACCACCAATAAAAGAGTTCAACACCACAATTTAAGAAATAGAAATAAATCCTTTTTTTTAAATTGGGGACCCATTGAAATTCCCAGGGACCCACTCAAATCACCTCCTGTGGGTCCAGGGGAAATCATTTTTCAATCATGATTTTGTTTTTTACTGTCTGTAACAAAGAATATAATGTAGTTTGATGCCAAAGTTCAGCCATAAATACAACTTTTCCAAATCCGTATCGGTTCCTGTTGTCATGGAGAGAATCAGGCAGTCTGTGAATCACTTCTGCACAGTCACAATAAATAACCAAATATGTAGATGTCCATATAGAGCCTTGTTCAGACTTTCTGATGGTGGCCCTTCTAAAACATGGTCATGTACTTTTCGGGATGCAAAGTATAGCACCATATACATAGATTAGTTAACAATACAGTTTTTGTGTGTCTGATTTAATGTTCGACTAACTCCAGCTTGGAACAGCCTTTATTAAAGCATTACCTCGTCTACAATATCTTATTTCCCTAAACTGATCCATATATGTTTAGTTCCAAAGAACCCATACCTCCTGTTTTGATATATCTTCATAAATATCCCTCCATTACTGTAAGAGGATTGGATTGATCATTTCTTTATTGTTTATTTATAAACTTATCGATGTTAGAACAAAGTTTCATATGTTTCTATCAGTGTTCGTATTGTAGACTGTATATAACCCAACAGCATATTGACAATCAAAGCAAAACTTTTTACATTAAAACCCTTTCCTCTTAACTGGATGAACTGACTGTGGGTAGTGGGAGAGTTTCTAGCTGTTTTCTTTCTTTTTCTCTTCTAAACAGCTAAGGCAGGACAAACCTCCAACAGTGATCAACCACTGAGAGGCAAGCAGTGCAAATGGGAAATTTCAATAGGTAGGTTCAGAAACCTATTGTCAGAAGGGGAGAGAGAAAATGAAAAAGGAGTCAAGAAGAGGCTAAAGAAGAAAGATGGAAGGAGGGGAGTGTAGATGGAGGCGGACAGGGAGACAAAGTGAGCTATAGAGTTTTTTGCCCTGGAGGAAGCCAGTTTCCAAAGCAGGAATGAACAGCAGAGGAGGGAGTAAACTAGACTTTGAGAGAGAGCGTGGCTGGAGAGAAAGAAAGCACAAGAGGAGAAGAAGGAGAAGGAGGAGGAGGAATGGGGTCGGGAGTGACCAAAGAACTGAAGAGAGGAGGTGCAAAATAGAGAACAACGGTAGAAGAAGCAGAGATGAGCTGAGAAGCACACAAATGACATTCTGACTGAGGGTGTTTTGCATAAATATGGTGCAAGTAATGAAAATGCTGGCGGCTTCATTTTAAACACAGCAGCTAATAATTAAAACAGTCAGACCTCACACTGTGGGCTACTGAGACAGCACACAGATTTTTATGCATAAGTGGCAAATAAACTGTATTATCTCTCTAGGGGCTCTCTGAGTGCTGCAGCCTTGGGTGCTGACTGTATTCACAGGGTTGTAAACAATACCCCAACTACTTCACCCTCACACATCACCTGAAATTAGGTTTGGATAAAAGCGCAGGGTTATTCATGGGTATTATTATTTTCTAATTGCAGCTACTTCTACAAAAAAAGTAAATAAATAAATATTTCAATTCAAAAATTTTGTTGGTAAAACAGAAACTTGGATGAAAAATAATTCACAATATCTCCTCGCCTGTTGTACTTGGCTATTGGAAGAGCCAGTGAAAGCCTCTAAGATGGAAGCTTTTAGAAGGGTTGGCAGCCCTCTAAAGGAGGATGAGGCAGGTTTCATTACAGGTTTTACAGACTGACACCCCTGAAGCTGTGAGAAAAATCCTCCCACAACGAGCTGGAATTATTTCTCTGCTCAACCATGTGCAATAAAGCAATAACATTAATAAAAACATATTTGGTAGCTGTGGAGCCTCCGTCACAGTGAACAGTGTAACCTGGCTCATGTATGACTGGAACATGAACAGCTTTAATATTGGCCTGTTGTATCGGCCTGTTTTCTATCAATATTAAGAGCAATACATCAAATCAATCTGCCAAGAACCCCCCCCCCCCCAAAAAAAACACACTCCCACCTGCTTGCAATACAATAGACTAGGAGATGCCATGATATACCCCATTTCACAGCGAAACACATTTCTGCTGGCAGCCCAGCGTGCATACACATCGCCTCATGACAGTATGTGGATAAATAATCCCATTAAATATGATTGAAGGTTTTTACGGCCCTCTCCATCTTTTTCTCTCTGTTTCTGGCTTGGAGTGAGGTACGTGCAGGAAGTACCTACAGACAGATAATTTATGGGTCAGACACCTTTACACACACTTAGACCCATGCACCCACACACAATAGTCCACCAGAAGGCACTCTTAGATAAGTCACTGTTACTGTCAGAAGGTTGAACTTGGCACTTGTGCTTCTGGAAGAAAATCTCGAGTGTGTGTGTATGTGTGTGCGCGCTTGTTTGCGATGACAGGAAAAACGAGAAGAAGTCTCTTTAAATCCAGTAAGATGTGAAGTATGTGCGCCCTCCTTGTGGTAAGCTAAACTACAAATCCAACTGACAAGCTTTCTGCCTTTTACCCACCAACACTTTATATCCCTTTCTGTTATTTGCTCTCACTCTTAGTTTCATTATTATCTCAGAGAGAAAAAAAAAAGATTCCACTGGAGCTTAACTTTTTGAACCAAAAAAACCCCCTTCAGTGTGAAATGTGCTGTTACTGAGCAAAGAAGTCTGTCGGCAGTCTGTCGTTCTGTTTATCTTTGTTCCTCATTATAAAGAGACAGTGAGCACACTCCAGAAAAGCTATGGGGTAATTATCAAAGCTTATTCAAGCTCAGAGTTAAGCACAACCCCTGCATACCTGTCCTATTGGAATTCAGTGCGTCGGGTCAATTATATATTTCTGCTAGTCACCTCACAATCAGGCACCATCTTGTCATGCTTTGCAGAGTGTTGCATTGTCTGAGCTCAGCTCAGTAATTGGCATGTGTACATGTTAATTTCTTTCTTGAGTCATCTGGGTATATATGGCAGTGTTTGTCACTCTTTGTTGCTTAATTTGGCATTTGCTTCTTTTAAGGCACTCGTTCTAAATGTGGTCATTTCAGTTGAGCAGTTTTGTCATCACGCTTAATCACTTTGGTAATTAGCCTAAATTTGGGGTGGATTTATAAAGTCAGTGCTTTGGTTTGTGCTTGGTTTTCTTGCTATCCTAGTTTACTGCCTGTGAAAACATAAACATGCACTAGTGTTACAAAAAGAGGTTTTTGAAAACTGTATGCAGTATTTAAGGACTTGATTTTAAAGAGTAGAGAATAGGAATCTTAAATATTTGCATTCAGCACACTGACACATTATATTTGAACCCCCCACTGTTTGTCATTAAGCAATGGGCTGTGTCAGGAAAACGCTGCCAGCAGTGATACACAGTTGGTTCCCACCCCAAATTTAAAGTTGAACTTTTTTAAAAACACAAGTTTCAAATTACATGCTTCACATGTCATAGCAACAGTAATTTGTTGCTGCAGGCAACATGCTCAGACTGCTGCAACAGATTGGATTGTGGTGGAACTGGTGAAAAATTGGAAAATGTGGACAATCTGGAGCTTCTGGCACACTGATGGAATCACAAATGTTCTACATTTTGCGCTCATGTGTAGCTCTCCAACTTTAGTTTTTTCATTATTCAGGCTTATCTGGTGTTCTATTCTATTCTTCACATAAAATACAGTCCTCTAATCCTTAAAAAATCCCTATTATTGGGGAAGATGTACAAGCTTTCATGTTTCTTTTTCATTTTTTGAGTAGTCACAACACAGTGCAAGCAGAGAAATGCAACACGGCCTAAACAGAAAGCACATTTATAAATGAAATGATGGATCTTCATTGCTGAAGTAATCTGTAAGCCTTGGCCATAGCTTCTTGATTTATTCATTAGTACTTTCGTACCTGTCCTTCTTCATCAGCTTTCTGAGCCTTTGATTGAAGAAGGATAAAAAAGAAACTCCTCTCTACCGTAACTGAACTCCTCATCTAGATGATCACATCTTTAAGTCTTAGCTTTACTTATACCACAGGCATCATTTTCTCTTTTTCTTTCTGGGGCTGTTTTTGATAGCTGACAGTGCATCAGGAATGCCAGCTATCAATGATACTACCGTACAATTATTTTTCTTTAACCTGCAGCAAAAAGCTCTGTAACAGCAGTTTATTTGTGTATTTATATAGTTCTCTATTTTTATTGTGAGCTGCTGCTATGAACTATGCCTCTGGAGACACTTAAAGCAGTAAAAAAACAGCCGATTCTTTCTAAAAGGTGAGACAGTTATTTGGCTGATATGTAGATAATTTAGTCTGCTGAAAATCCTTGGTGACAACTGTGCTAATGAGTTAACTGCTGTAGTCTGATGATTTAAAGTCAGATATTTACTGGTTGCAGGTGCTCTTTGTTGTGTAACACCTGACTAAATGTAGCGAGATCTTGAGCGGAGACTCAACGTCCTCTTGGTCATATGAATGATTCATTTGTCAGGGACATTGTCTACTTTGAAAAAAAAAAAAAGAGCATTTTTTTCTACAAGAGGTTAATTGCAAAAACAACAGCCCAGTCTGCATGTCTGAAAAGTCTGAACACACAAGACACGGCTGCGACTATTCATGTCCCTTTGCACCTTAGCGTCTTCCTCATCTTTCACCTATTAAATATATCATGAATGTTGTTTTTGTTGACAACAAGAGGTTTTTTGGTGTAATCCTGTCTACTTTGTGTAGGATCTTTTCAGCTGTATGTGACAATAATTTCTTTGATCTTAATGGAACAACTAATTTCTTTCTTTCTTTTTTTTTTTTTACTTATTTATTTGACTTATTCTAGGTGATCTGTGACAGTATTTCTGGGCCTGCACCTGTGGCTGGATTAAATCCCGGTGGGGGAAAAGTTCAGGCATTCTGAAATGATGCCTCTTGCTTAAACAAAAGCTCAGCTTTGAACTTTACCTGAACACGACTCCTGCATTCTCTCACCTGGATGTCACATTGCTCCTCCACTCAAATGCACATGTATATACTCGAAAACAAAACCTTAGCGCAGTGTAACACAGCATAATCCAAGGCTTCTGCCTTTTATTTCTAATGTTCATGCCTGTGTGTCCAAAAGCATCCTAAATTGTTAAAACCTTCTCTTGAGTAATGCATCTCCCTAATGTGCTTATCTGGCATCTGCTGTGGGCTATATTTATTTCAGGTTTTCCGGGTATTGTATTTATGATGTCTTTTTGGGACAGTCTCAGCCAAAACCAAGGTATAACCTCAATTATGTAAAAGCACACTTTGCTTCAGTGTCATATTGCCTCCTTCAGTAGATGGCAAAAAGAATTAAATAATACAGTAACTGAATCTACATGGAATCCATTTTTACATTTAAATGAATTTGTTTTCAAGTCTGATTACTGTAAGTGGTGTAGAGCATTTCCTCTATTCAAATGACGGAGAAAAGCAAGAGGGGAATGTGAGTTTCTCTCCCTGAAGCCTTCATATTGATGTCTTGTTTTGGGCCATCCTGGGGTCTTAATTAGCTACATTATCCCAAATGTAACACAAGTTATATCTGGATATCCTATCTGGAAAAAGACAAGAATGATAATACAAGGTTGTGTCTAAAAGGGCAACAATTAAAGGAAACCAAACCAGATCTCCAGCAGGAATGCTTGGATGTGGTTTGACTGGATGACAGCCTCTGAACAGCCCACTGCTAGTCATCAGGGTGGTGGGTAAATAGTCTATTTTTTCCCCTTCTCAAAGCTTTCTTAACTAATTGAAATGATGAAGAAGTATCTTGGTTGCCGCCACAGTAAGAGCTGCTTCAACTCTCTAAATGCTGCAAAAAGGTGATGCAGTGCTTCCTTTCTTATCACCTTTTGCTTGGGATACACTTGATCATCCTTTTTGAATGGAGTGGACAGTATGCTGCCCCAATCCCTTACAGCAGCAACAGTCAACACATAATGAGCTTATAATCATATCAGAATCAGCGCATTAACAGTAACACAGACGTGTGACTTTCTAGAAAAAAACCTGACATTGAAAAAGTGTGGCTAGATGATTTTTTTAAGTCAGCATGGTAGAAACAAAGAATGCTGATACAGAAATTTGTTGATGTAACACTTTATAGATATCCGGCTGAAATATTATCTTAATACATTCATACATTAAAGATTCGCAACCATTCTGATTAATTTTCATTATTGTTTTTCTATATTCTCCATGTTTATTCCAACTTGACATGCGTGAAACAGTGTAAATATGTTGGATTAAGGATTAGATGTGAATGGCACTTGTGAACGTCAGCTGATGCATAGCTGAGCTGTCATTTCTAAAGTCTTCTTCATGAACTGTCCTTCACATTTTGACCCCGTAATGATTTCTGGGTCGAGGACAAGTGCTTAGAAAAAGACAGGGTATGGTTGAATTGTCGGAAAAATGCCTCTTAGGTCTTTACCTACACACTTTTCCCTGACCCCAATAGAAAACATCACGAGGTCAGATGGAGAAAAGACTGCAGGGTGAGTGATGAGGACAAGCACAATGCTTAAATAATCAAACTACACAATAGGCTGTGATGTGGGTTTGCTGTACTAAAAAATCCAGCTATTCCACAGGCTACAAGAAGCACATCAGCTTCTTCAAACCTTTTAGACTTTTTTGTTGTTTGTGTAAGCTAAATGAACGGGCAGTTCTGTAAAGGTAATACTTCAATACCCAGGCTGGTCATTTAAAATGTCAGAAAAGGATTGAAAAGGGGACACAAGTTAAATAGTCTGGTATTGTGGTATTGTATTGTAGGAGAGATTAATAAAAGAGGCATTGAAGTTCCTTTTCTTAGCATTAACGAAGTTCCACCAGCTCTTATTACAGCTGCCCCTTTTTCCAGGTCATTTACCTTGATTAGGAATCTTCATAAGCAAAACAGGCTTTCTGACCAGACTGATAGAAGATAACATCTTTAGTTGTTTAACTGCAGCAAGAATATAACTTAAATGTTCAATTTTGACCAGAGCACTTAAACATCTGAGTTGGCTTTTTTTTTACTTTCTGGTTTGGCTCTTTCTTATCCTTCTTGAACACTTTAAAATCAATAAAATAACCGGGCTGAAAAAGAGAAACATAAAAGTAAATATTGAATCTAGAGGGAAGGTCTGTTCATAAAGGATCCTAAATGATTATGAAGTAGCCACTGATTCAGCTATTGTGTGTTTAAAAGTAACTGCACAAAGGGATGCTCTTGTCTATACAGCTGTCTTGTTTCATAAGATTTTATCAGAATTATCAGTGGGCAAAACCAACAGGGAGCTTTCTTCTTAAGTTCAGTGGTAGTTAACACATCCTACTCCCATGTTAAAGACTAACTTACTGGCATGTAGTTGATGAGAGACAAGTGGTGATACACTTGCTGACTGCCAAAACATCCCTCTCTCCTCCTACAGAAGCGTGCGCACGAACAAAACCAGTTTATTCTGACTGTATTTGTTTGGATCACATGGACATGCATGAATCTACTCTGACACCCCTACTAAGTGTAAAATACTTACTCCATAAATTGGATCATTAAGCAGATACAAATCTCATGTTTATATCAGTTGTAAATTAGCTTATGTAATTTTGTGAGTATGCCTGTTATTCTTTTACTGATCACTTTGTTTCTTCTTCTTACAATCAGTTTTTTGTTAGATAACAAGCTTTGGAAAAATATATTAGGAGAGATAAATGTTCAAATCGGTCACATTCAGAAAGCATCTTTGTGGACTTATTCTGTTGACCTAGAGTTTATGATGTGATTTTCTATCAGTTGCATCTGGGGTGCATTTTCTGCTTGTAGCAAGGTGCAGTGCATGTAAAGAGTGAATTTCATGAAAAGAGTGACTTCAAATTAAGGGTGTCACTGATAGCAACCATGTTATCACAATTATTTGAGATAATTATAATAATAAGCATAATTGTCGTAATTGCCTTTAATTTAACAACTCGGGGAAATTAATCGAAATGTCATTTTTACCGCTATTTAATTGATCATAATCTTTATTTATTATGTCACACCTTTTTTCTACCATCTGATGGAGTTGAATAACTGAGTATTGAGGCGGCACATTTTTAATGACATTATCTTGTTAGCTCCCTGTTCTCTGTTGTGGACATGCCATATCTACCATGTTTAAATTCTAATAATGCTGAAAAGGCAAACATTTGTTGTTGCTGTTTTTATGTTGTATTAATTTCCACTAAATGGCTGCTATATTTAAGGGTTAGATTAATTATAAAATTATTAGTTGGTTCGTAGTATAATGGTGGCATAGAATGGCGCGGAGGTATTAGAATTATAAGACAAATAATTATCTACTAAAATTTCTTAATTGTGACAGTCGTAGTTCAGATTTGGGTTGTTGACTGATTAAATATCAATTGTCAATTTGATTTTCTGCATCAAATCAAGATTTATGTACTCACTCTTGTTTGAAGAATGAGAATAATTTGGCCAAATCCTTAGAAAACTGTCAAGGGCACTCTCTCTGTCTGATGTTGAGAGCACAGTTATGAAATCTTTTTTTTTTCAGAGGTGGGTTAAACTCTGGCTAAATCTGGCTAAAAGTGCACAATTTCCCACTCACAGGCCTTGATGGGGTTGGGTGCCTGGAAACACTAATGTAGGTTATATCTAGAGACCCAAATATAACAAGCAGTCCTAACTTACCCCTCAGTTAAGCTCTCGAAACAGCATTTTACTTAAAAATTTGTTGACAAATACCTTTATGCGATCAGTAAAAGAAAAGTTCATCTGCTTGATCAGTGTACCGCTTTCCATCCTTATACAGCCAAAAACATTTTAAAGAAAAAAACAGCACTGGAAAGACTACAAGCCAGTCAAGAACAGCATGGAATAAATCAGTTTGTTCTTATTGGTTATTTATTTGTTTGGGTACCAATACCAAGATGAAATCATGAATAAAAGGAAAAGTTAAGAGCATGCCAAAGACAACAAGTATTGATGCTTTGTTACAATCTAACTCTGATTTCATAAAGTTAACTATTTACACTCCTGCAGACGATCATAAATGCAGAATGTCATGACCTTATCCATGAAACAAAGCTGAGGGCAGTCTTTAAAAGTGACAAAAATAAATCCATCCCATAGGCTTAATCGGTGGTTTAAGGTTATAAAGATGATGAAGGTCAGATTTTGTAAAGTAATCGTCAGGAATCAATCAGGTCGGTGTGTTAGATAAGAGGTAAAATAGCCTGAGGACAGTAGACATATTACTTAGATGCGTGAAGCACAGTGTTGCCACAGGGAACTGACCTAGTGCCTTGAACATGAACATGCAATCACTCACTGGTAAACTGAACAAACTGCCACCAGGGAAAATGCCTTCGGTGCAGATGAAAAGTGGGGGGGAGTTGCAACCTCTGAAGTCATGCAACTGGGATTTTACATTTAACAGTATGGATTAAATTGACTGCTTATATAGAGCAAGAAAGGAAGGAAGAAGTACAGTTTCCAGTCATACAACAAGAAAACTAAGATTTTTTTAAAAAAATGACCCCTTCAAATATGAATGTAGTAAAACCAGCAGAAAATTGTCACAAAACTCAGTGGTTTCCCTCCACTCTATGAGACCGTTTAGGATTTTTCACATGATTGCACTGATTTGTTCTACCTTCACCGCACTCTGTTCATTAACTGGCCACTTTAATGGCCACCACACCAGTTCAATGTAAAAATGCTCATCTATTGGCAGATGTAGTGGGAAACTAAGTCTTGTACATGTGTTAAAGAAACCACATCAGCCACAACATTAAAACCACCAACAGGTGAAGTGAGTAGCACTGATTTTGTGGTCACAATGAAAAAACCATGTGGGAACCTTCGGGCTGTGGCTCCTGGTACATACAAAGAACCTAAACATTGTTGGAAATAAACACAGTGATGTTCCCCAGTGGCAACAGCACTCTATGGCAGCATCAGTTTCCTCTTAGCAGGACACTGTGTGTCACCACGTCACAACACCTGCTAAGGACTTGACAATCAGAACATTTCCAATGCACAGTTGAGCAGAGCTATTGTAGTTTAGTTAGGCCATTTAATTGGACAACTGTCCTTGCCATAGTATACAAGCTTGTTAGTGGAATCTCTTGACCATATACCTGTCTTTGCTACAATAGGTGGCAATATGCTCCATTTCAACTTGTTAGCTTGGACATTTTCTGGTTGATGATTGACAATTTAGCAGACTGTAAAGTGACACCATGCAGAATGGTGAATTGAAGTTTTACAAGTATGTACATTTTATACGTGCTGAACACTTTGCTTTTTATTTGATTTTATTATTTATCTATATTTTATAAATGAAAGACTTTTGAGTGAACACCTGTGACTGTAGAGCATGAGCAGTGTGTCGAGGCCATTCTAAGCCCAACTGAATGTATACATCTCGGAAAAATTTGACTTCAAATTGAAACCACATTAATCCAAGTCTTTTAGTCTAACTCAGAAAAATCCTGTTCAATATTGTTTAAAAGTCCAGTTTTAGCTGTAATAACATAGTATTTAGATATTTCTCTAACATCAGATGCATGTATTGAATGTGTTGCCTGGCCTCAAAAAAGAGGCACCACCATGCAGCCTTTAGGCACCAAATGATCTACTCCCATCATCCCAGTGGGAGTTGCATCCTCCCTTCATGCCTCTCATAGGATGAACGTTGGCTGCACGAGGGGTTTGCACAGTTTTAGGCAGGGGGTTTTATTAGTCTGCAAGTTGTATAGTAGGCATCTGTATGTTCATATACTTTTTTTTATCTAGTATGTTCATTTTGTTTGACTACAATTTGTTGAGCTGCCTCTATGTGAAAAATAATGTTACTGTAGTTTTATAAAATGTGCTCAAACAACACCAAAGGAATACATTTTATCAGCTTCATCCATTTATGTCTCTTTTCACTTTCAGTGCAGATTCAGTATAAGTCAGTGTGGATATTCCAAGATGCATCTAATACCTTATTGGTTGTTTTAACACAGGCTCTTGGATCATATTTAATACAGCATTTTATTGCCTGATATTGGCATCAGCAACCTGATTGCACAACTAAGTCAACAGTACAAGGCTAAAAGCTGCTTAAAAGACAAGATTAATCTGTCAGGAGTAATTCTTTGAGTTCATTAGGACTTACAAAAGCGTTAACAGCAGACACATGCTGTGCTGAACACATCGGTATTAACATATCCTTTAACACATGTGCTGTTTAAAACTTAACACCAGCTCAGCTGTGCCAGGGGATTTCATAGATGAAAGGAGGCCCTCTTGTTCTCAGATTTGATTTTTTTTTCTCTTTCAATTGTATTTAGCAATTTCACAATTTCTAAGATGCCTATTGTATTTTTTCCCCAAACCCTCTTCAGTTTAATGTGTTTCAAATGGACAGTTATATAAGCAGTGTTCCCCTCTTGCTTTCGGATGGGTGAATAAGAGGAGATCAAAAGGGAGGCGATAGAAAAAGAGTGTCGGCTGCCTTCTCCTCGTCTTTATTCTTGCCACATTCTACCATGGTAGTTCCCTCTAACTGCATGACTTGCCCTGGATTTTCTTTCTCTCTGTCTCTCTAGGACATTATGCTTTAATCTCATGTTCTATGCACTGTCTCCATCTCTCTTAGCCCTCTTTCGGCCTCTTTGCCTCTCTTCTCTTCCCTTGTTCTCCTTCCATCCATCCATCCATCCATCCATCCATCCATCCATCCATCCATCCATCTATCTATCTCAGTTTTTCTTCTTTAATCCCTTGTTCTGTGCAGCTTTGGCCCTGAGAATATCATTCTAATCTGCTATCTCAATGTGGCCCAGTGTGTCTGCTACAGTAATCCTGTACATGTATTTACTGTACATGTGTTTACTTGTGCAGACATACATTTATGTTTGCATTCAGTGAAAGATCTTTGGCAGTTTCACAGTGATGAGTTTTATGATGCAACATTTGTTTGTGTCTTTTAAGTCCACTTGGTGTCCTGTGCAACATGGAACATCAAAGCACATTTGTGGGTGTACAAAAGTGAGGTAAGGGAATGGGCGCAGGCATTGCCATATAAGAGGGATTTGCTTTTTTTCCCCTTTTGATGCATGCACACAAATGCACAAAAAGGGCCACACGCCATTATACACTCATGAAAAACACACATCACTGCTCACATGAGAGATGCAAGGAGGGAGCAGGAAGATAGATGAGAGAAATTGTACAAGAGGGAATTCTTTATCTTCACAAAGTATAATCTCCCACTTTAATCTCGCTCAGCTTGCAACTCTCTGAAGCTTTGCTGCTTAAATCTCTGACTTTTTTGTTCCATTTTGCTGCGTAAATGCTGGTCTAGCAGGTAGCTGCACAGATTAACACAGCATATAAAAAAAAATCATTGACATGTTATTGTTTTTTTAGAGAGAGAGAGAGAGAAAGAGAGAGAGACGTAGAGCATTCAAATGCAACTAATCACGAGTTATACAACAGAAGAAAAAGGTGATCATTCCTGAGCTTAATTCAAACGAACCATCTACTCTTTTGCCAACAAATGCACAGTCATCAACATGAACCAGATCATACCTCTTTTATTTCCTTTCTGCTTCTCTCCTGCGTCCCTCAGGACATCCTTGTCATACCATCCGCTCCTCCAGTTAGTAGATATTTCTGCAGGTCCGGTCAGCAGTCTCTACAAGCGGGTGAAGTCGCCGCGGAGGGACGAGGACGATGTTCGGTCTGTCCGCACCGAAGCTCCACGATGTGCACTACTTAGTTGTTTCTCTCTGGGTTCTGCTGTGGGTTAATATATGTTGAGAAAGCGCGCGCGTGTGTGTGTGACTGATAGAGAAACAGAGGCTAACCTCGGATAAAATCCCGTTTTTTTCCGCTTCAGCGTCTTTTTGCTCCCGGTTCCTGCTCTCGGTGCGCTCCGCTCAGCCGACATCTATAACCTACGTCAACTTATACTTCAACTCCAAAACGGCTTGACATGACGTTAATGCCTCATACTCCTTTCCCATCTCTCCTCAGAGGGCTCTGGGGTTCTCCCTGAGCGAAAACATCGGCAGTAGGTGCGACTAATCTCTATTTCCACCTCGGTTTATCCCCCGAAGTCTTCAGGGCGCCTCAGTCTTTTTTAATAAACCAAGTGTGTTTAGTAACGGCTTGACAGGTGTCGCCTCCAGCGCATGTTCTATCCTCCTCCTCCTCTTCTTCCTCTTTGGTCGAGGCTGCGCGCAGTTTTCTCTTCGCCCGCGCGTGTGTATTTGCAGGGGATACTCTTTACAGCGTCTTTTTGAGGTCTGTTGCAGAGGTTCAGCAGGTCGCCACGGTCCACTGATTACCGACACCTCACACTATGTAGACGCTGCATTAGAGTGACAGGTGCACACTCACACTTACTGGCATATATCAGCACAACAAAGAACCATCGACTTAAGATGATAGAACTGTGGGACCGCCCTCTTACTGGCGGTTTTTGGTCCATTTAGATGGAAAAAGAATGGATTTCAGACCTTGAACATAAGCTAAAAAAAGTTTTTCCCATTACACCAAAAATAAGCTGGTTCTCCTGTTTTGATTCAAACAAATAGGCCAATGTAACACAGAGACCCACTCAGTGGAATCATATTGTAGTTATTAGACTTAGAGGTCATAGACAAGGTTCCTTGAGGCCTAATAGCTGGTAGTCAACGGTGGTTAAATTGATATTGATGTGTTTTAATTCAGGCTTTGTGACCAATGATTTTTATTTGCCTTAGAGGCACATCTCACAATTAATTAGCATTTATTACCTTTGGGCGGTTCTCTCACAGAAGAGTCACCTCAGCTCAGTCTTTTGAATGCTGCATACACAGCAACATCAAAAGTAAATTTTGTTGGTAGATTGTAGTCATGCTGAACCAGGGTGCAAACACCAGGCCAGCTGTATGCTCTCCATTCACAAGGAGACAAACACAGCTGTAGTTCCTCTGCTGACAGGGTTGACCGTAGAGGGCCCGATTAGTCCTTGGGGCCCTGGTGCTGCTGCACCACCAGCACCCTCTGGTGCTACTCAAGAAATAGCCTGTTTGGATTTAGTCTGATTCATTTCAAAAGGCTGCCATAGTCAGACTCCTGGTCATAATCAGAACCCGACAGTTTTACTATTGTAAAATTAAACGAATCCTTGTCAAATCAGTTTTTGACTCAGCTT
>JBBBVU010000007.1:18772760-18787548 GCA_037177055.1 Atherinosoma microstoma
ACACCCAAGCTGATCCCACAAGTGTTCAATTGGGTTGAGGTCAGGACTGTTGGCAGGCCATTCCATCCTCTCTACTCTCAAATTCTGGAGGTTGTCTCTGATAATCCCCGCTCTGTGGGGGCGAGCGTTGTCATCTTGGAGGATGGAGTTCCGTCTAAACACAAATTTCCGAACTTTTTGTTCGATGTTTATATATTTTATTTTTTTTATTTTATTTATCAGTCTATTTTATATAAAGATGTTTTGAAATGTAATAATTGCTTTTGAGTTTAATGCCAGCAATGAAAATAGAAAAACAAAAACTTGGGCATGAGGCAACAAAAGACTGGAATAACTGTGTTGTTAAAAAAGATACTTTGTAAGGTATCACACACCTAATTAAGTTTAATGGCAAAAGGTCAGAAACATATTCCGGTATAAAATGAGAATCACAAGAAGCCTTTCAGTTCAATACAATTTAATTTTTTGGCCCCAATTCACATCAAAAGTTATCTTAAGGCACTTTACGCAGAGAGCAACCAAGTAACTCCTACTTATCTCTACTTTCAGAAGCATACAATAGTGTAGGCTCACAATTTACTGAAAAAGTGCATTAGCAAACTTCTCAGTTTGCGGATAAGAAGATCGGTCCATTGTCCACTAAACACATTACCAAAACCTTCAGAGAATCTGTAGAAATCTTTGCACTGAATGAACAGGGCTAAAACAGCATTGAATGGCTGTGATCTCTAATATTTATTTTGTAGTTTAGAGATGGAAACCACTTCAAGGGCTCAGAAGTATTTCTTAAAACCACTGTCAGTGAAGACTGCTTATTTACGGCATACAGCTACAAATTTGAGCTAAAACTCTACCATTCACGTGAATGTATCACAAAAATGAACTGAATTTTTACATACATACATACATACTACAGTATGAATAAGATCCAGAAACACAGAAGCAACCTCGATGCTTTCGTTTGACAAATTCTTTTTTGTTCAGTAGATTTCTCTGATGCCCTACTGTATTTGCATCCCTCTCAATGTCTCCTTTTCCAGCTCTGTCCTGGAGACATGACTGATAGTTTAAGTGGGGGGTGTCCAAAGTCAGTCCTTGAAGGCTACAGTCCTGAAGGTTTTCAATGTATCCCTCCTCCAACACACCTGGGTCAAATTAAATGGATCCAACATTTTATTAAGTTCTGCACAATGACTCATTAATTTGAGTCATGTATGTTGGAGCAGGGAAACATTGAAAACCTGCAGGATTGTGGCTCTTGAGGACAGGAGCTAGACATCCCTGGTTTAAGTGATGTGCATATTGTTTCTTTACCTTTTTATTTACATCTTATATAGCATGCTATATTCTTTGGAATTTGTGTTGCATGTTTGTTTGACTGTTGAATAAATGCTGTTAAGATTGTCAGAGCCTGGACAGATGTCTTCTTCTAGGTCACCGTATGTCAGTGCATACCTTTGGGATGTGTGGTATATTGGAGTGGTTTTCCACAGGTTTGTGGCCTCCACAGAAATGCCATCAGCTCTAAGTTAAACTTAAACACTCAATTGAGATAAGAAGTTAAAGCTATTCACCACATTTTCAGACACAGTAAATGATCTTCTAGGTTGGGAACAGCACTGTCCTGTTGCATTTAGAGTACAACAGTAGAAGGCGCCGGTACAGTTTATCATGGGGATCTAGATTTTGTGAACCTACTTTAGCATTATGAAACAACAGCTGCTGTGCTTCACTGCTCTTTTGACGTAGCTATGGATATTTAATAGTAAAAGGGTTTTAAATAATGCTTCGAAATACTGAAAGCATAACTGTTGTAGCCTCAAACACAGACACTTATCACTTGAATATTCAGTTCTCCTTTGCTTTTTCAAACTTTCATAGTGTGTATCAGTTTTGGGCTTCAGCTTGCAGCTTCACTATTTTGGTCAACTCTCACGCTCTGATTCTCAAGGCATCTGTTTTCAGCTAAAAAAAAATAAAAAATCCATGAAAATCTACTGTGCACTTACTGCTCAGCACCAAGCAGCAGATACAGTTAATGACCTCTGAAGCTGGTGAATACAGAGGATCATTTGGAAACTCATGGCCACTTTGAATAAAACGTTACATGATGTTTCCCTGAGTATTGTGGGGAATAAAACATAGAGATAAGAGCATATTCCAGCAATTTACCTACATGATCAAAACTTCAAATGAATTTCAGGGTTCCTATAAACAAACTTGATATCTTTGCAAATGTAAGTAGGCAACTGTTTGCAAGCAAGTTTGACACATCAGCTTGAAGCTGAATGCTGTTTGGAATGCCTGTGTGGAAGACGTCGATTTGAGCTGCTGTTGAGTTAGAAATAAAAATAAAAAAAGAAGAACAGGGATTTTTGCATCTCAGATACTCGTATTAACTTGTTCATTTGACAGAAGTTAGCCTTTTCTCTTAAGCTGTCAGGCACCTCTTGACTTATGTGCTAATTAATGCCTGGTAGTTTGACAGTTATTATTTCAATTGACTGTGATGATTTCACATTATTTAATTTTCATTTACTAGTTTATTCATTTTTGGCAGCAGGACTAAGAGTAAGCTATTAAATCAGGGAGATAACAACCAGTCTCATCTCTTTGTCCATGAGTAGCTACGGTCAGTTTCAGAAACTCCATGTGAGACGTTCCATTCTATAAACATGTTTCCATGTGGACAAAATGGACTATGCCCACCCTTTTGGCATGCAGTACAGCACCCATAGTGAAAATGAGTGTATGTTGCTGTTGATGATCAATATTGTTTGTATGACAGTTGAGCCTCACTAAAATTGTATTATCCTGACAGCCCTAACCACATGTGTATTGAGAAAGTTTTTTCTGTAGTCTTTATGTCCTTACAGGCTTTGACGAGGCACCGCTTTAAATCGAGTACGCATGTGCAGATGTACTATTAAGCCACATGAGGTTACAGCAGTCTGAGTTAAGAGGGAATCCTCTTAGGATTCACTCATCCACCTTTTTCTCATTATCAATTCATACTTCAGCGCAGTTTATCTGCTGCTGCTGGCAATTTTTCAGCAAATGAATTGCTGAGAAATTGCTTTGGCCTTAAAAAATGACTCAGTGGCTCATGATTGAATGGATGTAACTGATAGAGGACAGACCAGCCCTAATAGGGGTATTATGTCTATTGTATTTAAAGTGGACTGGTCACATCTGGCTTATACACAACTTCCTTAATAAAGACAGCATAAGCCTGATACTGATCCAGTGTATTGGATTGGTAAATCACTTTTATCTCTCAAAGTCCTTTATTGTGCATTGGCTTCATGAACTAATTTATGAAAAGTTGTTTCAGTGCTGATTTGTAGAAGAGCATTACTTTCTGGGACAAAAAAAAAACCCAACTGAGCTGGCTAACTGGTACTGGTGTAGCATCATATGAGCTTTGTTTCAAATAATAGCTGTGGATTTTGTCCATCTTTTCTATGAAGGGATTGTCTCATGATTACTAGGAACAAGATCAGGACCCCCATTAACCCTCTAATCTGTATTTTTTTCTGGGCTCGATTTAGATTTGATTGTATATAAATCAGATTTTTTTTCAAACTATGCCTGAGGTTTGAGTGTTATTGTTCAGTATAGTCTAAAATGTGGAATGCATTTTTTGACAGTTTTACAGATCAGAGATAGTTTCCAACACATACAGGCAGCATGTGTCACAGAGCCGGCTCATGATCTGTAAGGAAAGAGTTGCACAGGATGTGAAGCAGCCATGTAGACACCGTCTGCATACAACTGGTTTAGGTATTTTAAAGCAGTCTGCACTCAATGCACAACAGATGAGCAAGATCACAATTAAAACTTCATCTCCTTACATTTTCTAATTTGTTGTTTGCATGATTTGCAAATCTTCTCACCAGATTTCTTGTAACACTGAAAAGCAGGACAGAATTTGTGTGAGCTGACATCTATAATCAATCCTCAAGAGTTGGAAGAGGGTTTGATACCATGTGCTGAAAGTGGTCCCTGTGTGTCTGCAGCCCTCTCTCTGCTTTCTCCTCGTTTGGATGGGAAGAGAAATGCAGGCAGAGAATAGGCTTGTCTGCTTGTCTTTCAGAACAAATGAAAAAGAGAGCATGCATCACGAATGAAGGGAGAGAGTGGAAGATTAGTTTTGGGGTGTAGAGCTGAGACAAGTGGCAAAGAGCACTTTGTGTACTTTCTACATGCAGACAGCGCTTTCCATGTCTCAGCGGCACACAGATTTGTTTTTTTGCACTCTTGTTAGCAACAGTCACATTTATATTTGTGTGTCTGTGTGTTACGCATTTATTCCATTTAACAGATTGCTCTATGTTTGTGTGTATGTGTGCATATAGAGCTCTATAAAGCAGTGTGCATGTTTGTGCGTCCGTCCAGCACTAGACCCATCCTAAATGTTGCCTTGGCAACAAGCTGACTGAAGTAAATGAGTGTCCCAGCTCTGCTGAGGGATTGTGGGAAAGCAATATGCCAGCGTTCCACCCCATTAGTTTGACAGACAGGCTGTTTGGCCTATAAGAGGTCAGTTGGCAAGGGCAGCTGTATTAGTATTCTAAAGGGGAGACATTGGGATTGGTTTTATTCTAATGTCAATCTACCTGTGTGTGTGTGCTTCTGTTGGTAAATGGTGGTAGGTTGGAGTTTGCAGAAAGGAAAGCTTGCCCTGGCAATAGAATACAAGTTAGGCTAGTGTGTTTGTGTGTTTGTGCACCCTGCCAGGGGGTTTGCAGGCTCTTCGCCAGGTAAGCATATCGCCAATTATCACCTAGCAGTCCCCTCCTTTCCCGAGTCAGTCAGTGCATGGCCTGTGAGAGAGATGTGATGACACCTAAACTGGTCAGCCGCCTGTTAGTTGGCTGTTCACTGGTCTAAAGAAGCCAAAGCACTGATAATAATTCATACCCTCCCTCTTCCTGTATTTGTCCATGCATTGCATAGTTTTCAACTCATTGTCCTTCTGTACCTCTTGCTCAACATTCACCTCTTACCTTTTTTTGTTTTTAGCCTTACCCACTCTTTTCACCCCACCCCCCTCCTTTTTTTGTACTCTTGATCCCCATCCAGACTCATTTCTCTTTGTCCAACCACACGCTCCAATCTCCCTTCCTGTCTCTCTCTGTCTGGCTGTCTTTCCGTCTTGCCATGGTTTTTTACATTTTTTTTATTTTTTCTTGAGTTGTTTGTCAGCCTCAATCTCTCCTATCCTGGAAGACTGCGCTTCAGTGGCAAAAAACATTGATGTGATATTTTCTATGGTAATGAAGGCTCAATAATGAATGTTGTTCTTTTAATATGGAAATGAGGTTGACACTTCTAAGATTCTTTTCAGTGTGTAGTAATATGAATTAAATTCATGACTAATTCATTAATCTGTTGAGGTCCATTGGTGGCAATAGTTGTTGCCAATTATGGCTGATCGTAAGTTGTTTAGGTGCCCAATTTGCATGTGATGGAGTCAGTGGAGTATGAACAACAAGTACCCTTTGACACCATGCTGATGTATGTTTATGTCAGGATGCATAAATGAAAAATACATTAGTCTTTTACTATAAGGATAAAAACATGCACATTAAATAAGCAATTAAGAGATTTGCACCAGATGATTTGGGTTTTATGGGCTCCATTGCATCCATTGTGGGAGATTCAGAGAGTTTGGAAGCCATGTCAACCCCTTTGGGTCATTGTTGTCCTTCTCGAGCCATTCCAGAGTAGTTTTTGACGTGTGGCGGGGCACATTGTCCCACTGGGGGAGTGCCGTTCCCATGGAGATGGTGTGCTTTGCCTGCAGCAATGCTTAGGTAGGTAGATGCTCCATCCACATGAATGCCGGGACCAAAGGTTTCCCTGCAGAATGTTGTTCTTTAACAAGATGATCAATGCTATTAATTTATCCTGTCAGCAGCTTGAATGTTGTGGCTGATCCGTTTAATTCTCTGCAGTGTGTGACATAGCAAAAACAAATGCAAAGCTTGTATCAGTTTTTGCTTTTTGTATTTTTTTCAGATAGTTAAATATTTCATGGAGGAAAAAAAGATTTTACGCTCATTGTCATTGTTGCTTTTGCAGCAAGTGCTGATGGACTCCACTGATAGTGCTCTGTAGAAGTAATAGATAATATTGATGCTCTTGGTCGTAGACCGACCTTCAGTGCTAATACACCTGCATATGTGCCCGCTCTGAAAGAGCATTGCTGGTGCAGCTTTACTTCAAACGCATCTTTCTTTTTCACTCCCTTCTGCTCATGAATTCTCCTTTCATATTTCTGGCCGCACTGAAGTGACAGAACAGTGTCTCAATCTACTCAGTGGCGTGCAGTGCTCCTGCTGGGCTATTACACCAGCTCCCACAGAGTCAGAAGTTACCTCAGCCTGGAGAAAAAGAGCCAACATTGTCTGTCTTCTGTGAATGCAATGAGAGGATAGTTTCTCTGCATTAGAGAGGTGGGCGTCACAGAGAAGCTGACTGGGTTTATAAGTATTTATTAACTGTACTTAAGCAGTGAACTTCTTTAGTACAGGCTGTGTCCAGAGAGAGAGAGAGTACACCGTTTACTCCATCCCCAGTCTTCTCATCTCCATTTGACAAGAAGCAATTTCAGTTAAACATAAGAACCTCAAAGCTCCCTTCAACTAAACGCACACAAGGTGATTCATGTTAAAGCAAATATGGTTAGTGTGTAGTCAAAATGACCTCATTTGCAGGACGGGACGTGTTGGCTGCAGTTTGTGGATGGATGGTGATCTTTACTGTAGAAAAAAATGATTCAGGTGAATGTGATTACCAAAACACTTAGAAATGTACTTAAAGATCGTAAGACTTCATCTCTTTGTGATATTTTTTTTGTGGTTTCTTTGCAATTGTGTTTTATCTTTCCTAGGCTGTGATGTACCGTAGAGTGGTCCAAAAAATGTTAAAGGAGTTCTCCGTAACTTTTCGACCTTAAAACTCCACATTCTGGACTCGTTATGTGCATTTCTGGACCCAGCAGCGTCCTGAGGCTTTTTCATCCAGGACGCTGCATGACGTTTCAGCTGAGTTTTGCTTTACGCACGCTAGCAAGCGGATATAAACACACTGGTATGAATGCGCACCATAGTTGATTCATCAAAGAAACCAAGAAGATATTATTGGAGGAAGAGTGGAAACAACAAAAAGCTGAGACAGGGCAAGAAATAAGACAAGAATGAAGATGAGACACAGTACAGATAGGATGCAAGATGTATGTTGAATTAGCCATCGATAGGGGGTGCATCACTGAGAAAATGACAAAAGTTCTGTAGTGCATCTTTAAAAGTCACTTTACATTAGGAGAGTAAATAAGGACATTATGGTCAATTCCACAGAGGCAGGTACAACGGGTTCTGGCTGCAACACAACCACAAAAGCTGATTGTGTTCATGTACGACACTGAACTTGCATAGAGAACCATATAGTTTTTGCAGACTCACGATCGTATTCACATCACAAAAATCAATGTGGAACCAGATCAGAAGTCACCCAGTCAGAAGATTTTCACTGTGGACAATAACATTCAACTGGATATATCAGCAGAACCATCTGGGATGTCCTTTGTAGAAACTTTTTGGGAAAGAGCAGATGCTTTTTGTTTTATGACCTGAAATTTATTTTTATTGTCCACCTTCATGAAACACATAATCACCAAAATAATCCAGCACTGGAGAATTGTAACTTAGAGGAGAAAAGCAAATGTTAAAAGATAAATGATCAGTAATTGTAAAACATTAGAAGTATTTTAAGATATAGGAAAGAAATACATAGTTAGATACTGAATATAGCATTATTCATTCTTTGAAATATAGGTCTGGATTTTCCCTGTCTTTTGTTATACTTTAGTTTTCCCATCTATTTTTTCTTACTGCTCATGTGATGCTACCTTTTCAAGTTCTATGACTGAGGAAGCTTCTGTATTTTTCTATCTTCTTAAGCCTGTCTGCTCACTGTGATGGCTGTATGGATCATTTCTTTATTTCATGGTATTTCATTGCTAACGGGTCATCCAACATGTATAGTATTACAGCATTAGTCAGTATATTTATATATACAGTTGAGTTAAGGTGCAGCTAAAGTTCATCCTGGCTTTAACCGGACTGTTGTCCTTGCCCTAAAAAACCTGCACAGGTAGGAAAGTGAGTTAATGACTAAAGTATGTCCAGTCCCACAACTCCAGGCAGAGAAATGCCCCCTTTTAGCTTGATAGTATTGGGCCTCTTCAAATTGACCTATTTTATTATGGACCAAAACAACTGACAAACAGTGCAGCTCGTGGCAAATTGTTACCGATGTCGTGCAGTGGATTGGATAGTTTTACAGCTCTGTACATTTGATCGTTTTACAATCTACTGTTTTTAGAAAAGGATGAATATCCATGTGGTTCTTCATTGTTGTTACTGGCTTCTTTTTTTATCTGCTTGCTAGTTCAGGTTAAGCAGGAACTGCGGAGAATTTGCAGAGCACCTAAAGTTTGGACATTTAACTTGCTCTCTGCGTTGGGGCCTCAGAAATGCACAGCTACAGGTTATTGTATTTTACGGCCACTTGGAGGTAGTCTCAAAAATGTCGGAGCTGCGTGTTGGATGTGTTTGTGCTGTTGTTGGCCCTTTAGCTTAGACCTGTTGTGTAAATGACAGAAGTCATAGTGGACAAAGAAGATTGTCCATCATCTGTGCTTTTCTCATGTACTCTTTGCTAATTATGTTTTTTAACACTTTACCTTCTTTGTAATGAAATCAGTTGCTGTCAGCTCTTTCCTGCTTGAGCTAACTTCCATCAATCAGTCAATGTGTAAAATAATTTTAAATTGTCTGTGTTGTTAGCTTTATCAAGGACTGCGAAACTGTTCACCTTTATTGAAACTATAGCTATATGCAAGATCTGAGAGAGATGCAGACGCATACTGTGGTTTAACTTCTTCTTGACTAGAACCTCCTGTACGGGGGCAGCATGAGATGCACCAATCCTAATGTATAGCATACCAAAATGATGGGGAGACCCTTGGCTAAAAGGCTCTACCAAGCTTTGCCACCCAAACAAAACACAATTCAAAACCCAGTCATTTATATGGGAATATAACAAAAACATGAGAACAGCACTGTCCACTTTAAAGCTTCTGCTAATTTCTCCACTTCAAGCAAACCACAAAAAACACGATGTCATAAGAAAGTACACTCTTCTGATTACAAGGATCTCTGACTCATCACTGTGTGACAAGAAATCTGTGAGCCAGCAACCACACAGTAACAAAGAAAAAAATGCTGTTTTGAGGTCCAAAAATATATTCCAAAAGATGCTGCTAATGTGTTTTCCTATGATGCTGCCCGTTTGAAATGATTCATGAAGGTCCTGGTAGTTTACATGAAGATGAAGTGGGGTTTGTAGTGAAGTATTCACTCTTCCTATGGTACATATATTTAAGGGATGCGCATGACTAGTCAACTAATCAATTAGTCAATTAGACAACTTTTTTCAAAAGTCGACTAATGTTTTGGATGAGTTATGTCTCATTGCACTAAGACATGATGTTTGCAGGCACTGTTTTCAAAGAACAGCATGGCCCCTTTTAAGAATGATGGAGCTAGAGAGGAGGAGAGAAAAATGCAGTTGGCTGGTTTAACACACAGGCAGAGTCGTGGGGGGGTGTCGGAGTAAATTTATCTGTTTAGCGGTGAATATTTTGCTACAAGCTTTAGCAATAAACACCACATGTCCATGTCCATGCTGGGTAAAGAGAAGGGAGTTAACCCTGAAGCTAGCTGGTGCTTCACCATGGAGGAATCACTTCGCCTCCGTCTCCCGACCTCGGTTTGGAGGCAGAAGCAGGAAAGTTTAACAGATGTTTACCGATAGTGAAGGCATCAGAGCACCATGGTTAATAAACCCTCACAGAAATATTGCACTTCAGCAGCAAAACAACCAGATGGAATGACGAGGAAAGTAACTGGTTTTGTTGTAGCTGAATGTTCCTGTGAGTGCGGTGTTTAGTTCGCCTAGCATAGCGGTCACCTTGTAAACGCGGCCAGACCAGGTTCGATCTCACGACTCCCTTACCCACTTTCTCATCTACCTTCCGAGCAATAGACACTAGAGCCCACACAATGTTTGAAATATTACAAAGTGAAAAACACTTGTATATGGAACACACACATTCTACGAATTACATCTCACACGTGTTTTACAATATACCTTTGGAGATTGTATTTTTTAGACTTAATTATTGATTGTTGATTGTTATTGAATTAAAAAATGAAAACAAAATGCGTTGCTTCCACCGTTGATGAAAAAATATTGTGAATCAGACTGGTGTACGTCTGCAATCCTGCAACATTGGGTTGTTTCCTCTCATCCAGAAGCTGAAGCCATTTTTGAGTAAAGCTGAGCCAGTTAACACCTGACTTTCAGAATCCATCCAAATTTTTCAAGGGACCAAAAGTAATTGGACAGTTAAATCAAAAGTTATTTCATCTGCTTCATGGACTATTTCCTTGGAAATCCATCAGACAATAAAAATGTTAGGACTGACTAAAACTCCTAACAGTTTGAAACATTCTGAGAAAAAGAGAGAGCACTGGTAAGCTTGGGAACTCAAAAAGAGCCGCTGTGAAATCAGTTTTAGGTTGGATGATGGACAGACATTCCCTCTGGAGCTACCAGCATCTGTGTTAGGGACAATCACCAAATGACTGGTTTTCTATAAAAAGGAAATCCTCATAAAGGACATAAAAAAATTGTTCAATAAACTGCCCATATGACCCAGTGTCCAAAGAGAAGCAAAATTCTGACATAAACAGAGACAAATAAACCATAATTCTGGTTGTTAAACTGGGTCTCAAATCTTTTGGATTGCTTCATATTTTAATGGAAATGTGATAGTTACTCATGGAAAAAAAACTATTAAATGGCTTCTAAACCATGTGACTCAGTCTCGTCAAACAAACACTGACTTGAAGCAGATGACCATCCAAAGAAGACACAAGTCTTCCCGTTTCCCCCCCTTATTTTATATGAATATTTTTGTCAAGATAATCAGTAAAAGTGTGGTTTTGGTCTAACACAATGATTTAATAATATATTGTATCATATCAACATGCTGAGTAAGCACCTTTACATGGTCATGAACTTGTTTTCATTAGGTTTGGACCAGAGTATGGAGCAATGAACCCCATGTGTTCTGAGATTTCCAACAATCTGCCACAAGTGAAGCCAGCCGGTGAACAGGAGTTGGATTTTCTGCTCATTGCAGCAATTATGCAAGATGCTGGTTGTTATGATTTTCTGACAAATTCTGCTGTGTTTATGATCTTCCATTTCAATGTAGAGGACACTACAATGATGCAAAGGAATTTCTCCGGCTTCCAATTTAAGAAGGTTCATCAAGTTGCAAAAACAGGCATTTAATGGGGTTATGGTAACATGCAGGATCAGTGCTTAAACATCCTTTATGTTCACGTGGCTTGACTGATGTTAATAAACTCCAAAAATTTACTATTCTCCTCAGTTTTTTCTTTTAGAACATGTGCCATTTAATCTGAGAGTTCAGATCTGTGTCCGCCCATGCATGTACGATCATTGTGTCTCACCATGCACTGCAGTGTTGCTCTTTGTGTGTCAGAGTACAGGTCAGTCGTTGGGTCAAGAAATATTTTTGTATCTCAAGGCTATGCAGTCCACCCTTACAAGCTGGAGAGGAAGCTAGTTTTGACTGCACACACACACATATTCAGATATACATATGTGCACATGGAGATTCATGCATCTCTCTAACTTGAACCATGAAACAAAAGTTTTCTCAATTTCTCTTTCTTATGATTGTTTTTCCTACATTTTGCCTTATCTCCCTCCAGACGGTTTTCACATCTGCTGCTCTCCCTTACTCCCATCCCTTCCTTCCTCCTTTTTCTTTCCTTCTCTCCCTCTTATCACACTTGTTCTCTATTTCAGAGTTTGGGCTGTTCCACAGTTGGTGTATGCAGTGTGTATGTCACCTCCGTCACGCTGCACTTGCACAAAGGAAATACAAACAAAACAGTCTTCAGAGTAACAAGAATGCTTTGACAAGGATATTTACAAGCACAGTAGTTCATCCACACACACTCACACATCTTAGCTTATTTTAGCAGACCCTGAGGAGGTAGCCAGTGTTCAGAGCATGTCTGTCACACCCTCGCACTTGTGCTTTGCTCGCAGTGCAGCCCAGTTGAACCTGGCACAGCATGACATGGCACACTACAGCTCAGCACCGCATGCGATGTGCCAACTTAACACAAAAACGTTCAGATAACATCAGACCCCCGCCCGGAGCTACTCACAGACCGCTGTAACAGCTGGTCTGGATACAGTCAGACAGCGATGAGAACCGCAGGCCGACATGCTGAGCTGTGACATATGGATGGGTGTTTTTGTACTATTTTCACCAAGCGCTGACAAGTCTCACAGTGCCATTACAAACCCCACTCCTGACAGATGTGTTTTATTCTGGGCTAATCATGAATTGCTTACACCCGAATCCAACATTAAATCTCAATATTCTCTCAACTTCGTCTTTGTCTTGGTCTCACGAAAAGACAGATGCTGCTGAAGGTTGAATTACTGAAATGCTCGTTAACATTCTGATGCAATCATGCTGCAATATTAAAAGTCTTTCAAGCCTGTCTTCCAAAAAGTATTTACAGGACTAATTTGTTTGTGTTTGCTCTTTGAGGTATAAAATAATCACCATCAGATGTGAAAAAAGGTACGTCTTTCGCTAAATTAAATCTACCGTTTTCATGACTAAAGATAATCTGTTTGCGAAGTAGGCGAACTGTGGAGGCTTTGTTGGGTTCTCCACAGTTCGCCTACTCCATGACATGGGGTGCACAGAGCGGGGTGTCGGAGAGCCATCAAAGAACTGGCGGAGAGGGGTAGCCTCTGGCTATGGCTAAGGAGGACGCAGGCAAGTTGGGGGCCAAACAACACCTAAGGGATTAGAAGGGGGTGGCAGGGAGAAATCTGCTCCATTGCTCCACCACCAGGAGATGTACTGGAGTTAAAGGAGCTAAACATCTGTGATTGGTGGTTCTCAGCTGAAGACCCATGTTTGTTGGCTTCACTGGTGTGCACAATTACCATAGGGCACTGGAGGAGGTGTGTCAGTAACAAAATGTTCTGCATGAAAGATTAAATTAAATTAAGAATTAAATTGAAGATAAATGAGAAAGGAGAGTAAAAAGCGAAAAAAGGAGACAAAGATAGAAAAGATAGAAAATAACCACAAACGGAAATAACGGGACAACCAGCTGCAACAAAGCATACTAATGTAGTAAATAGAGAGAATAGAGAGAAAAATAGTTAAATATACCTTCCTAAAAAAGTATCTTGGTGTGGTGGGGTCAGATTCTATAAAGACAACTTGTAAACAGCATCCTTCCATGTTCAAGTACATAATTTCCAATAACACCTGAACACGCTTAAAAGCTTCTTCATTACCTTGATATAAAAAAAGCAGTTTTACAAAAAAATTTTACTTTTGCAGTTTTATAGCTTCATATGCAAAGATACTTTGTAGAAGTTGAGTTTACAATGTAGGTGTTCAGACAGTACCTCTGAAACTCCCTAACACACTGTCCCTGACCATGAGCCTATCAAATCAAATCACATAACCTTCTTTTGTTTTTTATACAATGCAGAATATGTTGAATGTCATTTTTTTGGCTCATAAATGATTGGGATAAAGTTGTAGAGATCAAGACTGAATATGAACTCTTAGGAGATGTATCTGACTGCAAGGGGTGTGAATTCAAACTGAAACTATAATTTGCACAGCTGTAAAATTGCTTTTGCAGCATCATTGCCCTCCTGGAAATGAACACAGTCACGGTCTTTAGATGTGGTGGGGATCAAAGATGGATACATATTTCAGAATATTATGTAGATTTATTTAAAAAATTAATTAATTAAGACTAATTGACCAAAAAGTCAAATCAGATAAGTCCTTAATAACACATTAAATCAAGTAATTAACTAAGGCAGTAGCCTTGAAATCCATTAAATGGACTGACAGTCTGGGCTGTCATTAAATGGCAGAGAAGCAGATGCTTTGACTTGTGTTGCAACCGGCAGATGACTTGAGATTCAGCCACTTAAACAAATGCCGGCATTCCAGGTCTGTTCACCACTATTTCTGACCCCAGTCAGTGTGTCTTCGAGATTTCTAACATTTAAGCTCCTGCAATCAGTCAGACTTCAGGGGATTTATATAAGTAGGCCAGCTCTTTAAATCTCCTGCCATCTTTTTCCAGTGGACGGAGCCATCCACCGTGCTGCAGGTCCCATGCTGAAACAGGAATGTGCATCCCTCCATGGCTGTGAGACAGGAGAGGCCAAGATCACCTGTGGCTACGGCCTCCCAGCAAAGTGTGAGTATAAAGTGTGACAGTGTTTTATCTAACTTCCAGCAACTCCGGTGAGGCTGCTCAGTGTGGTTCTGCTGGACTGCTTCCAGGTGTGAATGTGTGGGAAAGGGTGACAATGATGTACAGTGCTGCTGAAAAAGAGCTATCTGCACTGTTGATTTTCTAGAGAAAAATAGTGGCTTAACGGCTTCAACAATAGAACTTACAAAAGCCTATTATAAACATTTCACTGTCCAAATACAGAAAAGGATTATTTTATTCTTCTATAATGTCACTTCCTGCATAGATAGATAGATAGATAGATAGACAGATAGATAGATAGATAGATAGATAGATAGATAGATAGATAGATAGATAGA